>JADRCH010000011.1:22338369-22682634 GCA_019843965.1 Rhynchomys soricoides
CACACACACACACACACACACACACACACACACACACACACACACATTTCCCCTTTGGACTATCTTTTATCACAATAAAATTCCATGTCATACCATCTTGCTACTAATTCATATGCCTCAGTTTGAATATTCTGACAATAACCAGAAGAATCACTCTCTGACTTCCTTCCTCTGTGAGAAGCCTGGAGAATGGCATTTCATATAGAGTCTTGTGTAGCTAGAGCTAGAGTAGGTTTTGGGGGAGAGATAATAGTGGGGATATGGCTGTTAGCATTGCACTGGAAATCACAAAAGTTTCTACACAGAGTTTCAACATTCCTTAGCCAAAGTAGACAGGCTCTTTCTGACAACTAACAAAGGGAAGAGGAACAAAAGATGATTTGACAATTGGCTCACAAATATAAGAATATGACTTGTGAAAAATGTTTTCTAAACTGAAGGGTAATGTGGTATGTGTTTAAAATAGTAATCCATACATAGTTGATTCAGGTATTTATGGTTCATAGGATCCAGAATAGAATGATTCTCCTTCAGAGTAAGTTATACATGGGATCTTTCAGTAGCTATGACTTGAAAGGACTGAGTATGTGTGATGTTCATTGCAAACTCACAGAAGTCTGCACCTACAGCCATAGTGTGTAGAGACCATCACAGGCATCTCAAGGGAAGTGCTACCTCTGAATATACAGATCAGTCTTATGAGCCTTTATTGCCACTACTGTTAAAATACACATCATTTATAAGACATGTCTGTGTGTACAGCTGAGTTTGCTGCAGTATTTACTTTTGTTACAGTTCGAGATCTCAGGGATGAGACCATAAAGGTAGTAGCTAACTTCACTACTGTCGAACTATAGCAGTTACAAAATCTACCATAATTAATAATCACTTACAATTTATGCAAGGGCAGTGGAACCAAGATAATTCTCAATTACCGCAATATCCTGAGCCTAGAACATAAGACTCAAAGAATTGAAGAGGAAAATGACTGCAAATTTTTAAAAGGGGAAGATAAAGTCAGAGAGATGGCTCAATGGTTAAGGGTACTCACTGGCTCCTTTTGTAGAGGATTCCAATTTTATTCCCAGCACCTCCATGGGGGCTCACAACCATCTCTAACTTCAGTTGTAGGAGGTCCAGCACCTTCTCCTGGCCCTCACAGACACTACACACATGTGATGCAGATACATACATATAGGCAAAATAGGCAAACAGCACAAATACAAAAAAATAACTAAATTTTTAAAATATATTAAATGGAAATAGTCATAGGATATTCCACAAAACAGATTATGATGTTTGCTGCTTTCATTTAGAATGGATCTTCTTTGTGTAAGATACCAGCAGACAACCAAAGTGTAATTGAAAACTAGGTGTTGGCAGCTTTTTAAACGCCATTACTTTTTAACTAATGTTTTCTGTGCTACCATAATAATCTCAAGAAAAACTCAGTCATAGTTTATTATCTTTATGACAAATGCATAAGTATTTTGAGGAATCCAAGGACTTATTAGAAAGTGTGGTGGCCTGTGTTTGGGCTTGTGGAGGCCTGAGGGTGACATTGGGTGTCTTTCTCTATGGTTTTCCCATTTATTAATTGATTGACTTTTACTGATTGATTAATGATTGATTGATTGACTCAGGGCCTCTCACTGAGCACAGAGCTCACTGTTATAGTTAGATTGTTTGACCAGTGAACCTCTGGAATCCACTCATCTCTGCCTCCCTTCCTCTGGACTGTTGCCACAGGTCATGGTGCCTATATTTTATTTTTATATGCATGTTGGAAATGTGAAGTAAGATCCCCATTATTATTTAGTAAACACTGTACCATCTCCATGGTCCTGATCTAAAAATTTTAAGGAATGTCCTAAATCCATATAGCAGTTTTTTATCCTATAGCATATAGAGGTATTTATTTACTTCTGGTAAATACATCGAAAAACAAAAAAACCAAACCAAACCAAAACAAAACAAACCAAAACAAAAACAAAAACAAAAAAAGAAAAAGAAAAAAAGAAAAGAAAAGAAAACTGAAGAAAAAGAACAAGCAAACTGAAAACAAAAATTAAAAACCTATATGTGCAAACACAAACAACAAACAAACTCTCCCAATGACTATGTAGTATGCCAGGGCTTTTCTTTTGACAGTTATGTTAAGAGAGGCTCACTCTCAGTTTCCAGGCCCATCCACTCACTGCTCAGCAGGAAAAAATCAGATTGCATGAATCTGTTACTTGTCTACAACGCCTGAAAAGCAGCGTTGCAAGTCCATAAATGCATTTTCATGCTCTAGAGAAGTAGCCCTCTGCTCGGATTCCACCCTCTGTTAGCCTGTATTCACCTTGAGCTCTGCATGGAAAGATCAATATTTGAAGAGAACAAGCAGGGTATTTATGAAACTGTTGGAATGAGCATTTCATTTGGAAGTGCTAACTGTTCCTTCCATGAACTTCTTTCAGAGACATCTCCATGGGAAGTCAGTATAAATGCACCTATTATTTTTGTGAGTTGAGCTCCTAATTTGCATTTGCTTTCTATTGGATAACTCTAGGAAATTGAGATCACGAAGTTTAAAAAGAAGAATACCTGTTTAATGTTCCATGCAGTCAGATTTTGTGTTTGGTGCTTGCTCACAGCCAAAGCCTGAGGCAAGAGACAGAATGAGCAATTTAACCAATCATTGGCTGCCTGAGTCCATTATGCAAATAGAAATAAAGCCCTCTATCTGTGTAAGAAAATAACGCCCTCTCTACAACTTTTCCTTGTTCAGAGAGACTTATTTTAATACCTGTCCTGTAAAATAGGCTCCTTAAGACAATCTGTAAAATTTAAGAAATGAATCCTGTTTTAAAGTTATAGACATATAGAAACCTAGTGTTAAGGGGTTTCATACAAAAATCTCACTTCCCCTTCTTTGTTAGATATAACAAATACCTATTTTAAACCTTAAAGTATAAAATATCCTGGGAAGTTTATGGCTATTTATTGATAACTGACTTCTTCATTCTCAGTCCCCCACTAAATTCCTCAAGGATAAGACTGAATATAATTTGTTTGAATACTTGAATCTTTGTGACAAACAATGCTAACCTTTGGTGATAGGTGCCAGGAAGGCTGATAGTACTTGCATTTGGAACTAGCCCTCCTAAACGTTTTTTTTCCATTAATTTTCTAATTTATTCACATTACATCGTGATCAAAACACCCCTACTCCAGGTCCCCTTTCACAGCACGTTCCCAACCCCTCTCACCTTCTCCTCTGAAAAGGGAGAGGCCTCCTTGGATATAACCCAACCCTGGCACATCAAGTCACTGCAAAACTAGGTGTATCCTCTTCCACTGAGGCCAGACTAGGTGGCCCAGTTAGGAGAATGGGATCCACAAGCAGGGAACAGATTTAGGGATAGCCCTCTTCCAGTTGCTGGAAGACTGAGCTTCACATCTGCTACATATGTGAGCAGCAGAGTATGGGGAGACTAGGTCCAGCCTATGTATGCTCTTTGATATTTGACTCAGTCTCTGGGAGCCCCAAGGGTTCAGAGTAGTTGACTCTGTTGGTATCCTTGTGGCATTCCTATCCTCTCCAGGCCCTCTATCCTTCCCCTTTACTTTCTATAATACTCTCTAAGTATGCCTAATGTTTGGCTATGGTCTCTGCATCTGTTTTAGTCAGCTGCTGGGTAGAGCCTCTCAGAGGAGAATTATGCTAGGCTCCTGTCTGCAAGCCTAACAGAGTATCAATAATAGTGTCAGGGATTGGTTCTTGTCAATGGAATGGGTCTCAAGTTGGTTGGCCTTTCCCTCAGTCTTGGCCCCATCTTTGCTCCTGCACTTCTTGTAGGCATGCTGTCTTTGAAAGGCTAAGCTTTAGAGTTTCCTGGGAGTGGGTAAAAATTGGGGCCTTTCAATTAATCGGGCTTGTATAGATGACAAAACTTACCGTTTTCTATTTATTCAGCAAATTGCTGTCGAGGTTCCCTCAGTACAACTTTGACTTATGTGTAAGACTTGCTGTTTTATACAAGAAAAAAGCCAGATACCTGACAACCCTTATCTAGATCATTTAATTATTCTGTAATCAGTCTCTGTCTTTAATATTTGTTCATAATGAAGATGGTGGTCATGGCCATCACTATTTACTGGTGTTTGTGTGCCAGGTACTGACATCACACTGAAAAGAGTCCCTGCTCTAACTAAGGGTGTTATGATCATGATTCCAGGGAAAAAAGTGGTGAATAATATGAGATTGAGAATCTTGATGAGGTTCATTCTGACAGTGTCGAGGCTTAGATTGAAACCTACACCTATTGTCAGCACAGGAGTTCCTAACTGTCACTTAGCCTAGAATTATAAATAATATGGACACTCCAGAACAAATTTATTATGTTATAATTGTTGTAAAATAACAAATGTACTTTGTAGGAAATTTTTAAAACATTATTCTGGGCCTAATATAAGTTACTATGGCCCAGGAACTTAAATTCCAGCTACCCAAATGACATAGTCCACTGTGGAAGATATTACACAAAACTATATAGTCATATAACAAAAAAGTCATAAATTCACATCTGTATCTGTTGGACCTCTGTGCTCACAGTGCCTCCACCTCCACTGCTGCTGCATTGCAAGTGGCACAGCCAATCCTGCTCTCGGGGGGAGGGGTTGTGGGGTGGGGGGAGCTGTGCCACAGTTCATGAGCTGAGCTGCACTGCTAAAGCTGGGGCCATCTCCATGGTGATGGACCTCAGCACCTCATCTGGGGGACAGCAGGACCCAAGGCAGCCTGTCCGCAGGCCCCAGGTTTCTAGCTGGCAATGGCACAGGGAGGAGAGTGCCCCAGCTTCCTCTTTAGAGGAGCAAGGGCTACTGACCGCTATGGGGCACACCTCCCTGGTCCATGGAGGGAGCATGTCATGCAGCCTGGGGCTGCCCCAGCCATACTAGTGGAGGGTGCAGGGGCACGGGGTTCACAGCAGTGACTGCAGCAGCTCTGAGCCAAGGCTCAGAACTGGACCAGGATGGCATGGCACTGGGGGTGCTCTCCTCCTCCTGCTGTCCTGAGGGCAAGAGTGTGGGGTCCTGGGAAATGGTAGTCTTGGGACCCATTCTGACCCTGGTTTGGGCCTTTGGGGACAAACCTGAGCCTGGCTCGAGTTATGAGACCTTTCTCAGTCACTTCCACATAGGAGTGACTCAGCAAGACCTGTTTGGCCCTCCCTCTACCCTGCCATTGCTGATGTGGTGCTATGCCATTGGCCCTGTCAGTCACACCTTCCCCTTTCTTGCCTCCTACATCATCTCTCCCCATACCTAAGTGCCCACCTCCTTTGCCTTCTCTATATAAGTGAGAGAGATTGCTACAAGAAATTTGAGTTCTTCTTCAACAAGACTCCTGGCCTGGTGTGTTTCCTTTTGGCTGCCGACACTCGCCATCCTGCTTAGCCCCAGATAGACTTGGCTGGACTGGGTTCTCTCCTCTTGCCCTCTTGCCTGGACCTGCCAGTTCCATATACACTTGTGGTGATCCTCAACCATAAAATTACTTTTGTTGCTACTTTATAACTCTAGTTTTGCTACTGTTATGAAATGTAAATAAATATTTTCTGATGGTCTTAGATGACCCCTGTGAAAGGGTCATTAGACATCCCCCCTAAAAAGGGAGGTCTGAATCACAGGTTTAGAATCACTGCTTTAGAACACATACATGAGGATGTCTTTATTTCTGTTTCCATGTAAGGGCAGCAACATATGCTTCCTGGATACTTGATTCTGGGCTATTGGATGGCTTCCTGTCATAAAGATCAGAAAGCTTGTTTATTGCATTGATCAAAACCAATAAGCTAATAAATGTTGGCATTTCAAATACCAGGTAAATTTTAGATATTTATGAGTGAGTCCTCTCACTTGAAAGCTAGTTATAACACATGTGACAACTTTTCGAATTCTCATTCTTTAAAGTATCTTCTAATGCCAGTCTGTCTATAATGATCATCTTAGTGTTTAGAAAGATGAAAGCTTTCCTTTATTTTATAGCTCTTATCAGATACCTGTGATTTAATACTAATTTAAAAGTAAAACTCTCATTACCTTACAATTAAGTAGTTGTTATTGGCCTTATTTTCTCATAGAAAAATCAGTAGCTCTGGCTTATATTTGCTTTCCAATAGAAGAATACTCTTTACACTGTACATGCCAACATAGCAATTATATATTTTTCTAGTTGTCATATGAATCTTAATTTCCCCAAGCTAGTCCAACTTTAGGGCCTGAACTTCTCTGTGCCTGGGTGAAGAAAAGCATGCCTCTATATCTTTAAACAAGAGGGTCAGATTGAATGAGCTTCTCCAACACAATGGAGTTGAAATCCGTCTTATTTATGAGCTTTAGCTGAATAATTCCATACCTGAAACATCTCTCTCAAGAACTACCATGAGCTCTAACTTCCTACTTGTTGCCCACTATAAAGTGTGTGAAAGTAAAAGTAAGAGGGTTGTACAGCATGGAAAAGTTGCCCACAAATACTCCCATGCTGTAGTAACCAGTTTGCTATGACTCAAATGATAAAAATGGCTTAGGCCACCACTTCTATTTAGGAACTCCTGAGAGGAAAAAACAGGTTTCTTAAAGATGGGGCATATAAACTCACAAGGGGCAATTCTCTTGTTATCTTTCAATCTCTGCACACAGTGATGTCACAAACATATTAAAATAGGCCATCATAGGAACTGTGATGTCATGGAAGCCACAGTATTAAAAATGATAGATTGTTTGTTCCAAAGAGTATTTTATCATTACATACACGCTTGATAATTTCTTCATCACAGTACTTACAGTGTACTCTAAGTACCATGTTACAGTTTTTTTTTTGATGAAAAAAAGCTTTATATTTCAGTCTTTGCTCACCAGAAATATTAAAAGGAATAATAATAAAAAACTTTAAAACATACAAATTTCCATTCACGTTGTGTCTTTTGATTCTACAATAAATGAATATATTTCTATATTAAAATAATGCAGAAGAAACAACAAGGTTACAATTAACAACAAAACCAAGAGAATTAGACTCAGAAAAGTTGGTATATACTTAGCTTATGGGTATCACAGAACAGAGATCGTACATATTTATCTTTCTTTCTTTTTTTTTACATGAGTAAATTTGTATTTTTTTTGATACTTTATTTACATTTCAAATGTTTCCCCCTTTCCAGACCTCCCCTTTGGAACTTCCCTATTCCCTAGCCCTTCCCCTGCCTCTATGGGGGTATTCCCCCACCCACCCACCAGCCCACTCTCAGATTCCCTCCTTGACATTCTCCTATATTGGGGCATCAAACACCCTCCGGCCCAAGGGCCTCTCCTCCCCTTGATGGATAACAAGACCTTTCTCTGCCACATATGTGGCCAGCACCACAGGTCACTCCATGTGTATGCTTTGGTTGGTGATCCAGTCTCTAACTGGAGCATCGAGGGGTCAGGCCAGATGCCACTCTTGCTCTCTCCCTGGAGCTGCAAACTCCCTCAGATCCTTCAGTTCCTTCTCCAACTCCTCCACCTGGGAACTCACATTGAGCCCTAAGGTTGCTGTGAAGTGACTCTTGGGTATTCCGAACTTTTGGGCTAATAACCACTTATCAGGGAGTACATACCATGTTCATTCTTTTGTGCCTGCGTTACCTCCTTCAGGATGATATTTTCAAGTTCCATCCATTTGTCTAAGAATTCCATGAAGTCATTGTTTTTAATAGCTGAATAGTATTCCAAAGGACAATGTAAATAGGACAAAACGGCAACCAACAGTTTGGGAAAAGATCTTTACCAATCCTACGTCTGATAGAGGGCTAATATCCAATGTATACAAAGAACTCAAGAAGCTAGACTCCAGAGTTCCAAATAACCCTAAACAGAGAATTCTCAACTGAGGAAACTCTAATGGTCAAGAAGCAACTAAAGAAATGTTCAACATCCTTAATCATCAGGAAATTGCAAATCGAAACAACCCTGAGATTCCACCTCAAACCAGTCAGAATTGCTAAGATAAAAACTCAGGTGACAGCAGATGTTGGTGAGGATGTGGAGAGAGAGGAATACTCCTCCATTGCTGGTGGGAATGCAAGCTGATACAACCTTTCTGGAATTCAGTTTGGCGAACCCTCAGAAAAATGAATTTAATACTACCTGAGGACCCAGCTATTCCACTCCTGGGCATATACCCAGAAGATGCTCCAACGTGTAATAAAGACGCATGCTCTACTATGTTCATAACAGCCATATTTATAATATCCTGAAACTTGAAAGAACCCAGATGTCCCTCAGCAGAGGAATGGATACAGAAAATGTGGTACAGTCTTAATATGTGATATATTACATGTGATATCTTTTTCATTTCTTACTCTTTAAAGTACCCTCTAATTTTAGTGGGTGTTTTCTCCTACAAAGACAATGAGGAAACAGGAATATAGCAAGACTAGCAAACGGAAGAATCAAAATTCAAAACTCAATTACCCTTAATAAATCACCCCATGGATAAGCTTAACCCTGAGCTCTGCTAGACTCTGACCACAGAGCAGTAGTTTTGATTCAACATACCATGCACTTGGAGAGAGTAAGAAACTAATAAACTCACATGTATGTTCTTCAGAACATATTACCTCTTCACTAGGTGGGTTCAGCAGTGCTCACTGGGAATTTGACACGAAGTCAGAAAAAATATAGCTCATCTTCCCCAAACATAACATTTTAAAGAAGAAAATAGGATTTTTTTTTTTAAATTTTAAAGCTAAATTATACTGCGAATAGAGTGCATTTTTATTATGTGAGGTTTTGGAATCCTGGAGGCTTCTCAGAGATATGTACTTTGGGAAAGCTGCATTACCTTGAGGCTCAAAACTTTTGTTGAGCCACTAAGTATGAAGCCATGTAAATCCCAATGAGCAGCAAAAATCATAAAATTCTTTGCACATAAGATGGCTAGAAAATGTTAGCTATTAAATGAGAGACGACAACCATAATAATTAACAGTACAGACATGGGCAGAAAGCAGCTTCATCTACTTATAACTTATGACTGCATTCTCTGATATGCCTATGTATTTTTGTTCTGACTTTACATACAAAATGGCATTGCTAATAGCTATATTTATTTTGAATTATAAATTTTTAACGATGTTATTTTCCAAGCTAGCAAAACTAGTGTTTTGTTCATTAACAAAAACTTCCTTAATAATCTAAATTATCTTTTGTGTTAACAAAACATGAGGATTTTTACTATAAAATTGCATTTTTAAAACTATAGCCAAAATGGTTCTAGTTCAAGAACTATAGGTGTTTTGATTGCCATAAATCATTAAGTAATGTTCTCCAGCCTATTTCCAAAATTTTATCCTCTGTAATGGTTCTGATATAGCTTCTTAGAGACAGCAGTACCCCAAATCTAGATAAGGATATTTACATCCTAGCACTGGTGGTTGGCAGACCAAAGTTGACTCCCCCTCCCCATTCTCCATTCTTTCATTTTACATAGCACATCTCTCCATTAAAAACTGCATATAAGCTTTGCCTCAAAGCTGAGGGTGATATCCATTTTTGTGGGGGCATTCTCTTTTATTGAAGAGATTTTGAGTTCAGGTTTCACTTTACTGTCTTATAAATATATGGAACATCTTCATATTGTACTCTCTTAACTGGCTTACAACCAGAGTAACCCATGCTCTTGGGTGCATTGCTTTAAGAGGAGAAATTAAAGAAGTCTGTTTCCTGACATAAGCCTCCCTCCCACTTCCTAGTCATTATCTCTCTATATTTTATTTCAATAATAACAAACGCCTTGTATTTCCTTATTCCATCTCACTTCAACCCAGCTGCTCCTTTCTATTCTTCTTGCTACTTTTTTCATTTTGTTTAGCTCAATCATACTCCTACTTCCTTGCTCTGGTCTGGATATTATCTATTTTACTGTGCATAAACTCTTTATTTTTCTAATTAAAAATATGTGTCTAAATGGACCATTCATAACACATTTTGAAACATGCTAAACAGATTTTTCCAGCTAGGAAGGATCTCAGATTTGGATTCTTGCTATTTTGTTATACTTGCTACCCAGTAATTTTTCCTGATCTCATTGATATGCCTTCAAAATTAAACCATGTTACCATAACACATTCTTAAACTTGAGCTATCTGCCTTAGCTCCTAAGAAATAAAAACAAACAAACAAAAACCAACAAAATCCAAAAAACAAAGAAAAAACCAAACAAGCAAAAAAAACAAAACAAAAACCAAACAAACAAAAATACACTGTCTGACTTTGCTGTCTCATGTGATGCCTTTGTTACATGTTTTATCTGATTGACATCATTACATTTCAGTTGCAAAACTCAATGTCCCTGTCATCTGGACCATTACTGCTAAGTCAATGGCAAATATTTTGTTTCTTTCTATGTAAATGCTAATTTCTAGAGAGCAATTTCTATATTACTCAGGCTGATTAACAAGGGTTTCTGGTCAATCTTAATTTCAGAATATATCAAACAAAATGTTTAGTTTTTAATCATATATTTAAGAAATAGTTGCAGAAGCAGCTATGAGCTGGACCTTGTCCCCTGTGCTGCATTTTCAGGTCCGCAACTCTGTCTTCATTCTTGGAGGCCTGCTGGCACCAGGAACAACCAGGCAAAACCCCTGTGCCAAGTCCCCTTAAAGCAAAACCAATAGTGGTCATGGCTTCTGTGGAGTAGTGGAACCTGTGTGCAGGTATGGCATTGGGTCTTCCTATACCCTTGCATTGATCAGGAACCCCTAATCCAAACTTGGCAAAGTCAGCTGCAGAGCGTTGACTGATCACTAAGTAAACTGTGAGCTTTTCCATAGCCACTGCCACATGGAGGCAGGCTGTGTCCTGGTACAGAGGGTAAAAAAGGCAGTAGATTTCTGAGAAGCCTATAACTAAATCTTTACTCATATGTGCATTAGAGGTTATGCTTCAGGCATGTATCATCAAGTACATGGAACAAGGAACCAGCTACAACAGCAAACATTAGTCTAGAAGCATTATGTTCTGGGAGATGGCTGGAAAATGTGTTATAAAGCTGCTGAAATATACATGGATTTATGGTGACCATTTCTGCTTATAAGGAGATGAACTCCAACTCATCAAAACTAGCAATCATGTTTCTTTATGCTCCTAAACACATGCTATGAAGAATATTGCTGATTGGACCACAAATTTGTACTACCAATTTTCCTGATAGTGGGAACACAGAAGATCTGAGTGAGGGTTTGGTATTGATTGGCCCTCAAAAACTCATGTTTTGAAGGTTTGATATCCAGTCTCTGTCACTGGTGGGAAGTATAGAATACTTGATAGGAGAAACCTACTATAACACATTAGAATCTTAGGGTTTCTAAGAGGTTATAAAGACCTGGTACTTTTTCTGTCCCTGTGTTCTCTTCCTAGCTGCATGAGAAGAGAAATTTCCTTTTTGCAACCCATCACAATGATGACCCATCTTCCCACATGAACCGCAGATACAGAGCAAGTCTACAAGGCATGAACTGAAACTTCTTTTGTTCTTTGGGAATTTCATAAAGTATAATTTATGGTATTTTTTCCATTCGGTAACTCTTCATGGTTCATCTTCACACAACTTAATGTTCGTTCTTTCTTTTAAAATGAAAACAAAAAGAAAAGACACTAAAACATGAAGTTTGATTTTTATGACCACTTATCCAAGCACAGGCCCTAAAATGTAGTGGATACATACAGTGTCACTCCACTGAAGGAAATTGGTTTCCCCCTACTATGAGAAGCTATTATTTTCTGATAGCTCCTTGAGTATGTGTAGGACTTTGTGACCACTTCTCCTCTTTCATTCTGGGATTTTGTATGACCCAAGCTTGTGTAGGACTATGCTATGATAGTCTATATGAGTTCATATGTGTATATGCCCTATTGTGTCTGGAAAATGTTGTTTCCTTAAAATGTATCCACCACCTTAAGTGAACATGGAAATGACAGAACTGAAACTTGAAAGTAGTGCAGCCATGATTTGTTTTGCTTTATAAGATACCAAAGGTATTTTATTACAGTTATAAAACAAAACATAACAAAACAAAACAAAACTACCTAATACAAAATTTTGAGAATATCAACATGGAATGACTTCTAAGTTGGACAAAATAAAAACACAAATTCCAGGGATACAGTCTGAATTGTTTTAGAGTTAAATTTGACCAAGGTATGGTGAGAACTTCCTTCTCTTCCTGTTCCTGCTCCTTCTCATCCTCTTCCTTCTCCTCCTCCTCTCTCTCTTCTTTCGTTTTTCTTCCTTCTTTCCTTTTACCTAACATTTACCATATTTATGTTATAGATTTATAAGCCAGAGAAACATTTATCTAGATAATTTTCAAGATTTTCCATTGGTTTCTCTTGGCAATGGTTCAATGAATATGCATTCTTATAGAGATGTAATTAATTTAATATTCCAAGATCCTATGCTCTAGAGTTAATCTGTCTACCACCCTTTATAATCGATAACAACATTACACCTCAGAATATTCACTGAAACTAGTATGTTTAACCCTGAGCTCTAGTGGTATTAACCATCCACCAGCTTCTCATAATCATTCCACAAGTGGGTCTTAATTCTTCCACTTTTGGAATGAAGTTCAGACATTCTAAAATATGTCAAAAGTCACCCGAGTTCACTAAAAATCTATAAACACTTTTTATTTAAAATATCTAAATTGGAATTAAAATATACTCCTGAATGAACTCATCATCATAGTATTTATTCTCTCAGATGAGATTTTGGAATCATTTTTCCAGATCTTATAAGAGCTCAGTGTAAATTTGATATAAGAGGACTTGCATTAAGTACTCACTACTTTACAAAATAGATGTTTCCACCCATGTCAGTAATAAGAAACTGGCATCATTTATTTGTGGGATAGCTTCTTGTTGAAGGATCAGTATTGATTATCAGAGTGAATTCAGGATCTCATAAATGTTTCAACAGCTTTTTAAAATTTCATTAGATAACCTGGATGCTAATGCACACTATTCATTTACAAGATGTAAATGTATTGTTTTTCTTAATCTTTATCAATATACATAAAACGTCAGTTTAAATAATTGAAGAAAGAGCAAATAGCACTCATGCTAAATTATAGGAATTAATGGATTTTGACCTGGGTTATGATAGAAACCTTGAGGTATCTATTGTGCTGGGTTGAAGCTGCTGCCTTTCTTTGTTTTTGGAGGCAAGGATGGCATGGTTAAACAATCTAATTAGACACAAATGACTGTACACAATCTGAAGAAAGCATTCAAATACTGGGATTTTCAAATTACATGAGTGAGACAGAATATTCTTATTAGCTGTTAGAATGTTGAGTTTCCTTTATCAACAATAACTTTCAAAGAAGCTTCAAAAACACAAACTGAGAAAACAACATCAAACCAGAATTAGTGGAGGCATGAAGGTCAGCAGTTCAAGACCAGCCTTGGCTACACTGCTAGTTCCAGGTTGTCTTGCATGATATCTTGTCTCAAAAAAAAAAAAAAAAAGCAAAACAGAAACAATAGTGTTAGACCGCCAAAAATATCTTTACATCCTGACTCTTAGAACCAATTTGAGGAGTGGCCAACTTGAAGAATTGCTGGTCCTTGGACATTTCAGAATTGCACACTTTATCCAAAGTTTATAATGTTCTCTGCATCACAACCCAATACCTTGTAATGTTCAATAAACTTCATGTTCTTACTGCCTCTGAACTACCTCACATCTCATGATAGGTCTTCTCACATTACTCAGACTCATTTAGGGGGTTCAAGTCACTCAAAACCAAAGAATACTTATTAATTCAATTCAGGTAGTGATTATTTAGGATATACATATTTTGAGAAATATTAAAATGGAAGCTCCAGAAATAAACAATTTGTAAATTTTGAGTTGTAAACCTGTCCTAATTCTTTTTTTTTTTTTTTTTTAGACAGAGTTTTGTTGTATAGCCCTGGCTCTCCTGGAACTAACTCTGTAGAACACACTGGCCTTGAACTCAGAAATCCTCCTGTCTCTGCCTCCGAAGTGCTGGGATTAAAACTGTGCACCACCACTGCCCAGCTGTCCTAATTCTTATGATAAAATATTATATTATTTCATTCCTTTCTTCTAGGGAAGACTTAAATCACTTTGGATGCCTTAGACACCCCCTGTTCATTTCTACCTAGTAACCAATCATATAGGGTTTGCTGCTCTCCTTAATATCAGACATTCAATAGGAGTCTTAGATCACATTCTCCATGAACATGAAACAGTGATGATCCTAGTTCTAGAGAAGAGCAGTTGTCATGGATCCATTTGACTAAGATGGAATGTCTAGCTTCTTCAGGAATCTGTGTGACTAGATCTATGACTACTTTCAAAACAGAGTGTTCTAGGAGCTGTTTCTATGCCTCTTAAGTAGGACAGGCTCCATTTTCACAACACATCAAACAAGAAAAATTCCATCTTAAAATTAATTCAACAAACATCAAACTAAATGGAGAGAGACTTGAAACAATCCCACTAAAATCAAGGACTAGACAAGGCTGCCCTTTCTCTCTCCGTATCTATTCAATATAGTACCGGAAGTTCTAGCTACAGCAATTAGACAACACAAGGAGGTCAAAAGGATACAAATTGGAAAGGAAGAAATCAAAATATCACTATTTGCAGATGATATGATGGTATACTTAACTGACCCAAAAAACTCCAACAGAGATCTGCTACAGCTGATAAACAACTCCAGCAAAGTGGCCAGATACAAAATTAACTCAAGCAAATTAGTAACCTTCCTATACTCTATACTCGAAGGATAAACAGTCTGAGAAAGAAATTAGGGAAAAGACACCCTTCACAATTGTCATAAACAATATAAAATATCTTTGTGTAACTTTAACCAAACAAGTGAAAGATCTGTGTGACAAGAACTAGAAGTCTCTGAAGAAAGAAATTGAAGAAGACCTCAGAAGATGGAAAGATCTCCCATGCTCATGGATTGGCAGGATTAATATAGTTAAAATGGCCATCCTGCCGAAAGTAATCTACAGATTCAGTGCAATCCCCATCAAAATTCCAACTCAATTCTTCATAGACTTAGAAAGAGCAATCCTCAAATTCATATGGAATAACAAAAAACCCAGGATAGCAAAAACTATTCTCATCAATAAAATGACTTCTGGGGTAATCAGCCTCCCTGATCTCAAGCTGTACTACAGAGCAATAGTGATAAAAACTGCATAGTATTGGTACAGTGACAGGCAGGTAGATCAATGAAATAGAATTGAAGACCCAGAAATGAACCCACACACTTATAGTCACTTGATCTTTGACAAAGGAGCTAAAACCATCCAGTGGGGGAAAAAAAACAACAACAGCATTTTCAACAAATGGTGCTGGTTCAATGGGCGGTCTACATGTAGAAGAATGGGAATTGATCCATTGCTATCTCCCTGTACAAAGCTCAAGTCCAACTGGATCAAGGACGTCCACATAAAACCAAATACACTGAATCTAATAGAAGAGAAAGTGGGGAAAAGTCTCGAACACATGTGCACAGGGAAAAAGTTCCTGAACAGAACACCAATGGCTTGTGCTCTAAGATGAAGAATCGACAAACGGGACCTCATGAAATTACAAAGCTTCTGTAAGGCAAAGGGCATTGTCAAGAAAACAAAACAGCAACCAACAGATTGGGAAAAGATTTTTACCAATCTTACATCCGATAGAGGGCTAATATCCAAGTTATACAAAAAACTCAAGAAGCTAGACTCCAGAGATGCAAATAACCCTATCAAAAAATGGGGAACAAAGCTAATCAGAGAATTCTCAACTGAGGAAACTCATAGGGCTGAGAAGCACCTAACGAAAAGTTCAACATCCTTAGTCATCAGGGAAATGCAAATCAAAACAACCCTGAGATTCCACCTCACACCAGTAAGAATGGCTAAGATCAAAAACTCAGATGACAGCAGATGTTGGTGAGGATGTGGAAAAAGAGGAACACTCCTCTGTTGCTAGTGGGATTGCAAGCTGATACAATCTCTCTGGAAATCAGTTTGTTGGACCCTCAGAAAAATTAACATAATACTACCTGAGGACTCAGCTATTCCACTCCTGGGCATATACCCAGAAGATGCTCCAACATGTATTAAAGACACATGCTCCACTATGTTCATAGCATCCATATTTATAATAGCCAGAAGCTGGAAACAATGCAGATGTCCCTCCACAGAGGAATGGATACAGAAAATGTGGTACATTTACACAATGGAATACTACTCAGCTATTAAAAACAATGACTTCATGAAATTAGCGGGCAAATGAATGGAGCTTGAAAATATCCTGAGTGAGGTAACTTAGTCACAAAAGAATGAACACGGTATATACTCACTGATAAGTGGTTATTAGTCCAAAAGTTCAGAATACCCAAGAGTCACTTCACAGCAACCATTGGGCTGAGAGTGAGGGCCCAGATGGAGGAGTTGGAGAAGGGACTGAAGGAGCTAAGGGAATTTGCAGCCCCATGGAGGGAGCAACAATGTCCACTGGCCTAACCTCCCCATCTTCCAAGAGATTGGATCACCAACCAAAGAATACACATGGAGGGACCCATGGTGCTGGCCACATATTCATCAGAGAAGGGTCTTGTTAGCCCTCAGGGGGAGGAGAGACTCTTGAGCCTGAAGGTGTTAGATGCCTCAGTATTGGAGAATGCCAAGGAGGGTAGATTAGAGTGGGTTGGTGGGGTAATACCTTCATAGAGGCAGGTGGAGGGGGTGGGGGTTTCCAAAGGGGAGAACTGGAAAGGAGGAAACTCTTGAAATGTAAATAAAGTGTCAAAAACAATGATGAAATTGGGAAGAAGGCATATTTGAGAGTCTAAAAGGAGTTACAGGAATAAAGATGGTAAATATTATCATGAAAAAAAATAAATTACATTGTGAATCAGGCACAATCTAAAAGGACCTTCGGAGTGTTCATTTAATGATGAGTAGTCTTCTACCTGGACAACTGTGTGAAAGGAGCAGTAGTCTCCATCCTTTGGAGTGGTCTCATGACTTCTCATTTTTGGCAATATACACATTACTATACTACTGTTTTCAGAATCAGAGTCTTGAAAGATAAACAACATTGGCAACATGTATGGTCTTACCTCAAAGTTTTGGAAAATCCACTTGATGTTCTGTGTTGTTTTGGGCACTACAGTACTCATTAACAGCCAAAATGTAAAGTTCTTACAGGTGAGCGAGTGCTGTTGCCAAGAAGGGTATAGGATATCACTCACTGTTTTTTTGGAAAGTCAAGTTTTCATGATCATAACACTATAAGAGTCAACTTTGGATAAGGAAAAAATGATTTATCAGTAAGCTCAGTAGTGTGTTTTGGTTTTATCCTGTTTTACACATGATCTAAATTGCTTATCCAATGAAAATCACATGTTGTGCTTTGTGAAGAACATAAACTCAATTTTATTCTGATTTTCAAAAAAATAAAATCAATTCAACATACTTTGAAGTTCTTCTGTGGGCTTCAGAAAAATTTCTAAGATATATAATCATATTCCATGGTCAAAAGAACTGACTAATTTGTCACCAGCAGACACTCTTATTAATTTGTTCAATTCAGCTCATTTTAGTGTGACTTCGTACAGGTTGCACTATTATCTGGCCAGAGAACCAAAGAAAGGCAGATTACTTCCTTTGAAGAAGTTTAATTTAAGTATATATTTCTATGTTGAAATAAATCCATGAATGCACTGATTGTGACTTTATACTCTCCCCTTCATCAAGCAAATCATACCACAGGTTCCAAGTTTCAAGTATGCCTGGTTCAATGATCCAGAGAAAACCAATTTCCATTCCACACTGAAAAAAATTCAAAACAAAACAATGCCTGGCTATTTAAGATCAGGACTATCATAACCGTGATCTTTTGAAAAAGCCATGAGTCCATGAATCCAAAAGGAAAATCTCTCAGAAATAAATAAAGAAACCTTCACCAGAATGAAGAAAATTAAACATCCAAGATGAGTATTCAGAATTTTTTCTCTACTGCTAACTTTAAAATCTTTCTCTCATTAAAGAATAAATTATAGTTGACAGCTCTAGTTCATGTGTCACAATGTTTTTCTCTCTTTCTTCTTTGAAAATGAGTGTAATTCAATTGGCCCCCATAAAAGAAAGAATAAATAATTAAGAAAATGCCAAGTTCTTGTAAATAATGTATAAAAGTAGTATGTAATCAAGAATTATTAGGTTTTTGAGTTTCTAAAAGTTATTAGGAAATCTAGAACTTCTTTCTTGGGAAACAGAAGTTTCTCAAGGCTATTATAGTAATTAAAGGGATGATGTATGTGAAAATGCTTGAATTAATTCTATGAATTAATTCATTCAGTAATATACTGGATACTTTTCTATACAAGCATGAGAACTAGATGAGATTTATTCCCATGAGAGGTTTAGAGTAAGAAAGACTTCAAATAGTTTAAAATACATTTATTTATTTATGTTTAAAATGACCTTTCCTGTTTGAGAGGGAAGCCATTTATTTGAGCAGAGTTCATTTAACAAAAGTGTTTTTATTTTCCTTGTCAGAAGCTTAGGTGATAAGATGGAATGACCCTAAGAGTTGTCTTGTGACCTGCAACTAAACAAGCAATACAAAGAAAATTGGACATAAGGGGAAGTCAGACCAGCCACAGTTTTAAAAATTGTCAATTTTGAAATCTTTGTAAAAAATGCACATGATCAATAATAGATAAATTGGACCTATTAAATATTATTTACTTTTGATTTGTTCACTGTATGAAGTTGATATTGACCAGTATTTTTCTACTAAGTAAATTTGAAAAATAACATCGATAAAAGTTATTATAACTTGGATTATTTATACTCAGTGCAATAATAATGTTAATGAAAGTTCTTATAGTGAGAACATATACAGAAAGCTACATGCTACACTTCTGTCAAACACAATCTCATTAAATCTTTCACACAGTCTAGATTTATATGGTAGTGCTATCCCCAGCTTCGAGTGAGTAAAGAAGCTGATGGAAGCCCAGTGTCTTCCCATAGCAGCGAGAAGAGATACCGGTATATTAGCTTTAGAACTCACCAAAGTGATTTGCCAAAACATTTTGTTGTTCCTAGAGTCTTTCCTTCACTATCTATTTTTGTAAATATTATTATCCAGCTTCTGGGGTATGTAGCACCATTCATATGATGTCTTCAGTAAAATCCCATGAAAACTTATCACTATTCAGCCAGTGCTAAACAAGATCATCTAAAAGCCAATGGTAAAAATTACTAGTATTTTTTTGCTTGTAGTTGTGCAGTGAGGTAGTATGTGAGCTGGCATTCCTTGGAATCTTTAGCATTTGGCTCCTCTCAACTACTCAGCTACTGCAAATACATTTAATTTAACAACTGAGTAGGAACAGTCATGTGAGTCATTGTCAAGCCTTCTTCTCATCAGGCCCAATAAAATTACCTTGGCCAAATTAAATCATATGGCTAAAACTTGCATCATTGGAAAAGGGACACACACCTAGCCTTAGTGATGTATGGTAAAGCATGAAGGGGAATGTTGGATGGCAGAAATGACACCTAACATGGAGAGAGAGAGAGAGAGACAGAGAGAGAGAGAGACAGAGACACAGAGAGACAGAGACGCAGAGAGACAGGGACACACATACAGAGAGAGACAGACAGAGAAAGACAGAAAGGCAGACACACACACAGGCACACTCACATGTGTGTTTGCATGTGTGCACATACACAGAAACAGATGACAGACACACACAGGCACACAAACACACACAAATTAGTTCATATAAGGAGATAGAAGATTAGGTGTGGTTATCTGGCTTCTAACTTTAAAAAGCAAGCATTTTATACTTGTTTTTTTCTCATTTATCTATCTGTCTGCCTATCTATCTATCTATCTATCTATCTATCTATCTATCTATCTACTTTATACAGGGACTGCCACCCACTCCTCCAAGTACCACCCTCATACTCCATCCTCAATTCTTTCCTTCTCCCCATTTCCTGAAAAAAGTGGAGCACGCCCCCATAACTACCAACCCACATTGGCATAACAAGTTGCAGCAGGACTAAGTGTACCCTCTTTCACTGAGAACAAATAAGGCAGCCCCACTAAGGGAAAGAGATTCAAATGCAAGCAACAGACTCAGAGATAGCCCCCAACTCTAGTTGTTAGGGGACATACATGAAGAACAGGCTGCACATCTGGTGCACATGTGTAGCATGCCTAGTTCCAGCCCATGCAAGCTCTTTGGTTAATAGTACAATCTCTGTGAGTCCCCATGGGCCTAGGTTAGTTGATTCTGTAGATCTTCTTGTATATCTGTGATCCCCTACAACTACCTCTATCCTCCCCCCACACTCTACCGTAAGAATTCCCAAGCTCTGCCTAATGTTTAGATGTGGGTCTCTGCATCTGTTTCCATCAGCTTCTGGATGAAGCTTCTCAGAAGATAGTTATGCTAGGGTCCTGTCTTCAAACACAATAGGGTATCATTAATAGTGTCAAGGATTAGTTCTCTCTCATAGTATTGGTCTCAAGTTGGGCCACCAGTGATTGGCCATTCTTTCAGTCTTTGTTTCATCTTTGTCCCTGCACATCTTGTAGGCAGGACAAATTTGCAGTTAAAGATGTTGTGGATAGGCTGGTGTCCCCTTCCCTCCACTGGAAGTCCCATCTGGTTACAGGAGGAAGCCTCTTCAGATTCCATATCCTTACTGATAAGATCTAATCTATGGTCACCTCCATAGATTTCTGGGAGCCTCCGTTCCCAAGTCTTCCCTCCCCAGAGATCTTGTCCCAGAGATCTCCCACAGATTTACATTCTCTTTCCCAGTCCCAACTGTCTCACACATACCCGATCTCCACCTTTTTGCCCTCCCCACCCCTCTCTCACCTAGTACATTCATTCTCATGGCTATCTTGTCATCCCTCCATTCCTTTCCTACACTTTGTTCTGAAGTCTGCATTTCCCTCTCCATCCCCTCTCTCTGCCAGTCCCCCCCCACACATCTTGACTATTATAACTTTTTTATTCCCCCTTCTAAATGAGATTCAAACATCCTCATTTGTGCCTTCCTTCCTGTTTAGCTTTTTGGTTCTGCTGAGTGTGGAGTGGGTATCTTGTATTTTATGGCTAATATCCTCTTATAAGTTAATTATGTACCATGGAAGTCCTTTTGGAAATGGATTACTTCACTAATGACGATATTATCAAGATCCACATATTTGCCTGAAAAATTCATGATGTCTTGGTTTTTAATAGCTGAATAATATTACATTGTGTAGATGAACCACATATTATTTATCTATTCTTCAGTTGAGGGACATCTAAGTTGTTTCCACTTTCTGTCTACTACAAATAAATCTGATATGAACATAATTGAACAAGTTTCTTTATGGGATGGTGGAGCATCTTTTGAGTATATGCCCAGGAGTGGTATAGCTGGGTCTTGAGGTAGAATTCTTCCAAGTTTTCTGAGAAAATGCCAAATTGATTTCTAAAGTTGTTTTACAAGTTTGCACTCCCACCGACAAGGGAGGAATCAAACACAATTCTTTATAGACCTTGAATGAACAATTATCAACTTCATATAGAAAAATTTAAAAACCCAGAATGTTTAAAACAATTCTGTACAATGAAAGAACTTCTGGAGGTATTACCATCCCTGATTTCAAAATGTACTACAGAATAATAGTAATAAAATATGCATGGTGTTGGCATTAAAAATAGACAGGTAGACAGGTTGATCAATGAAACAGAATTAAAGATCTTGAAAAACGTCCCACACACCTACAGACCCTTGATGTTTACAAAGAAGCCAAAACCATACAATGGAAAAATGAAAAGATCTTCACCAAATGGTGCTGTCTAACTGGATGTCTGCATGTAAAAGAATACAAGTAGATCCATATTTATTACCCTGAACAAATCTCAAGTCTAAGTATCAAAGATGTCAATGAAAATCAGATACACTAAATCTAGAAGAAGAGAAAGTGGGGAATAGCCATGAATACATTGGCACAGGAGTCAACTTGCTGAACAGAACACCAACAACTCAGGCACTAAGATCAACAGTTAGTAAATGGGATCTCATGAAACTGAAAAGATTATATAGGGCATAAGACACCATTACTGGGACATAACAGCAGCATACAGAATGGGAAAATATCTTCTAATTGTTCTTAAACTACACATCTGTCTAATTCTGGGAATTGAAAAGCAAAATAGTAGACACTTGGGAAAACTTATGGTTCAGGTCTCTAACTTTTGTCTCCCCCCTTTTACTGTCCAATCTTGCCCCGGTAGAAAGTCAGTACATGTATGGTGGTCCTGAACTAGCCATCAAAACTCCAATTAAGTAGAGGAATATACAAATAAAGTATAATGTTGAAAGGATTGTTGTTAGTGTTTCTAAAAACACTAAAAGTTTTCTCATGCAGTAATTTTTAACAAGGAAAGAAAAAGATAAGTTATCCTTTCAGCAAGAAAACACATATTTTAAGGGCTTGAGATGAATAAAATAAAATTAAGATATACCTAAAACTATATCATCAAATGTAGAGAAAAATTATAGACATTCTTTGTCTCTAAGGAAAACAAAATCCATATATTATCATAGACATGAACTTTCCAAAGGCAAATTTAGCTTTTTATACATCAGCCTTCTAGAGAAAGAAATTTGCTGTTTATAACATACTGTTTTCCTTTACCATATTTTTAGTTAAGCAAAGTGTTGATGCAATGGATGTCTAGAAAAACAAAGTTCTCTGTTAGGTACAATTCTTATATAATCAAGAGAAATTAGATGGGTAATTATATTTTAGACACATTTAGTAAAGATATATAAAAAATGTTCATGCTTCAAAAATGTGTGTAAACTCAGGAATAGTGGTTGAAGAGTTTAAGTCAACAACAGATAGAGACAACTTTTACAGAGTGATGTTTATGAAACACTCAATTTTTCACTATTATGATTATGGTCGTGGTCAGTCCATATATATATACACATTCTAAGTCATTAGGGATCACCTAGTATTTTTTTTATGAAATCTATATTGTTTGTTGATAAGTTGGTGAGCAAAATCTCATCTTTAGAAAGTTTGCAATCTTACTAAATAATCCCAAAAATATTGTAATTTTGCAATCATTTTAAGTTCCATGCAAATTAAATTAATATGTAATTTCTCCTGAATGAAGAGGTTGGGAATGCTTTCCTAAAGAAATAATTTAAGTTGTGAGCAAAAGAATACAGAAACTAAGAGAAGGAAATTTAGTAGGAAAATATCAGATGAGTGTAAGATTGAGTTGAAAAGACTTGCTCTCTGGACAGGGAATGCGAACATAAAGATGCAGAAAGAAGTTGAAAAGGAGAAGGGGACCTCACTACACAGAACTGTAAGAAGATGAGTTTCTTCCTTTCTTCAATAAGACAAAGGAGGAAGACAACACAAGTGCATAATCATATTCTGTAACCGTCTGGAATCTAGACATAGAAATGACTATAAAAAATGAACAGTGAACATAGTGGAGCATATATCCTTGTTATATGTTGGAGCATCTCTTGGTTATATGCCCAGGAGTGAATTAGTTAGATCCTCAAGTAGTACTATGTCCAATTTTCTGAGGAACCACCAGACTGATTTCCAAAGTGGTTGTACCACTTGAAATCCCACCGGCAATGGAGGAGAGTTCCTCTTTCTTGACATCCTCGCCAGCATCTGCTGTCATCTGAGTTTTTGAACTTAGCCTTTCTGACTCATGTGAAGTGGAACCTCAGGATCACTTTGATTTGTGTTTTTCTAGTGACTAATGACATTAACCATTTCTTTAGATGCTTCTCGGTCATTCAAGATTCCTCAGGTTAGAATTCTCTGTTTAGCTCTATACCCCATTTTTTAATAAGGTTATTTGGTTCCCTGGAGGCTAACTTCTTGAGTTCTTTGTATATATTGGATATTAGCAGTCGATCAGAGATAGGATTGGTAAAGATCTTTTCCAAATTTATAGGTTGCTGTTTTCTCCTACTGACAGTGTCCTTTGCCTACAGAAGCTTTGCAATTTTGTGAGGTCCCATTTGTCTATAGTTGATCTTAGCAGTCTGAGCCATTGGTGCTCTCTGCAGGAAATGTTCCCCTGTGCTGATATGTTTGAGTCTCTTTCCTGTCTTCTATTAGATTTATTGTATCTGTATTTGTGTGGAGGTCCTTGATCCACTTGGTCGTGAGCTTTGTACATGAAGATAAGAATGGATCAATTTGCATTCTTCTACATGCCTACTACCACTTGAACTAGCACCATTTTTTGAATATGCTGCTTTTTTCCCACTGGATGGTTTTGGCTTTTTTGTCAAAGATCAAGTGACCATAGGTCTGTGGTTTTAATTCTGAGTCTTCAATTCTATTTCATTGATCTACCTGTCTGTCTCTGTACCAATACAATGTGTTTGTTGTTGTTGTTGTTGTTGTTGTTGTTGTTTTATCACCTTTGCTCTGTAGTACTGCATATCCAGAGGTTAGGCAGGGCCCACTGATGAGTGATGGGGCCACACACCCATCTCAAATATATTAACCCAGAATTGCTCCAGTCAGTAGGGACAAAGAGTAGAGCAGAGAGTGAAGGAAAGACCACCCAAATACTACCTTACCTAGCGATCTATCCCATGTACAGACACCAAACCCAGATACTATGGCTGATGCCAAAAATACACTTGCTGACAGAGCTTAGTATAGCTGTTCCCTGAGAGGGACATGTAGATTTGCTGTTGAAATGCATGCAAATATGAAAATAAGTGGTTATTCTTTGTTGTTTAATTATTTAAGGCTAGCTTTAAGTTTTTCAAATGAAATATCAGACTGTAAAAATTGAATGGAAATTAGCTTTGCAATGTTAAAGTAAATAAGCTTTAAAAAACAGTAAAACTCAGAGAAATAGCATGACTGGATATACTGGCCAAGGATGTGCATAAAACTGTTGTTTGTGAACAGGCAACTCTTAATTTTTCATGTAGGAGCCTCAGTCTGTTCGATCGTTCAATTTGTGTGTGTGTGTGTGTGTGTGTGTGTGTGTGTGTGTGTGTGATTATTGCTTTCCTCTTGCCTTTACCTGCCCATTCTCTTGCTTCTTATCTTACTTTTGAGGGAGACTTGCAATGGGTGATGGCTGCTCTTTGTTTACTACACCATTTTTATAACCACTGGCCTTGGCTTACTTTCAGGATCCTGGGGCCAATTTCTAATTCAGACATCCAAAACCACCTCTCATTTCAAGAGCCAATTGAGATGACATCAATCAAATCCTCGCATAAATGCTGTCATCCCTGGGAGCTGCAGGCTGTCAGAGCAGATGGGAATCCACTCTAGGGGCTGCTCACTTACCCTCCAAGCCTCCTTCCTCTGGCAAAGCACTTAGGTATGGTATAGCTAAGCCAACTAGCCTGCATGATTTCTGAAAGATTGCCTATCATTTGTTTGCTTCCTTTCTAATACTATGATTTTAGCCATTTATCATTTTTTCAGAACTCATTCAAGAAGATACACATGAATAATACATGTTTCTAACTAATCTGACCTGGTGTAGCCCTTGGTATGCTGAATGTTATTCAAGATACATGAAGACAGCTTAAGAGATTTCAAATGAATTCTGAACCATTATGCCAAAGAAATAGTCAACTTTTAAAATCCATGTGAATCCAGGATTAATTCTAAAATAAATATCCAATTCATGTTTATAAATAAAGAAAAAATTCACAGTAGCAGCTTTTAGATTTAACAAAGCTCCATGATACTTCCATGATAATATTTAATTTCCTCAGATCAGTTGGGGCTCAGTGAAGTTCCAGATTATGTCTCATCCTCTGCCTCATTGTCTCTCATTACACCTACAGCCTGTCTAATATGATGGAGAAAAAGAAAGGTGGCCATCCATGACCCTTCTTTGCGAGGAGATTATTTGGACAGTATAAGCTCCTTTTCTATTTCATTAATTCCCACTGAAAATTTATAATCTTTTTTCTCAGTGTTTGTGATTTTTCCTAGAAATTCATTAATTTTCTTCTTTAATAATTAAGTTATAGCATATTCTATTTCAGTTTTAAGGTATTGAATATCTATTATATAAACTGAATATATTATCAATTAACTCTCCCTTAAAGATATTCTTGTGTAATAAAGAATTTGGCCTTGGCCCAAATAGAGGTCTAGTCTTTATCTCCAGTGCCAAGAATAGCTACGAATATGGCCAATACAAAATTGCAAACTTACTTAAAACATTGTGAAAATTTTTATATGTGATACACACATTTTATGACTTAGTTGTGTGATTCTCCAGTGCCAGTACTCCAGTGTCTGTTACTTCCTATTGTTGCAATGTCAGGCACACATGAAACCTTTGGAATCACATGAGAAATAAGGGAGACTTTATTTTTTGTGATGAATCCTACACACAATTTTAATATTTATGTTGACAAAATGACTCTGGATATGTATGGGCTGACTGTGCCAGAAAGAACCATCTTGTGTTTCAAAGCGGCAATCCTATATACTGTGCTGTATTAGTTTTTTTCTCCTGTGATAAAATACCTTGATCAATGCAAGTTATTGAAGGAAAAATTTATTGGAACTCAGAGTTCCAGAAAAATGAAAGTCCATCATGGTAGGGAATCATGGCAGCAGTCAGCAGTCAACAGGCAGCAGGCAGCAGGCAGCAGGCAGCA
This sequence comes from Rhynchomys soricoides, assembly GCA_019843965.1. Taxonomy (NCBI): domain Eukaryota; kingdom Metazoa; phylum Chordata; class Mammalia; order Rodentia; family Muridae; genus Rhynchomys; species Rhynchomys soricoides. The sequence continues at coordinate 22,365,171 of JADRCH010000011.1, forward strand.
GGCAGCAGGCAGCAGGCAGCAGGCAGCAGGCAGCAGGCAGCAGGCAGCAGGCAGCAGGCAGCAGGCAGCAGGAAGCAGGAAACAGGAAGCAGGAAGCAGGAAGCAGAAAATAAGCATTGTACTATGGCAAGAACAACTGAGAGTTAACATCTCTAGCTGCAAGGAGGAAGAAAAAAAGTACAACTTGAAAGCCTGCCTCCCATGTCATACTTCCTCCAGCAAACTACACCTCCAAAACCTACCTAAAGAGCACCACTGTGGACAAGCCTATGGAGAGCATTCTCATTAAATCCACCACAGTGCTAAGATATGTTCTAAATCCTTTTACCCCTCATGCCAGAAATTCACTACATATTTTGAATTCATAAAATTATGTCTCTCTTTAAACCAGAGATGTGTATGTGTGTTTATTGCTTTCCTCTTGCCTTTACCTGCCCATTCTCTTGCTTCTTATCTTACTTTTGAGGGAGACTGGCAATGGGTGATGGCTGCTCTTTGTTTACTACACCATTTTTATAACCACTGGCCTTGGCTTACTTTCAGGATTCTGGGGCCAATTTCTAATTCAGACATCCAAAACCACCTCTCATTTCAAGAGCCAATTGAGATGACATCAATCAAATCCTCTCAAAATAATACCAAAATTTTCTAGAATAAGCTTTTGTTATGGTAACAATTATGCTAAGAAGGCTTGAAGATTTTGTATAAACTTCTTTCAGCATATTTTTAATAACTTATAGGTTGACGTTTCTAATTTATTTAAAACTTTCTGCAGCTCTGACTGATTCTTCCATGATGAAGTAATGCATATTCCTAGGATAATGATGAGAATTAACTGAATTTTTGGAAAGTGCTTTATAGGTTGTAAAACACTGGTTTAGGTTTTATAAAGGTCAAATGGTCCTTAACAGCACATAGAAGCACATTTGGACTCAGCAAAGAAGGTTTTCCCAGTCCTATTTTGTGTCTTGGATTTTGCTAGCTCCTTTATTGAAGGGATTGAAAAATATAAACCCCATAATCTTTAATGCAAAATAGAAAACCTATAAGCTCTTCATATTTAAACTAGGAACTATATAATAGGAATTGCACTCATACCAGATAATGTAAAGAATGTTATTGGCAGATATTACTGAAAATTGAGGGGAAAAAGTAAATCATAGACCAAATATTTCAGGAAGCAAAGCTCTGACATTCAAATCAATTACAGCTGGTTGAGAACAATACCATTTGAGAATGATTATCAGGTAATTAACCGGGGGTTATTGTGAATATTTACCAGTTCTTGATAAATTAAAATCTGTTACTGACTTATACCTACTCTTTAATTCCTCATCAAAGTATTTTCTTTCTTTTTGGAGACCTGAACAATGAATGTTAAAATTAAATACTCAGGGTCTCTACTACAAGTTCCCTTAATAATGATGGTAGAATTCTAGTTCCTTGTTGTGAAAAGTATAGGTTACTATTTATTGTCTCCACACCTGGAGACAATTTCATGACAGTTATCCGTTATCTGGAGACTGATCCACCAACTAAAGAATACACATGGAGGGACCCATGGTGCTGGCCACAAAGGCGGCAGAGGAGGGTCTTGTTACCCGCAGGGGGAGGAGAGGCCCTTGGACCTGAGGGTGTTACATCCCCCAGTATAGGAGAAAGACAAGGAGGGAAGACGAGAATGGGGGGATGGGTTGGAGAATATCACCATAGTAGCAGGGGGAGGGTGGTGGGAATGGGGAGGTTCCAAATGGGAGATCTGAAAAGGGGTAAACATTTGAAATGTAAATAAAATATGAAAATAAAAAAAAAGAAAAAGAAATGACCAGTGAAAGGAGAACTAAAATTTTAAAAAGATTATTTATAAGCTGATATATATACTCTTTGAGTTTATCAGTAAGTTTATTCTTCATCCCAGAGGAAAGACTACACATGAATATGTGTAGACCATAGGTTATAGTGTGAGACAAAGCTGGTTATAGTGTGAGACAAAGCTATGCATTGCATTATTCTCTGGGATTCCAGTCACTTGTCTCTGGTCTGTTCTTATATAATGTTCAGCCAACACTCTGTAACACTGATTTCATGCAGATGACTAAAAATTCTTTGCTACTTTGCTAATCAGAAAATATATTTCCTTCCTGTCTATACAATGCCTGAAAAGTATTTCTTTTAATAATAATTAAAATGTTTATTTCTTCAATAGAAGCTATCCACTTCGATCCATAGTATAAAAGAAGCTATAAAGGTAAGTTTATTTTACTCTCTATGAATAACATGAAGAAATGTTCCTGGCAATAGAATAATACATTTTTAGATTTATAAGTAGCTGGTAGAATTCTAATTTAAATCATCAGTCCATTTCATTCTGTTCCTATACATGATTCTGAGACTCTCCTGTTAAAGAAGGAAAATGTAATTAATGGAGGTAAGCCAGGCTTTCCACCACAGCCTTCATTCAAACATCTATGCACATTCTATCACCTGAAGCAGAAAGAGGCTCCATTCTCAGCCCCAAACAAAGAAGGTGGTGTGTCTCCTCCCACTCCACTGAGAAGAATGTGGTAACATACATAGACATAAATCTCAATTACAGAAAGTAGAACAAACATTACATAATACTATATAGCTTGCACTATAGAGATGACACTCTAAATGGAACTTTAAAAACAACAATGAAGAGTAAAAACTTCCAAGATTACCAGTGATCACTATTGAGAATTTTGTATTCTGTCCAGATGCTAGATACCAGTAACTTGACAAACGTACCCAGAGTCATCTGTGCTCAACAGCTGTACTGTTAAAAGTGGTTAGCATGTCACTTATATCCCATAGGAACAAAGAAATGCTACCAGTAGATGCTATTCTCAAAATGTCTACCTGTAAACTCAAAAAAGGAAACTATTAAAAATATACCTTAATAGTGATTTTCAATACTGTGTAGTTTCCCATGTAACTCTAATTCATATGTTCTTGAACACATGTGACAAGAATAGTTTTATATGTCACCCACTGAGGACATAGTGCAGTTACATAGGCAGACCTCTTTCAGTCAATTGTAAAAAGGACAGACAAAAGGAAGAAGGCAGGGAGAAAAAGAGAAGAGAAAAGGAGAGAGAGACAGGGAGATGGAGAGAAGGAGAGGGAAGGAGAGAGGGAGGGAGAGAGAAGGAGGGAGAGGGAAAGAGAGAGAGAGAGAGAGAGAGAGAGAGAGAGAGAGAGAGAGATCCACCTCAAATATGTCACTGGACTCACACTAGATGATCATCTCCTCACCCCACCCCTTTGGGTCACCAGTCTGCTAATTATCTCTGCATATCTTGGGCTTTCACATCCCTGTATCATATAAGTCAAATCTTCAAAATATCTTTTTGATCATTTTTTTCCTACAAAGATACAGGTATATAAAGTGCCACATAGTGTTTGTATAGATTTCATGCAATGCATTTATTTTTGGAATAACTGAGCAGTCTTTCTTCCTTCCTTATGTGGGCCTGGAATGTCATATAATGAGAGCAAAGAAAGTCGAGTCATCTCTCTGCAACATATGGGAGAAGCAGTGGTGTACAAGGGAGTACAAGCAGAGAAGTACAAACGAGTACAGGCAAAGGTTACTCAAAACAGAAAGGAAGTGATTGGAAGTAGCCCAGAGTCAAAGTCCCACCTCCAGCCATTGGTAGAAACACAGATCATCAATATTATTTTCCCCAAATCCACTTGGAATGAAGCGGCCAGCCCAGACTCTGAGAGGACAAAAATAATACTGACCTATCGGAGAATGAGAATTCTTATTCCTCTACTGTTCTTACTCCTATTGTAGCAACCAAACATCTGAAGAAAAACAATAGACTGAAAGAGAATATTGAAATACATAGACCAGTTGTCTTCGGAAAATGATAAAATTCAGGAAAAGTTAGAAATTTGGAAAGCAAATTAACAGTATCAGAGAAGTGAATGAGAAATATTAGAATTAAAATTATGAAAGTTTTCCTATATGAAGAAAAAGTTGAAATGCAAATGACTGTGACTAGAGTAAAGTTAGAAAAGACTTTAAATAAGGGACAAAAATGAATGAAGAAGAAAGCAAAGACTTGGAAAATAAATCCTGCAAACAGCAACGAAACAGAAAATACAAACAAAGATTCAAAGATATCAACCAGAACACCCCATCTCTGTGGAAAGAAAAATTAACTTGCAAAAGGAAGTAATAAATGATCTTTCCCACTGAGTCAGTGAAAGAAAAGTTCTTAAATTGTCGCTTCAGTGACAATGGCATGCATTAAAAAGAAAATAAGACAATAAATCTATATTGATTTACTTAGCTCCAGTTATAAGGTGGTGGGTCAAATCTGAAGGTCTTCTATAACTAATATAATTACCAACAAAAGAATAGAGTAGTATTCAGTTTCTGAGTAGGGTATATATTCTAGAATAGGTAACACACAGAATCTGTCTTCTGCAAGCACAGAGACGCAGAGAAAAATGGCTGCTCTACCTCATTCAATACTGAAATTTATCCCTTCCCAACTGCCAAGACATCTTGAGATGTCTCAAGACATCTAAAGGGAGAGTATTGTTCATTCCCTTACTTCTCTACCTTTTCCCTCAAAATTAGACATTAAAGATCAAAGTATTTGAAAGGATAAATTGGGAACAATGAAAGAAAATATATATGGCCAAGTAAAAGCATGGGTTGCATAAAACTAATAAGATTATTTTAATATATACCTTAGGCTAGACCTTGCCACAGACACAGTATAGAAAAATTAAAATGAAAAAACAAGGAAAAAGTGTAAGAAAGAACCAAACTGAAGCCATTTTTAATAACATTTTCATTTTGGATAGGGTGTCAAATAAAGTTTAAGTTCCCAAGACCTCCTTGGGTAACGGACATCCCTCATTGGCAGAGAGAGACATATAAGTGGGTAACTGACATACTGGTTGGCAAGTTGAGAAATGAATGCTGGGAAAGTCACCCTGGCACAGTTGAATGGGAACAGAGTAAGTGTATCACTAGGGGATCTAAGGAAGTCCCCTATCCGTAAATCCTGGTTAATGGTAAAATGTAACTCTAACTTGGCACAGATGCTTGTGTTTTTCAAGCTTAAAAGCTCCATAGCATTCTGACTGGGGGTTGGGGGGTTAGGGGATAGGTCACAATTCAGCTCCCAAGCCTTTTCTGTAGCCCTGATCAATCAGTCATTGTTTTGTTATAATAAATTTTTGTTATCTGCTTAAATACTTACTAAAATGAATGTTTGAGGATGCAGTCACAGCTCCCAAGTCTGTGCTGCTGTCCTTGACTGGTCAGTTTTTGCTGCCCAATTCAAATAAATGTCTTGCTTTGCATGGAATCTTGTGCCTGCTTAGGATGTTTTGGATTCTTGAACCCTAACAAGAACAAAACTAAAAGAAAGGAGGTTATGGTTTCCAGGATTAGAATAAATGCTTGCCTTTAAAATCAGAAAGAATCAAGAACTATACAAGGGAGCAAAGATGAATGGTTCACTCAGAGTTAAATACTTTCACTAACAGAGCTATTACCCAATTCCCCAAGACCTGATGAAAAATCTATTAGAATTCAAAATGATTGTCTTACGGTGCTGATGAAGAAAACAAAGATGTGGACAAGGTCAAGAAAATAGTGTATGAACAAATAGAAATATGAATGAAAAACTAGATGGCCAGAATGAAAAGAGAAGAAAGTACTAGAGTATAGTAACTTAAATTAATGCACTGACTGCTCTTCCAGAGGTCCTGAGTTCATTTCCCAGCAACCACATGATGGCTCATAACCATCTGTAATTGGATCCAATGCTCTCTTCTGGTGTGTCTAAAGAGTGTGACAATGTACTCACATAAAAATATAAATAAACAAATCTTTGAAAAAAAAGACATGACAATATAAATGATCAAAACTAAGACATAAACGCATCATTTATGTTCTATAGAGAGGCTAAAAGACTTATGGAACACCATCCAGTAAAATAAAATATGCACTGTAGGAGCCTAAGGAAAAAGAAAGTGAATGCAATCACAGAGAATTTTGAATAAATAATATTTGAAAACATTCTAAATTTGATTAAAACATAAATATCTAATAAACATGTAAGAAGCCCAGTAAATTCCAAATGTGTTAGTGTCAGAGATCAATGCTAAGATTAATAATAATAATAGGAGGTAATTACTAACCTAAAATCTAGTATTATTCTAACAATAATTCTCATTGCATTCATTTTTCTTAAATAATTTAAGAAACAAGTACACTTAAAATTATATTAGTTTGCTTCAGAACACAATTTATAAATGTTTCATTTTATGACATCAATACCTGAAAGGAGTGGGAAGAGAAATATATAGAATAGCTTGTGCATGATCCTGAAATTAAGCTTGTATATTCTTAGAGCAATGACTTCAGAAGACTAAGTATATAATTCCCATGGTTACCACAGAAAAAATCGGTATAGTACATACACAAAAGTAAATGCAAAATTGACTTACACAAATAGGTTAGTGACCTGAAAGAAGACAGTTATATAGGACATGAGGAAGTTATAAGTCATGTACAAAATAAATGAAAAATGACAGAAGCCTTTCTTTTTTAATATTAACAAAAATATATTCTAAAATATATAACAATATGGGTGAAAACTGAAAACACTGTGTGGTTAAAAGTCACAAAGAGACAAGTACACTGTCATACATGAAGTTCTCAGACTCACACATGCAGCAAGTAGAAATGTGGCTTCCAGGGCCTGTGAAGGGTAAACTGGACACTGAGGAATTAAGACTGGAGAAGAAAGAAGACTTGGGGAGAGGGGACTTGGAGAAAGGAGGGGACTGGGGGATTAGGGTTGGGGGTTGTGATGGACACAGAGTATTTAGGATTCTTACCTCTAGACAATACAGTCTTAGTTTGTAAGATGAAAACTGTTCTAGAGGTGCATGATTTTGTTGCTCAAAATTTGATGCCCCAGGGAAGGGGAATGCCAAGGGAGTTGAGATCTGTGTGAGTGGGTGAGTTGGGGAGTATCATCTCAGAGGCAAAAGGGAGAGGGGATGGAGTGAAGAATTCTGGAAGGGAGGACCTGGAAGGGAGGCACCATTTGGAATATAAATGCATAAAATAATGTAACAAATAAAACAACGTATTTTTTATTTTTGAGAATTTCATATATGTATAAAATAAAAAAAATCTATTCCTGATTTCCTCTTTCAATTCCCTCATTTTCTCTCAACTTTATGTCTTCTCCTTTCCTCCCTCTCTCTCTCCCTCCTTCTCTCTTTGTCTCTGTTTCTCTGCGCCTCTCTCTCTCTCTCTCTCTCTCTCTCTCTCCCCTTCCTGTCTTCCTCTGGCCCCTCCTCCTCCCTGGTTTCTCCCTTTCCCAACCCAGCAAGTACATCCAGTGCTACCTCTATGTTCATGGGTATCCATTGCATGACCATCCATTGAAGCTTGAGGAACCTACTAGTGGGCACATACTCAATAACTGATTTTGTCTCCCTGCAACAATTCACTGCCAGTAGCTCCTCAGTAAGAGAATATCATCTATTCTGGGATTTTGAATGACTTGATCTCATGCAGATCTTGAGTAGAGGACCATGGATGCTGTGAATTCATGATGATGACAGTCCTGTCCTGTCTGGAAGACAGCCTTTTACAGTACCATATTATCCTCATGCTTTTGCATTCTTTCTGCCTGCTTTTCTATATGTTCCTCGAGTCTTGGTTGTGGTAGGATTAATATAAAAGTACCATTTAGGGATGAGCACCCAGTCTGTTATTATCAGCACTTTACCCAGTTATGAATCTCAGTGTTGATTACAAAGAGAAGCTTCTTTCTCCAAGCTTGAGAGAAACCCAGGTCTATGGGTACAAGCATAAATATTTGAAAGGCAATTAGCTATATCCTAACTATTTAGTAAAACAACAATAGAAGGTTCTACCCTAGGGCCTATGTAAACTCCCCAGCAATTGGCTTTTTAGCAGAAATTTAATTCCAGGCATTAAATCCCTTTTTATGTTGCATACCTCTGTTAGGAACAGTCTAGTATAGACTAAGGCTAGCAGGTGGCATTCCTGGAGATGGCCCACCAGTTTTGCATGGTCTACAACGGGTGAGCTCAGTGGCAAGGATCCAAAGAGACTTCATCTCAGAATTGCCTCTTGGAGCTGATATGCCTTTTTTGTCAATATTAAATTACTATAATAATTTCTAGACATTAGCCCACCCTTTTGATCAGATGGCAGATCAACATAAAGATGAACTTTTTAAATCAATTCTGTTTAGATGAATTAATGACTCTATAGAATTCCTGATTTGATTCAAATAATTTTAAGAAGAAAAATTTAAGAGATGGTTTAGTTGTTTTACTAAAAAGATGTAATAAAGTTAGAATCAAGAATAGAATGCACCAGTTCCTCATAATAGTAAGTAAGGGGTTTATACTAAGACATACAACAAGCTTTTATAATTACCCTCAAATGAGAAATAGACCTGGGAAAAATTTTTGTTCAAGGAAAAATATTTAGGTCCAAGGATAAAGCCATTGCTGTGCACTATGATAAGGCAAGGCCATGTAAAAGCTTTTGTTTTGAACTTAATATAAACATCCTTCTGTAACTCACATTTTGTATAACATTTTATCTTTGAGGTAATTTTCTAAAGAACTTTTTGTCTAAAAGGATGTAAAAAGTCCAGAGAAAGAAATAAAATTATTGGTTAAATGGTTTGGCTTGGAGGAGCTCTGCCCTATCCATCCATCCATCCATCCATCCATCCATCCATCCACTCAAATGTATATGTTTGTTTGTCTGTATGTGTGTGTATAGGTATATGTATGTACATAAGCATACATGAATACTTTTGGAGTATATAAGACAGATGGTTGGGTCCAACAAAAATGTGAATGTGTTAATATGGAAACAAGAATGTGAATGAAAATGCAAATGTTTATACAAATGTATATGTGTCTGTGCATATTTGCCTGTATAAAACATCTTAATTATTATCTTTTTGTTTCTCTCTGGTTCACAAAAAGTTAACCAGCCTAGCCAGAAAGGCTTCTGGCTGCCTGGATAGAGAAAGGAGTGATAGCAATATTTTTTTTTACTAAGTCCCCCACTGCTATGCAACAAGTGTTAGTCACCCCAAGCCTCTTGATTTTAACCATAGAATAATTGAGAAAGATTTTAGGATTTTTTTAGAAGTTATTGGCATTCGGTATAGTTAGGGAGCTAGAAGACCAGAGACGATCAGTCATTAAAGCAACCTCTTGTTCTGCTTCAAACCATTCAAGGCTGTGCTGGCTCCTGGCAGACCTCATACCCAATCCTAAATTTTCTCCATAACAAATCAGTTCACTATTACACTAGTGGGCATACCTTGCCTGGCATTTAAAGTTCAGTGCTAGATAAGACCATTAACATCATTTCTCTCTTGCATCCTGAATACCATCTTTTGGTGCTATGAAAACTGTGTATCTACTGGGTAGAAATGTTTCTAACTGATTAGACATAAATTTTACTATGTCCTACAGCCACAATGTATGGTATCTTCAACAATAGAATCTTACCACATAGTTATGGAGGATAATCAATGGAAATGAAGATAGTCTATAGACCCCTGGAGAACTCTGGGAGTCATCCAATGCTTATACCATCATTTTCATTTAATAACTGGTATTGTTTGGGCTTTAGTTTTCCAAATATTCAGGGTAATTTTGTTCAAAGTCTTTTTTCAAGCTGTAATTTGAAACTTTATTAATAATTAGTGGGTTGCCATGAAGCTTTTTTCATGCATCCTTAGTTGTGATTAACCTTCCCACTACTTCTTCCTCTCCCTGACTCCTTTCACCCATCCTTGCTCAATTCCTTAATCCTTGGCATTGCTTCTCCTGCTTTTATTTCATATCTGTCCTACCACCAGTAAAGAAACAATTAATTAATTAGTTATAAGATATGATTGTCTTATAAGCTATGGTTTAGCATATTTAGGCTACACTTACCAGATACCTTGTTAGATTGGATTACTTATAAAGAGATTTAGGTTCCCAAATCTGGGAAATACAAGATACAGTCACCAAGTTATGTGCAGTCTGGTGAGCAGTAATTCTGCTACAAGGATGTTGCTCTTTCACTGTGTCCTCACAGGGTGTTAGGGCATCTGAGAGCCTTGTGAGTCAGTATAGATAAGAACAATAACTCCATGCTTGAATAGATGTCTCTAAAGGTGACTCTTAATATCATCACTGTAGAAGCTGGATTACAACCTATAAATATATACTCAAGCCATAACACTGTTTGATGGAAGATATTTCTTCCATGTCTACTAGATATATGTGAACAATACTGGATTTAATGAGAGCCAGATGATGAAGTTCCCTTATCATCAGCCTGATCATGATGGACTCCCTTCTTCCCTTTGAAAAAGTGGAGGCTAAGATAAGCCTATTGTAATTCTGAGACTCTAAGGATCTTGTTAGTTTATGCAGACCCTATTGCCTCCATTTATCATAAATATGATTCATAATCAGAGATTTCAGACTAAGAAAAAGGCAGAAATGTTCAGGGATCATACACTAACCCATCCTCAGGCTTCTCTCCTAACTTTTAGTTGATTTTTTAAAGCTTCCATCCTTTCTCTGCTTATCAGGTTATAGCATCTCAGACTCACCTACTCTAGCTGCATTTTATCTTTCATTACATCCTTCTGTCTTCAGAACCACTGGTTTTACCTTCTATATTATTCTGAATCTTTGACATCTTAGCACTAAAACTATAATAAATCTTATATTCAGCCATTATCATTCATTATATTGTTGAATTAAAACTTATTAACTGGGGGAACCAGTAGATAATATAAACATGTGAAGGTATGAGAAAGTCAGAAATAGCAAACACTCTAAAAAATAATTAATTTTGCTTTTAACAATCATCAAAGTTTTAAATGCTGTTTTACATCACTGTAATGAACAATTCTGAGAAACAATCAATTTGATTCATTGTAAAGTGTTGACTTGTATGATTTTGGAGGTTAGAAATCTTAGTCCACCATTTGCAAGTTAGTGATCCAGGAATACAGGCTATGGGGTTCAAAGGCAATATATCCAAGAACAGAAATTGTAGATTCCATTCTGAGTTCTCCAACAACACAGAGAACTTCGGGTTGGTAAAGATTAAATCCCAGCTAAGCAGTTAATCAGAGGGTAAATTTAACCTCCCTCTATCTGTTTGTTCCATACCAGACTGTGAATTGAATGATGCCACATTAGAGAGGTCTTCCTGTTTCACAATTCATTAACTCAATGCTAAGTCAAGTGGAAATATTTTCAGTTTTATTCAGAAATAATGGGCATTTTATGATTTAGTCAAGTTGATACATGAAACTACCCACCATAAATCTGCCGCTGAGTATGTGGACGTTTGGGGCCCAGTTCTAGAGAGCTGGTTAACAGTACTTGGGGGTCTTAACAGGGACCTGGTTTTTGTTCCCACATGGCAGTCAATTCCAGGCGATCTGATGCCAGCTTCTGGCCTTCATGGGCACTACATGTACACGGTTCACATATGTGCATGTAGGCAAAGTCCCTCTTCACACAAAATAAAAGCAAATCTAAAACTCCTACCCCGTGGCAATTTGGCATATATGTGTATCTGCTTAAGTCAGCTTTAATATACCTTCATAAAGATAATGAGGTAATAATTCTACCTAGTATGAAACAACAATTCTATATCCAACTAAAAATTCCCTAACTCTTCCTGGAAGTTATCGAATGGTGTTTACTATTTTGTCTTATGTCAGGTTATTCAAATACCATAATATAAATAATTTTAAGTGTTATGTGTGGTGATTAGTTTTGGTTGTTGACTTGATACAATGTAGACTCCTTAGGGAAAGGAGTCTAACAAAGCATCTTCTATACTAGAAAGGCTTGGGGGCATGTTTTATACGGAGATTTTCTTAATTGAGTTAACTGATGTGAGAAAGCACATCTTAAGTATGGGTTACACCATTTGGGGGCTGGACTCTCAAAGGATGCAAAGGAGAAAACAAGCCACCACTTGCAGGAACACATTTTTTTGTCACTGCTTCTGATTGAGGATGTGATGTGACTAGTTGTCTCAAGGTCCTACCTCTGTGACTTCAGTGCCATGATAGATTGATTGGCTATCACTTGCTGTTGTGAACCAAATGAACCTTTTATTTTATGTTGATTTTGACAGTGTATTTTAATTACAACAGCAAAGAAACTGACAGCTTGTGGTATAGAGTAAAAGCATCACATGGTGTATTCAAGTGTGTAAGAATAGAGAGAAAGCAATGGTATTTCATAAACAAGTGCACAACATAAGGGTGAATATTCATGAATTTTCTTATCTATTCAGGGATGAGGTTCTCATTTGCTTGTTTCCAGTTTGCTAATCATGTGTCTTCCCTGGCAATCTAGCTAAACCAGTAGCCATAGCTGAAGGTTGATATGGAATCATGCACATGTATATTTCTCTTAAGATGTAAGCAGAGCAGATCATGATTTAAAGTTCTTATCACTAGGAGAATGAAAACAAATCATCAGAGTGGCCAAATTCCATTCTTTTTGGCAGACTGTGTTCATGGACTGAGACCTCATTCATGGTTACTACTGGCTGTTAGAATCATCTACTTTAAAAAGTAAATATAATGATTTTATTCATCTGATAAGTTTTTCTAAGTCTAGATTATAACTGAAACCTTACCAAGATATTTTTTACATTTATTGCCTGAATTTTGACTGTTCTCTACTGTCTCCTCATTCTGATAACACAATGTCTGATGCACTCCATCAGTCTGCAGTATCTTTGTTCTATCTCCTCTTCCCCCTAATTATCCTATAAATTCTGTGGGAACTATCCAAATGCATCTTCCCAGTATGGTGTTTCTAGTGCATATCTTAACATTGCACATAGTAGGACTCACTTGCAGCAGAAAAGCATAATAGAAAGACTGAATGAGAAGGAAAGCAGCTTTTTAAGCCTTTTGAGGAGCTATCTGGGTCAAGCTGGCAGGTGTAAGATTCTTTCTGCTTTATCCCACCCCCCTTCTGTGGACAGTAGAAGAACAGGCACATTGCTGAGTTTCATAACTGTTGGTAGCTGGTATGTTTGAACTTCAAGGGCTTTATGAAGTTCTACAGTGTGAAGTTCAGCAGCTCTTTTCTCACTACTGAGAAACTTTTTTCACTTTTTATTTATGAAACCAGAAGTGCTCATTCTTTATGGCAAATTGTCTTTTCAATTGATTGATTTTATTTTTTTCATAAATGTAGAATTTCTTTTAAAAAAATATTTATTTAAATCTCCTTTCATCACTCTGTATGTTGAATGCCACTGAGTTTTATTACTGTTTCAATTGGTAAAACCAGCCAGCCATGCTGACTTGGTCAAAGTCTTCTTTTGCTTAGATACTCATACTTTCTATTTTGATTAAAAAAGAGAGAGGAGAAAAAAACAAATTATCATCATCTGTCCACATAAAATTTAACTTTTTCTTAAAAGTGGATAAGAGATGGCACCTTCTGAAGTTCAATATGACTAATCATGATCCAAGACACAGATTTAGTTTATCCCAAATTCCAGTTCCATTTACCTCATCTACATTGTTATCTTGAAATATATTATTGCATAATCATAGAGTAGCTGTACCTTTAAAATAATTTGCTTGGATCTAGAATGTGAAAAGAGAATGCAGAAAGAATACTGCTCAGCCTGAGCTCAAATTCACAATGTTCTGGCAGTTCCCTAGGCTGGCAGGCTTATCTGTTGGCTCTGATGGGAAATGCTTTCCACCTTAGCATATCAGCCAATGTTATGATAGAGTAGATACTTTGATTTCCTGAGCAATTCATGAAGTAGTTTCTCTAACTGGGTTCTTTACTAATGATTAAAAATGGCAATTTTTACTTAGCTAATGTGATTGTTTATATGAGAAATGACTCCCACAGGCCCCTGTTTTTTGAAGACAATCTCCAGTTGGTGGTACTGTTTGAGGGGGTTTAGGAAGTGTGATACCTGAAAGATGTGCCACCTTGAGAGTTTAAAGCCTCCTCCCACTGCCAGTTCACTGTTTCTGCTTTGGGCTGGCAGTTGAAAATGTGGCCTCTCAGCTTCCTGCTTCTGTTGCCACTCCTATCACTTGCCACCAGGTTTTTCCAACGTGACACACTCTCATTCCTCTAGAAACAGAAACTAAAATAAACTATTTTCTTCATTTGTTGCTTTGGGTCATGGTGCCTTAACACAGCAACTTAAAAGTAATTAATATAGTAAGGTTTTGTTGCTGGATAAAGGATGGTTAGTTATTCAGTGACTGTGTCAGACCCCTCTAAGGTGACCTGGACTAAGTCTTTTCCATTCACTAGTCCCTCCAACTAAGGATTATTGAGTATCTGATGAGTCTGGCTGATAGAGCAATATGATGGGAGTAGACTGTCTCTGCTAAGTTTAGGATGTCACATGGTAAAGGCAGAGGGTGTCTTCTGTGATTATCTTACACTGTGGGATTCTTCGTAGATTCAGGCAAGAAGTAAATAAACACATTGTTAATTGTTTAAGAATAAAGCTATGTGGTAGAAGCAACAAGTGACTGTTGTTATGTGATAAAGTAGTAGATAGAAGCTATAGCCTTCAATTATATGGCCAAAAGATAGTGAATTCTATTAACAATTGAACCTGATGAGAGGTTGATTTTTCTCTATGGAAGATATTGTTGACATGGCAACATAATTTCAGCTTTCTGACCACCTTGGCAGTGGTCCAGATAAATTATGTCTAGATTTTTGACCCAGTACATCAGAGAGATAGCAGTTATGCATTAAGCTACTAAATTTACAATCCAGTATAATATATAACTGTAAAACATTGACTGAAACAGGTATAAATTATTATTTCTTATTCTTTCCTTTCAAGTGAGGCTAGCTGGTGAAATTGTAAGTTTGCTTTAGCCAGGATCTCAGATGAAATGTCCCTATCCCACATCCCACCATGAGGAACTAGACTTTTTGCTCAGTGGTTTCAATGTAAAATTGAAAACAAAAGCTGCCAAGTATCTTAAAGACTTACTTCCAAAGTCCAGATCTTCCTGTCTCCCAAATTTTATTAGCCCAAGCAAGCTACGTCCATCTCAGAGTTAACGACACAGGAAAGTCAGTAAAAGAACATCATGAAAATGCAGAAGTGAGCAACATACCAGTGACATGGAATGCATGTTTTATCACAGTCCATCCTCTTCCATGGGCTCTCATCTTGTATAAGACTCAGCAAGTTTGCTCAGTTATGGAATCAGACCTGATATCCAGTATCTTGTGACTGACATTCATATCCAGACAATGCTCCTCAGTGTGTATCTCAATAATCTGAGTAGTTATTTCTAAAATGACCAACTTTGCATGGTAATGCCTTCCTTCTCTGGGGCAAGGAGGTTTCCTTAATAGATTCAGTAATGGTGCCAGGCTATATTATCTAAGATACTAGAATCTGCCCTTGGAATCATTATTTTACTGTATGAAACACCATTTAGCTCACAGAAAGACTCTTAGTGTTCACCATGGCCACGGATTGAGTTTTGGACTTGTACCTTTTTATGTTTACATCGAGTATTTCATCCCATATAATTCAAATACTTTTTAAAATTACTGTGGATTTTGAAGGTATTAAAATATAATCCACTACATTAGAAAAATCTTATATCTATAAATGTCCTCAGGGAAGCTTTCTGGTCTGGAAATAACTTTAAAAAGCCCTGGGGTAAGTTCTTTGAAATCCTTAGAAGGTTCAGTCTGGTTGAATATGTCTTCATGGCACCTCCATGGATCTTTGAGAGTTCTTCAAACAAGATTTAAGCTACTCTATTGATTTTAACTTTTCACTGTTAGAGCTTTACTACATTTTACTGATAGAGCTTAACATACATACATATCACACACACACACACGTAAGACACACACACACACACACACATCATAACACATACACCACATCACTGGCATGATACACACTACTTGCACACATCACATACCAACCATACATACAATCCATGTGAAATACAGACAGGCAGACAGACAGAAACACCACAGACACACACACACACACACACACACACACACACACACACACAGACACAGACACACACACAGGCTTATTAGTGTGACAGGATCTTGAATTTGGAGCTAAAACTGCATTCAATCCTGACAGGCCCCCCCCCCCAAATGATCCTTGTTTTTGTTGTTATTGTTGTTGCTGCTGTTGTTTTGGTTTGGTTTTTGTTTTGTTTGTTTGTTTTCCTTCTTCTCTGCACCACAATGTGTTCCAGAAACTCAGAGAACATAAAACTCTGTTTAGCCACCTTGAGAAAGTTTTGCTCTGTTTTGCAATCATTTTTAAGAATCTATGGTAAAATGCAACCTTAAGAGAAACTGGCCTGATAGAAAACAAGGATCTTGCTTCTTGTTTTCTTTCTAGAAATTCCTTCATTTCCTATTTCATGGAAACTTGTAAGTTTTAAAGTACTATTTATCCTATATCAGCTTTCTCTCAAGTCAAGAACACTATATTAAAGAAAAGGAAAATATGTGAAATACATTTGCTCTCTTTATTCAATGAATATTACTTCCTCTGTTCTGTATCTCAGCTTTTGGATTTGTTTCATTTTAATATGAAATCTCAGTGTGCAGACCAGACCAGCCCCAAACATATGGCAATCCTTCTGCCTCAGTCTTCCAATTGCCGGAATATGGCCATGCTATCACATTTGGCTTCAATTAGGTTTATCTAATTAGTTTTATATCCAAGCATTAGTATCCTTTGTCATCATAACCCAAAATTTAGAATTTCATAGAATATAGTTTTGTATTGCAAAGCTTCTGTAAGGCAAAGGACACTGTCAATAGGACAAAATGGCAACTAACAGATTGGGAAAAGATCTTTACCAATCCTACATCCAATAGAGGGCTAATATCCAATATATGCAAAGTACTTAAGAAATTAAACTCCAAAGAACCAAGTAACCTATCAAAAAATGGGGAACAGAGTTAAACAGAGAATTCTAAACTGAGGAAACCCAAAGGGCTGAGAAGCATCTAAAGAAATGTTCAACATCCTTAGTCATCAGGGAAATACAAATCAAAACAACCCTGAGATTCCACCTCACACCAGTCATAATGGCTAAGATCAAAACCTCAGGTGACAGCAGATGCTGGTGAGGATGTGGAGAAAGATGAACACTCCTCCATTGCTGGTGGGATTGCAAGCTGGTACTACCACTGTAGAAATCAGTTTGGCAGACCCTCAGAAAATTGGACATAATACTACCTGAGGACCCAGCTATTCCACTCCTTGGCATATACCCAGAAGATATTCCAACATGTAATAAGGACACATGCTCCACTATGTTCATAGCAGTCATATTTATAATAGCCAGAAACTGGAAACAACCCAGATGTCCCTCCACAGAGGAATGGATACAGAAAATGTGGTACATTTACACAATGGAATACTACTTAGCTATTAAAAACAATGGCTTCATGAAATTCACAGGCAAATGGATGGAACTTGAAAATATCATCCTGAGTGAGGTAAATCAGTCACAGAAGAACAAACGTGGTATGTACTCACTGATAAGTGGATATTAGCCCAAAAGTTCAGAACACTCATGATCCAATTCACAGCAACTGTTGGACTGAGCATGGGGTCCCAGAGGGAGGAGTTGGAGAAGGAACTGAAGTTGCTGAGGGAGTTTGCAGTCTCATGAGGAGGGAGCAACAGTGTCGATTAGTCAGGCCACCAGAGACCGGACCACCCACCAAAGAATGCATATGGAGGGACCCATGGGGCTGGCCACATATGTGGCAGAGGAGGGCCTTGTTGGCCATCAGTGAGAGGAGAGGCCCTTGGGTCTGAAAGTGTTAGATGCCCCAGTATAGGGGAATGCCAAGGAGGGAAGATGAGAATGGGTGGGTGGGTGGGAGAATACCCTCATGGAGGTAGGGCAGGTGGGTTGGGATAGGGGGTTTCCAAAGGGGAAACATGGAAAGGGGAAAACATTTGAACTGTAAATTAAAAAAAAAAATCTTCTCTCAAGGATCTTCTCTAAAATGATCCTTTCTACCCTTTCCTAAAGTTGAGATATGAAAGCACAAAACTAGGGATCACTAAAAGAAAAGAAAAAGCAAATAACTGATGTAGAAAGACAGAGAATAGGAAAGAAGCTGTTTTTAACTGATCTGGAGGGATTCCCTCAGAAAATTCAGAATAAGCACCTGAGCCAAAGGAAAACAGGCTGAATGATGACAACAAAATAACGAGCTACTATCTCCGTGCTCAAGTGTGAAGGCATCACATCTCAGGGTCGGCAGTGGAAGACTGGGTGGCTTGTGAAAAATCAACTTCAGGTAAAGGTCTCCACAACACATGCACTTCAAGAATCCAGCAGTAGACATCAGAGTATCACTGTCACTGTCCCTTGTGTGTAGAACTTGGCTGTAAGACTCAGTCTAAATTTGCTATTTGTAACATGTTTTCTTGGGCAAAATTTCCTTCCTAAGCTGTATATTTTTAAATCTGTGAAATATAAGGATATACTTACTTTGCTAAGTTTTTTAATGATATGAGTGGTCAAAGTTTATCTTAAACCACATTCCTACATGCTGATGCAAATAAATAGCAAGGCACACACACAAAAAAAATAAAAGTCAACATGGAATGTTATATTGTATTATTAGAAGTGTTGGACGACGGCAGTCACAGTTCTCATATGATTAATATATATCTATACAGTACCAATCAATGAGCCAGAAAAGGGATGGAACTGTGGGTTGTATTCTAAAACTCTCAGAACTGGAAAAAATGGGGAGGCTTCATGGTTAGTACCTTCAGATATTCTGATTATTACTTGTGTTAGTTGGGTTACAACCAAGGTCAAAATACGTGCTGTGAAACTTTATAAAGAGAACATTTTCAAAACCAAAATAATATGAAAACAATCCATAATAAGCAAAATATAATATCACATTTTAATAAGGTGGCAAGAATAGGCCTCTGAGAGAAAAAAGTAGAGGAAAAACACACTAATGGTGGCCATGTCTTTGTTTAAAAACTTGAAATTTTTATCATCAATATTTTGAATGTCTTTTTATTTTGTGTATTAACTACAGAGCTGAGGCACGTGGACCATGCCACCAGAGGAATTGCCATAGACTAGTGAGGTTAAACATACTCTAACCTCAGAAACCTCAGAACCTGAGTCTATCAGGAGTATAGATATTCCTCCCTGTTCCCATTTGTGCCTTGAGCCATGTAACCAACCAACCCCCAACCAGGTGGTCACAAGCAGTCAGTGACATACCCAGTACCTGGAACAGTTCTCCATGCTAATAAGGCATCTCAGTAGCCTTAGTCTTCAGCCAATGACCTTCCCTTCCTGGATACTCTCACAGGCTTTCCCAAAATTATATAATCTTTGGTTTACCCCAGTAAAGCATATGCATTCAAACCCACACCTAATAGAAATTGCACTAATATTCTCTAAGACTTCTCTCTTCCTCTTCTGCTGCACTTGCTCCTGGCTGGCAGGGGTATCTGATGCCCCAAAGGAACAGTCAGACTGCGGACACCACCAGTTCTGGATTTGTCCTTGTCCTCCTCTGGTCGGTGGACTAGTTGTGTACAGACACCCTAAGAGAAGAAGAAGAACCCAGAATCACACATCTGCCACATAAAAAGCTCTTTCCTTTAACCAATATTATTAGGCTTTTTGTTTGCATAGATGAAATCTCACTTATCTTGGTTTCTAAAATCTTGAACATATTTCATCCCTCCAACTTTTTGTACACATCTGACCAGCAACATACCATTCTCGTTATTGCCCTACAAGTGTTACATGTGATCTAAATATATTTCTTTCAGAACCTAGAAAAATATACAGATAAAATACTTATGTTGATAATAAGGTCTACAGATGAGTTGTCCTTTCATGCTAGGTTTTAAGTGTTGTTCATTACATATAATTTGTGCTAGAATGTTTCCAGTAGCCCTAAGCAACTAGTCCATACTAGGAATTGATAGAAGCATTCTTCCATGTTCATTTTTTATTATTTTTATTAATTATTTTATATGTTTACTTTTCAAATGTTGTCCCCCTTCCAAGTCTCCCTTCCATGAAACTCCCACCCAATTCCTGCCTCTAGCATCTCCCTTTTCTGGGGCATCCCCTCCCACTGATGCCAGATAAGGCAGTCCTCTTCTACAAATGTAGCAGGAGCCATGGACCAGCCCATGTATATTCTTTGGTTGGGGTTTTAGTTCCTGAGAGCTCTAGGTGGTCTGGTTAATTGATACTGTTGTTCTTCCTATGGGGTTGTAATCCCCTTCAGCTCCTTCTGTTTTTCCGTAATTCTTCTACCAGTGTCCCTGGGTTGGCTGTGAGTATCTGCATCTGTCTTAATCAGCTGCGGCCAGAGCCTCTCAGAAGATAGCCATAACAGGCTGCTGTCTACAAGGACATCTTGGCATCAGCAATAGTGTCAGGGTTTGGTGTCTGTGGATAGGATGGATCACATGGTGGGGCTGTCACTGGATGGCCTTTCCTTCTGCTCCTGCTCCATATTTGTCCCAGTGTTTCCCTTAGACAAGAACAATTCTGGCTTAAATTTTTTAAGGTGAGTGGATGGTCCCATATGTCAGCTGGGGGCCATATCTATCTACTGGAGGTTGTCCCTACAGGTTCTATATCTCTGTTGTTGCCCATTTTGGCTAATGTCATCCTCATTGGTCCTGGGAGCTTCTTGCATCCCTGGCTTCTGGGACTTTCTAGTAGTCCCCTGCCTTCTTCTATGTTCCCTGCTCCTTACTGCTACATATTTCTATTCATTCTCCTGGCCTTCTGGACTTCTCTTCTGTCTCTTCCCTTACCTGATCTTGCTCCCCTATCCCTCCCCTTCCCCTTCTCACCCAGATCCCTCCCTCTGTCTGTCTCTCATGATTATTTTCTTCCTTCTAAGTGGGATGGAAGCATCCACACTTTGGCGTTTCTTCTTGTTTAAATTCATATGGTCTGTGAGTTGGATCATGGGTATTCTGAGCTTTTGGGTTAATATCCACTTATCAGTGAGTTCATTCCATGTATGTCCTTTTGGGTATGGTTTACCACAATCAGGATGATTATTTCTAGTTCCATCCATCTGCTTGCAAAATTTGTAAAGTCTTCATTTATAATAGCTGAGTAGTATTCCATTGTGTACATAGACCACATTTTCTATATCCATTCTTTGATTGAGGGACATTTGGGCTGTTTCCAACTTCTGGCTATTATAAATGAGGTTTCTAAGAACATAGCGGAGTATGTGTCCTTACAATATGGTGGAGCAACTTTTGGGTATGCCCAGGAGTGGTATAGCTGGGTCTTCAGGTAGAACTATTTCCAATTTTCTGAGAAACCACCAGATTGATTTACAAAGTGATTGTACCATCTTTCAATCCAAAACCATGAAGTGGAAAACAAACAAACAAACAAAAAAAAAAGAAAGAAAGAAAGAAAGCATTTTCAACAAATGGTGCTGGTCTAACTGGTGGTCTGCATGTAGAAGAATGTAAGTTGATATATTTTTATCTCCATGTAAAAGCTCAAGTTCACGTGGATCAGGGACCTCCAAATAAAACCACATATGCTTAATCTAATAGAAGAGAAAATGGATAATAGAATTGAACACATTGGCACAGGTGAAAATTTCCTGAACAAAATACCAATGGCTAGGCTCAAAGATCAACAATTGACAAACAGGAACTCATGAAACTGAAAAGTTTCTGTAAAGCAAAGGACACTGTCAATAGAACAAAATGACAACTTACAGATTGGGAAAACATCTTTACCAACCCTCTATCCAATAGAGGGTTAATATGCAAAGTATTCAAAGAACTCAAACAGTTAGACTGTAGAAAATCAAATAACCCAATTAAAAATGGTGTACAGAGCTAAACAATGAATTTTCAACTGAAGAATCTTGAATGGCTGAGAAGCACTTAAAGAAATGTTTTTGTTCGGAAAAGCAAATCAAAAGCATTCTGAGATTCCACATCACACCAATCAGAATGGATAGGATGAAAAACTCAGGTAACAACAGATGCTGGTGAGGATGTGGAGAAAGAGGAACAGTCTTCTATGTTCTTAAATATACTTACTATTTGCCTCCGAATATTTGTCTTCTCAGCTTTTCACCCTTTGTGCTCACCACCAGCAGCCTTGTTGTGTCTGCTTTCACCATCCTGTGATGACATCCAGACTTTATGAACTCTCCAAAGAGTTCAAATTGATGAATATCATACTATTGGAATCAAAAGCTGAAGAAATAAGTTTGAAAATTGGAAAATGTACTTAAGTCAAACTCCGTTATATATTTTAAAGGTAAGAGTTTTGTTTACTTGTTCAATTAGCTTTAGAATTGCCTTACTTCTCCTCTTCACTGTGTAAATCTGCTGGAAGGATGACATGGAGAAGAGTTCTTTTTGTAGTTATAAAATTATGTCTAACATATTCACTGTAAATTGTACGCCAAATCTATGAACCTTTATTTAAATTGGATTTAAAAATGATACTTGTGATTTTTGCATTCTTGAATTTCTACATTGTTTAATACTGGACTGCAAGACACTTTGAAAATATTTAAATTTGAACATTGTTGTCTCTTTTCAAGTATATAAAAATTATCCTGTGTACTTCTTATGAAGCATTGATTGATTAAAAGATCTCCAATGGAAGTAAGATATAAGTTTCAGAACACAGTACTGCAACTGCACATATCTGTACTGCTTACTGTGAGAAAGTCCCCACTGGATGCTGTGAAAATCTTAGTTTTAGCAGGCATGACCTTTTTTTCCCCATGGAATCTTTCGACCATGAACTGTGATGGTGTAGTTTCATTCCTGTTGAAAGAAATTTTAGTCTCAACTCACTGATTAGGATACTGTGTTGTATTAATAAGTCTATTATGTTCAACCAGCTGGACATGCTCTGCTAACTCTGGAAGGTGGTGGTTGAATACATTAGCTGCCTGGCCCAAGTTCTAACTTTCCATCTGTGAGTCGGCCCCATTTTCTGATGCTCTACATAAGAGATTAATGAACAAAGTTAGAAAAGTATTTAGAGGGGCTGTGGAAAATGTGGAGATAGTACAGAACTTAGAAATGGTTATTATTTCTTGATGTTACTAAATGTTCTTCCCCTGAACAATAATACAAGGCCTCTGGTTGAAAGAATTCCAGGAGAGGATTTGCAACTCAGCTCAGTTTAATCCAGAAAATATTGATTCACACTCACCAAGTAGGAAAATTTCAAATGTTATATTTGTCTTGAGTAATAAGGTTGTTTGAGGTAAATCTGGTCATACCCTTCCAAAAAAATTTTCTACGAACCACCAAATATGGAAGTGTCCAGTCTTTCTTTTGTGTTTTCCTGATTTTTATTTATTCTCTTTCATGTGATCATTCATGTTTCAGTGTATGGCTTTATTTAAAAGTGACAATCAAACATATAATATATAATAAAATATAAATAACTGTGTATTCAATACTGGGATATTTTCTTTAAAGACAAAAATATCTCTTGAGAAGAATTATAACACTGAAGAAAAGTAAAAAATAGATCTTTAATCATATATTAAAATATTTTATGTATTCTACTAGTAACTTTTATTATTGACATGTATAATGACAAAGAAAATGTGGATTGTTTGCCCTGTAAAGAAAATTAAGTGAACTTTTGGGGTGATTAAAAGAGAACACTGACATTCTCATTTCAGAGATTAGAAATGCAAGCCAACTTTTTATAAATATCTATTGAAGACCTGATATATGTCAGGCAAAGCCTTTAATATTTACTGAGATGGAAAATAGTTTTTAAAAATGTTTAATCCTGAGTGTGTATACTGTGCATGACAGTAAAGGTCAGATCAAGAGAGAGCCTGGATGACTGGAATTCAAATTGACATCAGTTTCTCCAATTTGATATACCAATGTGCCTACCCTGGAAGAGTTTTTATTTATCTGACTTTCAAGTTTATCTGAGCATGCCATGTTTTATTCTGCCAAGTCTGAATCCACTATGCTTGACACATAGTTGGAACTGGAATATTATTACTTTTATACAAATCTCTTGGTTATAGAGAGTCACATGGCAGTGCCCAAACACAAGGGTCAAGAATATTTTTGCCATAGAAGGGAGAGTGAACATTGTGGTAAACAACCTCAACTACCATAGTTTGCAGGCTTGGCAATGGGTCAATAGAACATCAGTTAGATATTTGATGTTCTGTTTAAAAAAGTAACAAAAATTGCTCCATTTTACTTAAATTTGACAACTGTGTGTATATTTAATAACATAAAATTACCTCAGAATTTTTATAGGTCATGAACTAAATCAGTCTCTGTACTCTTGGTCATATATGTTATTTAAATAGTAACAACAACAAAATAGTATCATAGACATTTTACCTTTTGACATGTGAGTTGACATAACCACTTCCTACTCTTAAAGCAATGAATTATTTTTTCCATTTCTATTTCCCCATTCATGATTTTGTCCTCTTTGGCATAAAACAATTTTATGTTTATCTGAACTTTTATGCTTCCCCTGGTAGCAGTTCGGTTAACAGTCTCATCTTTGGGTGAGAGTAGCTGTTGAAGTACAGCATCAAGCAACTTCAGGTGATGGAAGAAGTTTTGCCTTTTTGGGTGGTGGTGGTGTATATTTTGTTTTTGTTTGTTTGTTTGTTTTTGTTCTATGTTAATTAATTAATTAATTAATTTACTTCCCAAATGCTGCTTCACCTCCCTGTCCCTTCCTCACAGAGTCCTCTCCTCAGGGCCCCTTTTCTTCTGTTCTGTGAGGGTGGGCCTACCCTGGCACATCAAGTCTCTGCCAAATTAGGCACATCCTCTCCCACTGAGGCCAGGCAAGGTAGCCATGAGGACTGAACTACTTGTCTGCTACATATGTGTTGGCAACCTTGTTCCAGTCTCTGTATATTCTTTGGTTGGTGGTTCAGACTCTGAGAGCTCCCAGGCGTCCAGGTTTCTTGACTCTGTTGGCCTTTCTCTGGGGTTCCCATCCCCTTCAGGATCTTCAATCCCTCCCCCCAACTCTTCCATAAGTGTCCCTAACCTCCATCCAATGTTTGGCTATAGATATCTGTATCAGTATCAGTCTACTGCTGGGTAGAGCCTCTCAGAGGACAGTTATGCTAGGCTACTGTCTGCAAGCATAAATATTATCATTAATAATGTCAGAGATGGGTACTTGCCCATGGGACAGTTTTTAGGTTGGGCTGGTTACTGGTTGACTTTTCTTCCATCTCTGCTCCATCCTTGCATTTCTTTTACACAGGACACATTTTTGGGTGGAAAGTTTTGTGGATGGGTTGGTGTTCTTATGCTTCCACTGGGTGTCCTATCTAGCAATAGGAGGTGACCTCTTCAGGTTCCATCTCCCCACTGTTAGGCATCTCAGCTAGGGTCACCTACATTGACTCCTGGAAGAATTCCCAATTCCAGGTCTCTGGGACTTCCTAGATGATTCACTCCTCTCCCAACCCCTAGCAGCTGTAGATTTCCATTAAAAACATGTGACTCTATGGGTAAAATCAGAGCCCACTCAAACATTTCTTGTAACTTTGACCTGCTGACAGCATCCTTTGATTCTGGACAGACATTTCTCTTTAAATTTGTGTTTACTCATTTCATATCTACCCTCTGCCACAATACATTTTTAAAAAATAAAAGGTGAAACATTATTAGTACTACATCTTGACAGTCATCACTCAAAAAAAAAAAAAATTAAACAAGAACATTGCTAATGAAGGACTCTAACCCTAGCATCAGATGTGAAGTCATGCTGTGGCATGTTCTTGACCTTTGGATATTATCATTCTCTGATATTCATCATTCACTCCTTGAACATTTCTCAAGTATCTATAATGTTACTCTAAATGCTGAGAATATAGGATTGAAAAGCATCTGTTTCCTAAAATAATATAATAAACACAAGAACAAAAATCTATACTTTAATTTTTTTTCTTCCTCCAAATAACTTGTCATTTTTTCTGATCTCATTCATGGTAAAGGACTTTCTAGATTATGCTTGACAGTGACAGTCAGGTATAGGGTTTGAGAATATGTTCTTAGATGTCAGGTGAATTATGCCATAGTCAGCTGGTGCTACACTTGATCTAATGTACAGACCGAGAAACTAAGATAGTAACAGTGTGATAGCAAATAGTATATGCACATTATTTGCTTCCTACATGCAGCATTTACCAAATGGGATATTCTGAAGCCATGACTGTAGAACTATGGTGCCAGGCTCAGATTTGATGTATTTTTGCCTTATCTTGTACATTTCTCTACTTCTGTTAACAGCAGCATTCTGAAATAAAAATTGGGCCTCTTACTGATCTAAGTCAGTTGCAAACTAGTGAGTCTAGTCATTACTAAAACATCATTGTGTTAATACAGAAAATGTTCTTAGTACTGATTTTGCCATATCTTGTCTAATCTACCCAGAAGTTTCAGGAGGAAACTGATTTTATGGATCTTAGTAAGTTTCATTAGTCTGGGTTTACATTCTGATTCCTTAACAGAATAATCTATACTTCATGATCAATTCTTTGGAATATCCTAGTCTGGGTGTATATAGGCCAGACAGATCAAGAATTTGTGTGTGTGTGTGTGTGTGTGTGTGTGTGTGTGTGTGTGTCCTCAGATGTTTTTCTTGGTTTTGTTCCTGTAGAGTCACTCTGAATCAGCATAATTATAATTCAGGGGTCTTTACTGATTGTTAAATATGCTGTGGTTTGGGAGAGAGATGAGCTACAGAATACTTTTATATCATATTCTTCAAATAACTGTTGTTTTGTTCTTCAGATAAGCAAAGTCCATCTACAGAGAATACGCAAGTCAGTACCCTACATACCTGTTGCCATGCTCTATCACTATTGGCTTGGAGAAAGCAGAGTAAATCTGACATTCTTTGATTAAATGAATGTTATCTTTTCTGTAAAAATAATATCAGAGATGGGGTGAGAATCTGTTTTGTTTTTAAAGGCATGACCTCAAATGCTATTTGTTTTATGACCTTTATTTAAAGTCAGATTAATTCTAAGACATAATACAGTCTATGATAGGATCTAAAAAGGCTTATGATTCATAAAAATGTCATTAGAATACAGCATCTTTTTCCCCCAGCTATTTGAACTGGAATTTATTTGTGGTCCTTTTTTTTCATATCAATAAGAATGGTTGGAATAATGCTCTTTCTAGACTAGAACTATATAGAAAAGATAACAAAATGTGTCTAATGTGGTTGATATAGACCCTAATGCATAAGAGAACACCAGATAGAGGATTTGGAATACAAATTAGTCTACAGCTATGGAAATTAGGAGAAAAATTGAAGTGAGAGGAATTTTAGAATCATAAGGATTAAGAGATAACATGTAAAAATGCCCAATTTTTTTAAATGAGGGCTGCTCTTGTTGAAGCTGTGACTGCTGAGTTGTCTGAAAATGCCACCCAGTTGCTGGTTATAACCTAATGGATGTGTGCTCACTCATATTTGTGCCCCTGGCTCTGAAAACACACACAAAATAATCATGGACTTTAGAGGCCCAGAATGACAACCTTAAGTTTCTGCCTGTCTGCTTGGTGGCATGTCCATGAACATCTTAAACAAAATAATCATCAGTTTATTGGTGTGTCCGATGATGCTTTTATCTCAGCAGGATAAATTCCTCTTGTCAAAATTGGCACCAATTATACAAATGAAATCTGAAGTGTTCATTAGCTAAGTGGTAATTGAAGTAGCTTGCATCAAAGAAATGGTATACAAAATTCCTATCAAGAAAAATCCCTTCATTTTTACAATAACCTTTAAAGGCTTCTAGGCTTCTCAGAAAATGATAAACAAATCAGAATTTTAGAATAGCAGATATTTAAAGAATTTGCAACTAAGATTCTGTTCAGAGTACAATTCTGTCTTTGTTCTTTTCTGGACTCTTTCTTTGATTAGAATGAATGGTTTATGGTAGCAACAACAACAACAAAAAAGATACAGATCATTATTTCAAGGCATAGCATTGCATTGTCAACTTACATAAAATAAGCAAGTTTCTATTTAGAGGTTCGTGATAACTTCCTCAGTCATTCTGGACAAATTTAAAATCCTTCCCAGTGGGAATCTAGCTTGCCTGGCTGGCCTTGTTTATACAATGAATTTTCAGTAGTTTCTCCTTCTCAATTTCAAGAAAAGTTTGTATTGATTGAATTGACATTTTTCCCTTAAACTTCCCTTAAAACTTATGAGTGAAATCATTTGAAGATATACCATAGAACATTGCAATTTAAAGTGATTTTTACAAAAGAGATATCTACTTGAATGTGACTTTTTAAATCCTGCAGTATAACAATTTCTGTTTTTAAATTGAAGGCACTTTAGTGTAAGTATTGATGTGGCTATATTTTCTATTAACTTAGTGTACATTGTGTGTTTATTTTGTATTTTCTTGTTCCATTTCTCTTCTTCCTAACGTACTCAACATCTTTTTATCTCCATTGTGTTTCTGTCATCATTCCAGCTGTAAATTTTACTAGTGATTGCATTGCAGTTTGTAGTGTAATGTAGAGGTAGATAAATGTGCTAACTTTCTTCTCTATCATAAGGATTAGGAACATCATTCCTAGTTGAAAATGTAGATTAACAAGGGAACATAGTGTGAATTAATGAATGAAATAATAATTTTCCAATAATTTGGATTGAATATTTATACTCTGTCATGATAGGCAAGTGCTCTACTATAAAAATATACCCACAGCACCTGGTAAATGATTTTTGTTTTAAGACAGGATCTTACTAGGTTTCCAAGGTTGATCATAAACTCAGTCTGTAGGCTATTCAGGTTTGAGACTTATGGCCTTGCTTCATCCTTTTTCATAGCTGAAATTATAAGCCTGAATTACTAGATCTAGTCATGTAATTTATACAATCAAAATTTACATGACAAATGGAATCCTTAGAAATCATGACACTGGGAGACCTACAAAACTTATTTCTGGTGAGGAATGGAAAGCCCTACAGAGGGTACTAAAACAGGAGGTTTGGTCCAATGTTTTTAAACTGAAAAAATAGGATATCACTATAAGAGAGACAGGTACCAGTTGTAGGACAGAAAGATTTTGTTTCTAGATCTCAATTTCATGTAGGTGGACATATTCAACATGCTAAATCTCATTTGGGTCTTATTGAGTACCAACAATACTTTTAACTTGTGATATTATCTTACTTAAACTCTTAGAATGGTAGTTTTCAAAAGTAGACTTTATTTCATAGACGAGTTTTAGATTTACTGAAAAATTGAGAAGTTACAGAAGTTTTAATAAAATACCCCCATACCTGCTCTCATGTGTGCACAAATATGTGCAAACACACACACACACACACACACACACACACACACATATCACCTACTCTCAGCATCCAGATTGTTATACTTGTTACAACTGAAGGAATTTCAAGGACTTAGACTTGTAAAGGGATATGTCTCCAGGGATATAATAATGTGAAAATAGTAATTTTGCCATGTTAAATGTACTCTTTACTCAGCCTATTTTTCTCTCTCACTAACCTTTAACAATGACATCTTTCTATTGTTGCTGTAGTTTTGGCTTTTTCTAGAATTCCATGGGGTTGAAATCATACAGCCCGAAGCCCTTTCAAATAAACTTATTTAACTTCTACATGCATTGAAGTTTTGCCTGCATAGGTTTTTGTTATGGATTGGCCATTAATTGCCTTGGAAATTCATTTCTTTTTAATACTAAATAATATTCTATTATCGCCATGTACTACACGTGATCCATTTACACACTTTTGGTTGCTTCTAAGTTTTGGAGTTACATTTGCTGTTTTGATGATTAAAATTGCTGTAGACATCTATATACCAGTTTTCATGTGGACATGTATTTTCAGATTCCTGGAGCAATTGCTGAGTTGTATGGTAAGAATACATTTAGTTTTATAAGAAGCTACCAACCAAACTATCTACCAGAGTGATTGCTCTTTGGATCCTCATTATCAAGGGATGAGCATTACTTTTGTTGATGTCTTTCCCAATTTTTGGTGTCTACAGAGAATGCTTTTGTTTTTCCTCATGGCCTTGAGATCACAGATTTCATTTACAGATACACGATAAGACTTATTAGATAATAGGCTTTTAACATTTAGTTTATTATAAAGAGACTAAGGCAAGGGAAACATTACATTTACTCACATGCTCATAAGTCCTAGTCTTTGTCTTTCATTTGTATCTGGAGTTTTATTTTGTATCATTTTTGTTCTGCCTGAAGAATTGCTTTTGTTCTTTGTTTTTGTTTGTTTATTTTTTAATGAGAAAAAAACTTTGATGACTATGAATTCTTTCACTTGTACATAACTCAAAGTTATTTTATTTAACCTTGACTTTGGAAATATTTGAAAATAGATTTCTCCTGGGTTCTTATTGTAGGGTAATATGCTTTTCATATATTGCTGAGTTTTCTCACTTGCATTATTTTCAAGGGAAAATTTGCTGTTATCCCTAAATTTGTTTCATATAAACTGAGCCTTTTTCCTTTAACTGGTAAGATTTTCTCTTTCTTTCTTTCTTTTTGTTTTTTTTTTTTTTTGTATACCTTGCAATGATGGACTTGGTTTAGTTCCCCTTGCAGTCCTGCTGTTTGGATCTCTAGGTCCATCTTTTGCCACACAGGGCCTCTGGAAAGCTGCATACTGAGTTGCTGAAGTTGTTCCACAGATCACTATTACACATTTCACTTTAGTTTGCTTTTTCTATCATCCAGTCTGTGGATTCTTTCAAAATATCTTCAAATACATTCATTCTCTTCGACTGCATTTCATGCACTGTTCATCTTATACAGTGTGCCTCATCACATTATAGTTTCCATCTTCACAATTCAATGTGGACCTTATTAACATCTTCCTGATCTCATACCTTTTGAAGAAATAGAATGAAGTAATAATAAATAATTTGATGACCTTGTCTTTTAATTAAAAGGCCTCCATCTGTATGGGAACTTTAAAACTTCCTGACTAATTTCTTAGTGTTCATATATTTCTGCTCCTATGGCATATCTGACAATATCAAAATAGGATCCACATCTGGATATATGTTGCTTATGAATATTTAACAATGCTCCAATGAGAAATATATACTGGAGGAACATCTTAATTTCTTTACCTAATACATTGTACGTCTATTTATCTGTTTTGGTGTAAAGAGAGTGTTGCCACTTTGGATGAATAGAACTGTATCTCTTTCTTCATCTCAATTTGTTTCCTCACAAGCATGTTCTTATCATTGTGCAGGTGTAACAATCATAATGAAAAATGGCCATTTAGACATGTAAGAGTAACTTATACTACAACCAAGACTCTATCTGATAACCAGAATTCAGTGACATCACTTATTTAAGATAACCAGACACAGGCCTAGAACCCTATGACACCCACTGGACAGTATATAGACAGAGACCAAGAACAATACTCTGCTTTCCATATCTAGAGTGATGCAAACTTGATCTGCCCTGTGGTTAAAGTGTCTCCTCTAGGGTCCTGACCCTTAAATCAAAGACACCTGTTAGAGACTAGACCTGATCTTCAGCTAAGATACACGGCACAAGTGAACAACCCTGGGGAGATACACATAGGTTCTTAGTTAGGAATTTAGAGTGTGAACTTTGTGTGGTGACTCTCAGTATAATAAAATATATCTTTTGCTATATCAACTACTCATATCTTCCTTCTTGCTCTTGACATTAGGTGAGTGCTAGAGAGTGATGCCATGCTGTTCCCAACCATGCTTTTCTCCCTTTGGTCCTCTGTCAGGCCACTTCATTTTCCCAGAATTCCCTATCTACTTTCTCAACTTGAATTAACTAGCTTCTTTCTGGAGTTTCTCTCTGAGCTGAAGACTGGATTATTAGACTTTCAGGCTAATAATCTTGGTTAACTGGGGCTCTAATCACCTGTTTCTTGTATTAGGAAGCACCAGAACTTGTACTATAATTCTAGTATCTTAAAAACTATTCTTTATACCCATCTGCTTTCTTTTTCAGTCTTGTTCCATATCCCTTTGGTGTTTAAGGCTCATTTGATAATACAGACTATAGTACTTCATCACAGTAGATTTTAATTTAGATATTAATGCTGAATGTTATTATATTTCTCCTAAAAGAATCTATAGTTTTTATGCTGTACTACAGTGTTGAGGATGCTATTACATTGTCTTTAGGGGGAAAATGTTTCTCTCTTATAGAAAAATGATAAAATATATTAACAAGGAGCTAGAAGTTTAAACCTCTCTGAAGAAACAGAGAAAGTCATCACATGTAAAGAGAACAGGAAATAGAACAAAACCATTGGGAGGCTAAAACCTGGATCTGCTACTAAAAAGACAGAGTGAGAGATACGAGGAAGATGAACAAGAGGATTGCCAAGGAAGTGAACACAGCCAAATTGTATTTGGATATTACCCATGCCTAGTCAGCGCAGCATAAGGGCTACAGTAAGCACTAACCCAGACATAAAAACCTAGCAGTGATATTAAGGCCTAAAGAATATGCAGAGCTTGGTATAAGCATGTTAAGAGAAGCAGATTTTTGAAAGAAAGTCAAGCTTCCAAAGTAACAGAATTTGGGGGTATGCAGGGAGAAAAGAAAGGAAAAATCTTTAAGTGAGTGGAAAAATAATTTATTTGATAAGAAAGACAGCTGAAAAGGAATAGTTAGTGTGCTTGGACTTGGTCATTCTAAGATGGCAATTCATATATATATATATATATATATATATATATATATATATATATGAGAGAGAGAGAGAGAAGAGGGAGAGAGGGAGATTAACAAAAGCAGTAGAGAGAGGATCATTGGAACATTGACCATGGAACTGCATTTCTAAAAGATGATGACCACAGAAAACTAAATATCATTTTATGCTATTTACAGGTGTCTTTCAGTTCTGATAATAGAAGTTTGTACAGATAGATAGTGTATCCCACAGGATGAGAGCTGGGGAAAATCCATCAATGAGGATTCTAGTCAAGCCTAATCCTGTATATGTTATGTTTTGCCTAACTATATGGCATTATAACATACACCTGATCAGTTGTTATGAGTGGAAGCTGGTAGTACTGTACCATATCTGACATTCAGGAAGTGCACAGTGTATTTCTTTGCTAGAAGGCCCTGGTAGCTAGGAATTCTCTCTATCCCAGCAACCTTTCTTAATTATCATATCTAACTGTAGCCTAGGCTCCCTCACTCAAGGATTCTTCATTGAAAGTTCTGGGTTAGCTGGTCAGTGGTGGCACATGCCTTTAATCCCAGCACTTGGAAGGCAGAGACAGGCAGATTTTTGAGTTTGAGTCCAGCCTGGTCTGCAGAGTAAGTTCCAGGACAGCCAGGGCTATACAGAGAAACCTTGTCTCGAAAAACCAAAAAAAAAAAAGAAAAGAAAAGAAAAGAAAGAAAGTAAGAGATAGAGAGAGAAAGTTCTGGCTCATTGTACTTGAATTCAAGTCAATTATATATTTTTCTATCCTCTTTCCCACACACTCCCATGTCTAGGAACATGCAAAAATTATATATTTAAGGGGTTTGGAAGGAAAAATAAGGCCCTACACCACTTTAACCCTTTGTCAAATTGATTGTGTTAGTTTACCTGATCCCCACCCATTCCTTTGCCTCCTTTCTATGCTGATCCATCTGCTCACAATTGCATGTTATTCTTGAGGAAAGAAATAAGAACACTGGAAGCCCCTTGAGTGTTGGTCATTGTAAATAAAATACCTGTGGCTATTTCTCTTTGTTCTTTTTCCCATTGGACCCTCTCAACACCAGGCTGCAGGGAAGGGTAGAGAAAGTAACAACCATTTTACACTGAAATCTTATTACTTCAGCTCCTTCTGTAACTTGAAAGTCTCAACTAGTCATAGAAAGAATGTTGTTTTCCTGGTATAGCACTTTATCCAAGAAGGATTTCCTTGAAGTTCCTAAAAACTGGTCGAAGGTCAAAAAACTAATTAGGGTAATTGGGCAATTCTAGATAATGAGTGTGTAATGTCATTATTAGGTCAATTAAACTAATCTTGAGGCTGATTGCTTAAAGACATCACAACAGAGTACACAACTAATATTAAAACTATTTTTTGAAGACAGGAGACTTCCTATGTCATATAATTTGAAGTATCTCATTTAGTGTTTTAACAGTAAAAGGCACAGAGTTCATTTGTATAATTTTCAACTAAATTAAACACCAGAAATGATATGCTGGTGTGTCTGTGGGGGAAGTAGTAAATTTGACCTTTCTTGTGTGTCAGTCAACCATTTAATCATTTAATTACATTACTTCTCCATATCACGAATTTACTAAGATGTAATAATAGAAAAGGATGAAAATACTTAATGCTTTAATGTACTGAAATACTGCTGTAGGTAATGTCAGATCACCTAAGAAATGGTGGTGCCATGTCCATAAAAATAACTTTAGTGTTACTGTACTAAAGCGGTAAGAGGAAGGTAAAATGTTCAACTATTAAATGAAAGGCAACACTACTATTTCTCTATCTGTAGACCAAGTCTTCCAAGCCAAATCCAGAACTGACTTTATTTTCTATATATACTATCCATAGTAAAGTGGAATTTTTAAGCTAGGCATAGTAGGAAACTAACAATAATAACAAATAATAAGATAGAATTATTAAAATAATATATTGTAACACTTACTTTGAGTTTATGAACTATTTCTTTTTAAAACTTGCCACCTGTTTTTAGACAGTGGTAATGGGTAACTGAAAAAGCAGACAATACCATTGAGAGTCAGGGTCACCTTTTCAAAAAGGAAAACTAAGGACAAAAAACCTCTAATTAAGGTTTCTCAGAATACAACCATGAAATGAATATCTTTGCCTGTTTTAGTAAGTTAATCTCCATTCTGATTATTTCTCCCAGCAGAGAAGCCCTGGTTTTTCTTTTGCTAAGGACAAAAACAAACAAACAAACGAACAAAAGACAAATCCATAAAACAAAACCATACAGCTTGGGAGAGATGAATTAATGACTAAGAGTGCTTTATGTCAAACCAAGGACCTGAGTTCACAACTCCAGCCCCATCATGAAAGCAAGGCCTGGGCATGCATGTCTGTAAGCCCAGTGTTGTAAGGCAGAGACAGGTGGATTCCATGTACTTGCTGGACGGGTAGCCTAGTCGAAATGTCAAATTTACTTTCAATGAGTGTCCTTTTCTCAAAAATAAGACAGAAAGCAATAGAAGGAGACTACTGACATTGTCCTTCTCTGGCTTTAGCCTCTGTACACTGGAACATAGGCATGTGCAACTGTATATTCATGTGTGCTATAATGCTTTCACACAGAGACTCACACAGACACACGAGAATGATCCTCAAGTTAGAACTTCCTATATGGACTAGTAAATATATTGAGAATGCAGTATTAAAATGTTTTAATCAGTTTTCCTTTTGCTGTCCAGATTATTTTTATTTCTCGTCTAAAATGCAAGAGAAAAGTGTACTGCTTTTATTTTTTTTTTTGTAAGAAATTTTGTCTTTGATTCAAGATCTGGACACTCATCTTCTTTTGATGCAATTAGAATCAACCAAATCATTAAGTACTTTTAAGAGGACATCCTGTGTGAATTTCAATGGTTTATATTTTTAGTTAATTTTTTTCAGTGTTAAATCACTACAGTCATAGAAAAATGCATTTGTAGGTCAATTACTCACCTAACCAAATTTTTTGGTACACCTTTTCTTTAATTGAGATAAAAACTGAACATTGTCTCCCTTTAAGGGGCTATTATGTTAAGTCCTGTATGATTAAAATATAAAATAAAGAATCTAGGTATGGTGGCATGCATTTGCAATGTCAGTGGTTCAGAAGAAAAAGTAGGAGGATTATTTTCTGCTACTATATATACCAAAGCCAACCCAGGCTACACGAGACTCCATCTCAATCAATCAATCTATCCATAAATAAATAAGAAAATAAAGAAGTGAGCAAAATAAGAAAGAGAATGATAATGGGAAAGAAGAACACAGGGGTAAAGCTTTCAAATGTAAGGTAATTGACCCATACTTGTTTCAAACTGAGAATTAAGGCATTTATTTATTACCATCAAGCTGCATAATGTAAATGGTTTGTAAGTTTTGTGCCCAGCAGAGTCAAATGGGTTGTATGCTATCATTGTGCTATTACGTTAGATAAGTTTCTACCACACAAAGCTTCCCTTGGAATTCAAAGAAATATTTTCATATGCTGACTATAGTTTTAAAGTTGTAAAGGAAACTAGAGTTTCTTCATTTATTCATCAGTTCAGGAAAGCCAACATTTCTCTAGCAAGTATTTCCGTTGTTGACTCATCTCTAAAATGATTCCACCAGATGTTCAGTGTTACATATTGACTGTTATCTTGTCGATAATTTTTATATATTTCATCTTAATTGCACCAAAAAGAATAAGGTTGTGCTCTTTTAAGAACGAAGAGAATTTTATGCCAAATTAAAAGAATGCATTTTACATATTATTAATTTGATTAAAAACGTCTCAAGAAAACATGTCTTTGAGAATGAGAAGCTTTATTCTAACTATGTAAGCATTGCAGTGCCACTGGAGCTTCAATGATATGGAGTAGAACAAGGAATAGGAACTCACTGTCAATATAGCATGACTACAAGGGAAAGTCATGATGGCTATTGTAAGAAAATATGAAAAAATAAAAAGGTTGTGCTTTGGAATGATGGGTAAAGGATGACTTTTGATTTCTTATGTGTTTTGGATGTGTTTCAAGTTTTATATAACACAAGTTAGTATGCTTTTTAAAGAAGTAGGGCAGGTTACAAGAAGGGATGCAGAACAAATCAAGCACATTTACTTAGGTGCCACACAAAATTGTGGGCTTGAGAGTCTTGCTCTGGTTCAGTCTACCTTTGCTATTCTTCTACTCCTCCATTTACAAATGAAAATGTGTTATCATATCATTGTGCCTTAGAAGTTTACAAACTGTCATTTAATTATCATAGACTTCAGATTCCATGAGCTCTTGGAGACGGAACTATTTCAAATCTATTAGAAGTATGGGGACTTGTAGCAATACACTGAATGTATTTTGCTTTGCAAAATTTATATGAGGCTTTGAGGGAGCACACATAAAATGCTATGGAAGGCCCATATCTAAACATCAAACTAAATGGAGAGAAACTTGAAGCAATCCCTCTAAAATAAGGGACTAGACAAGGTTGCCCTCTCTCTCCCTATCTATTCAATATACCACTCAAAGTCCTAGCAAGAGTAATTAGAC
The DNA here is from genome assembly GCA_019843965.1 of Rhynchomys soricoides. Classification (NCBI taxonomy): domain Eukaryota; kingdom Metazoa; phylum Chordata; class Mammalia; order Rodentia; family Muridae; genus Rhynchomys; species Rhynchomys soricoides. The sequence continues at coordinate 22,402,613 of JADRCH010000011.1, forward strand.
AACAAAAAAGGTCAAAGCGATAAAAATTGGAAAGGAAGAAGTCAAACTATCACTATTTGCAGATGATATGATCATATACTTAAGTGACCCCAAAAATTCCACCAGAGAACTCTTACAACTGATAAACAACTTCAGCAAAGTGGCTGGATATAAAATTAACTCAAATAAACCAGTAACCTTTCTCTCTTCAATGGATAAACAGGATGAGAAAGAAATTAGGGAAAAGACACCTTTCACAATAGTCACAAATAATATAAAATACATTGGTGTCATTCTAACCAAGCAAGTGAAAGATCTGTATGATAAGAACTTTAAGTCTTTAAAGAATTACATTGAAGAAGATCTCAGAAGATGGAAAGACCTCCCAGGCTCATGGACTGGCAGGATTAATATAGTAAAAATAACCTACCCATCTTGCCAAAAGCAATCTACAGATTCAATGCAATCCCCATCAAAATTAAAGTCAATTCTTCATAGAGTAAGAAAGAGCAATTTGCAAGTTCATTTGGAATAACAAAAAACCCAGGATAGCAAAAAAATTTTCTCAACAATAAAAGAACTTCTGGGGGAATTACCATCCATGATCTCAAGCTGTATTGCAAATCAATAGTGTAAAAATTAAATGGTATTGACGCAGAGACAGGCAGGTAGATCAGTGGAATAGAATAGAAGACCCAGAAATGAGCCCACACACTTATGGTCACTTGATCTTTGACAAAGAAGCTAAAACCATCCAGTGGAAAAAAAATTTTCAACAAGTGTTGCTGGTTCAATTGGAGATCAACATGTAGACGAATGCAAATTGATCTATCTTCTGTCCTTGTACAATGCTCAAGTCCAACTGGATCAAGGACCTTCACATAAAACCAGATACACTAAAACAAATAGAAGTGAAAAGGAGAAGGGCCTCAAACAGATGGGCACAGGGGAAAATTTCCTGAACAGAACACCAATGGCTTATGCTCTAAAATCAATAATAGACAAATGGGACCTCACAAAATTGCAAAGCTTCTGTAGGCAAAAGACACTATCAATAGGAGAAAATGGCAACCTACAACTTTGGAAAAGATCTTTACCAATCCTACATCTGATAGAGGGCTAATATCCAATATATACAAAGAATTCAAGAACTTAGACTGCAGTGAATCAAACAACCATATTAAAAATGGGGTATAGAGCTAAACAAAGAATTCTCAATGGAAAATTCTAGGATGGCCAAGAGGCACCTAAAGAAATGTTCAAAATCCTTAGTCTTCAGGGAAATGCAAATCAAAACAACCCTGAGATTCCACCTCACACCAGTCAAAATGACTAAGATCAAAAACTCAGGTGATAACAGATGCTGGCGAGGATGTGGAGAAAGAGGCACACTTTTACGTTATTGGTGGGATTGTAAGATGGAAATCAGTTTGATGGTTCCTTAGAAAATTGGACATAGTATTACCTGAGGACCCAGTTTTACCACTCCTGGGCATATACCCAAAAGATTCTCCAAAGTATAACAAGGCCACAAGCTCCACTTTGTTCATATCAGCTTTATTTATAATAGCCAGAAGCTAGAGAGAACCCAGATGTCCTTTAACAGAGTAATGGATACAGAAAATGTGGTACATTTCTACAATGGAGTACTACTCAGCTATTAAAAGCAATGACTTAATGAAATTCACAGGCAAATGGATGGAACTAGAAAATATCGTCCTGAGTGAGGTTACCCAGTCACAAAGGACTGTACAAGATATGTAGTCACTGATAAGTGGATATTAGCCCAAAATCTCGGAATACCCAAGATACAATTCACAGACCACATGAAGCTACGAAGAAGAAAGACCAAAGTGTGGTTGTTTTGATTCTTCTTAGAAAGGGAAATAAAATACTAATGGGTGGATATATGGAGACAAAGTATGGAGCAGAGACTGAAGGAAAGGCCATCCAGAGACTGCCTCACCTGGGGATCCATCCCATATACAGTCACTAAAGCAAACACTATTGTGGAGGCCAAGGAGTGCTTGCTGACAGGAGCATGATATAGCTGTCTCCTGAGAGGCTCTATCAGAGCCTGACAAATACAGAGGTAGATGCTCTTAGCCAACCATTGGACTGAGCACAGGTTCCCCAATGGAGGAGTTAGAGAAAGGACTAAAAGAGCTGAAGGGGTTTGCAACCCCATAGAAAATACAATATTAACCAACCAGACCCCCAGAGTTCCCAGGGACTAAACCACCAACCAAAGAGTACACATGGAGGGACCGATGGCTCCAGCCACATATGTAGCAGAGGATGGCCTTCTTAGGCATCAATGGAATGAGAGGCCCTTGGTCCTGTGAAGGCTTGATGACCTAGTGTAGGGGAATGCCAGGCCGGGGAGGTGGGAGTAAGTGGGTGGGTGGGGAACACCCTCCTAGAAGAAGGGGAAGGGGTAACAGGATAGGGATCTTGGGGGAATACCAGGAAAGGGAATAACATTTGATATATAAATAAAGTAAATATCTAATTTAAAAATTGCTATGTTTGTGCATTAAGATTTAAGTTGACAACTTTATTTTGATGGTTAAGTTTGGTTGTCCACCTGATTATATTAAAAACTGCACAGATTAACAAAGATCCTTTGTGACATTTTAAGGGGTAATCAGATCTTTGGAACTTAGCATAATCAATTGATGCATTCAAAATTTGAATGGACTATTGAGAGGTAGTAAAATTGTGGAAAGTGATCTGTCTCTGTGTCAATACCATACAGTTTTTACACTATTCTAGAAATGAGACCAGGGTGCTGAGTCTTAATGACTACAGTTTGCTTGGCCCTTCATCTTTCTATTCTTCTATGGTGACTGCATTTGTGGTTTTCCAGGACTCTTTATTATGTTGAACTGAATAGTTTGATATTTGTGAAAACAGCAAATCTTTTCTTCTGTTAACTTTTTCTTTCAGGTATTTATTTGCAAAAATCAGTTTAAAAATAACTAAAAACCTATTCAATTAGTATCTAATCAGCTGCAACTCTTAAAATTCATTTCAACTCTACATCACAATTCCCAGGATGCTTTCTCCAAATTTTATCTCTTATACTTCCAATGTGAAACCTTGAAAACCCTCTCAAACAATATTGGAACCACTGTCAGAAAGACATCTTCCAACACTGAAGAAAGGACCTCCACCTTACCTAAAGAGGCTTAAAACAGAGCATTTCCTATCCTCAGCTTTTAAGAGTATGTCATATGGATACATTTTAAAAGTATTTAATAAGCTCACATTAAGTTTTATTAATGTAAATTGGATGCATTCATTTTCATGTAGGTATTCATGTAGATGGAATGCTGGGATTTCTTTTTTTGGTCTTCATCTTATTTTGTGAGACAGGGTCTGGAGCTGACAGATTTGTCTCACCTGGCTTCCTCCAGCCTCTGATTTCTGAGCAATGGAATTATACTTGTATGACACCATACTAGACAATATTTTTGACTCTTACTATTTACAGAGACATCTTTCTCTTACAAGAAGGGTTCTGGTTTTTATAGGCTTTCTGTGTGTGCAGTAGCAAAAGCAAATTCTCTTTTATAATTAATTAATTTAATCACTCCATATCCCAATATCACTTCCCATCTCCTCTCCCAATTAATCCCCATCCCCACCTCCACACCACCTTACCCTGGTACATCAAGTCATTGAAGAGCCAGGCTCACCATTGTCCACCAAGGTTGGACACACAGAGGTATAGGATCTACAAGCAGGAAATAGGTTCAGGGACAGCTCCCACTCTAGTTGTTGGAGGACCCGAGGCTTTCATTCTTATATAGCAGGTGTCTCTCCAACCATAAATATATATTTTAAAACATATACTCATGTATACTTGGTACTTTAAGAACTAATTACAAAGATACTATTAATTGATGACAAGTAGTATTTCTAAGGTTCAGTCCATAGCCTTCTTTTCACTCATGACAGTATTTGTGCACTATCTTAGTACTTCAGTACTTTATTATCTCTTCCTAGACTTCTTGTCTGAGTCCCTGATGTGATTTTTCTTTTAACTGTAGGGTATCGCAGACTTAGTGTCACAAAAAAGCTTTTTAAAAAAGTTTCAAATCTCAATGTTTTCTCAGCCAATCTGTGTGTTCTAAATCCTGGTAAACGGAGCCACCATCTACTGAGTTTAAAGTCACACTGATCTACAGAGTGAGTCCCAGGACAGCTAAGGCTACACAGAAAAACCTTGTCTCAAAAAAACAAAAAGAAAAACAAACAAACAACAACAACAATCCTGAAACCCTCGATTATTTACAATCAATTCTACCTCTTTATTATTTCTACAAAATGGACCTTTCTTTTATTTTTATTTATTTATTATAACATTTTCTCTGATGTACATTTCTGGAAAAGCCTTAGTTTTGTCTTCAGCACTTGTTTCCTCTTAATTATATTATGCTGTTCTAAGAATGTGTAAATTACATTATCCATCTAACTACAGTTTTAAAAATACTACATTTTGCATAAGATATATAGCCATATAATCCCATCCTCTCCTTTTATTCTTCACAAAAATTCAATGTCCCATTTTGTTCCAATGTAGCCAGGTGTTCAACTGTGAAAAGAATGAAGTCTTACATATTTTCTTATATTAAAATCTAAATTTCACACTATCCCCTGCCTTTTTGAATTGAGACAAAAATTTCTGAAAACTTTGTGTTTTCTGATCCTTTATAATATGCAAATACTGGAAAATTTCATCATGACTATTTCCTTTCAATCATATCCACCATCTTTCACTTTGAACATTACCCTGAATATTTGGAAATCAGGAATATATCAATTTCAATAGCTACAAACATTCTACAAAATTTTCTATAAATATGAATCACTGTTAATTTCTAATTTGAACACAGCATGGTCATTATATGCACACATATATACCACTGGTGACAAAAAGATTTGGAAAACATAAGAATTAAGAATAAGTAACTTGTTTATTTAATGAAAAATAAGCTATGTGAGCAAATGGGTACTCTCTCTTTTTTTAACCTTGACATGTTTTGATATTATTTTAGAGTTATCTTAAGTTTTGCTTTTTAAAAATGTAAAATATTCAAAAAAGAGAAAATATAAATTGTCACATATGGATTTCACCTAAGGAAGCAATAGTGGTTTGTCCATGACCTCTGACCCTCATTTGACCTCTGCCCTACCTCCTCACCCCAGCTCTCAAAATTAAATTCCATGACTTCCAGTAAGTCCTCTTAGAAATTATTTAAAAGTTGAAGCTTCTGTTGAATATGTTAAATACAAATTATACTTAAATAGAGATACAATTTAGTGGGAGAATTGGGGCATGTAAATACAGTAATTAGAGCAAAAGAGGATAGTGTTGATTCTGTTTTAATGATGAGAGTAGGGAAGTAGAAACCAAGGCTTGGGGTTTTATTCCCAGCTGTGTAACTTTTTGCTGTTTTTGGGAGAAATACATTTTAACTCTCTCAGTTTACCCATCTGGAAAAAAAATTTTCATTTCTTTTCTAAAGTGAGTCTTCACTACGTGATTAAAGCTGTTTAAATTAACCTTCTATGAAAACACATACAATGTAACATTACCTCATTCACAAGGATGTTTTATATTAGAATAAAATAATATAAAATAAGTTACCCAAGCTGTCTTTACAGCCACTGCACTGGCTAGGTTTTTGTGTCAGCTTGACACAAGCTGAAGTTATCACACAGAAAGGAGTTTCAGTTGAGAAAATGCCGCCATGAGATTCAGCGGTAAGGCATTTTCTCAATTAGTGATCAAGAGGGGAGGGCACCTTGTGAGTGGTACAATTTGTAGGCTGGTAGTCTTGGGTTCTATAAGAAAGCAGGCTGAGCAAGCCAGGAGAAGCAAGCAAGCCAGTAAGTTACATTCCTCCACGGCCTCTGCATCAGCTCCTGCTTCCTGACCTGCTTGAGTTCCAGTCCCAACTTCCTTTGGTGATGAACAAAAACATGGAAGGGTAAGCTGAATAAACCCTTTCCTCCCCAACTTGCATCTTGGTCACGATGTTTGTGCAGGAATAGAAACCCTGACTAAGACAAATTGGTACCAGCGTACTGGGGTATTCCTTTGACAACCTGACCATGTTTTGGGGAGGACTGTGGAAGGACTTTGGAACTTTGGGCTAGTTCTTTGGAACTTGGAACTTTGTGGAATATCTGTTCAGTGTTAAGAGGATGTTTTGTAGGAGCTTGGAAGATAATGTTGAGAACAGTGCAGAAGATGGAGGCCTGGCTTGTGAAATTTCAGAGGGAAGATTAAAGACTCATATCAGGGCCACTGCTAGTTTGATTTAAGATTCTGTGGTTTTGTGTAGCTGGGGGTGAAGAAATCAGCTGTGATTAACACGATACCAGAACTACTAAAGCAAAACCATTGCATTACTGGGACTATTGATGATGGTTAGGTGGAGCTGGGAAATTGGCAGTGTTTGGGAAGAGACCAGCATCAATGGGTGGAATCTTCTGAGAAGTGTTTTCTGAGAGCACAGAGGCTGTGTTCCAGAGATAGCCAGGGTTGTACCTTGTGCGGTGCCTGGACTTGGTAATATGTAAGAGTCACCCAGTTGGTACTGGTTTTGAAGGCATGAAGGAGTCATGAAGAACAACTGAGGCCTGGGCACTGTGAGAGGCTACAGAAGGCCATTGGTGAAGGTGCAGCCTCAGTTGTAATTGATGTCCCAGAACTGAAGGGGTCATGAAAAGGAGGTGAGGCTTGGCACCATGGTAAAGCCTAGCTTCAGAGGAAGACAGCAGTGTTTTGGAGATAACCAGTACCATGAGATGACCACCAAGAACAGCAGCAGCAGTGAAGTACAGGCATCTGGAGCATAGAAGACAAGGTGTGTGCTACAAAGGCCAGAGCTGGAGAAGTGACTCAAGCCCTTGGAGGAATCCAGAAGATCATGAGTGTATTCCAGACATTGGACAGTTGGAGTTTGCTTTTGCTTTTGATTATGACTGTGACCTGATATTTTTTCTTCTTGAAGAAAGAAGGTGTTTTAGTGGAGCCCACAGTTAAGAGACTTTGAATTTCTAAAAAACTTTGAATTTAAGAGATTGGGTGTTTAATAGGGACTGAAATGTTGGTATGTAAGAATTTGTAAAGACTGTCAGACTTTGTATGGCTTTGTCCTTAGTCCTTTGAACTACCTAGTTTTATGAAGAATATTTCAAAGTCAGTGATAGAGATTGAATATGAGTAGTGTTCCCAAGCACCCACATATTAGAAGTTTGTTCCCTGCTTACAGTATTGGAAAGATCTATGGGCCTTTAAAAGGAAACACTTATTGAGAGGTACTAATGGGACTGTTGGTATGACTTCAAAGAGGACTATGGGGTAATAGACTCTGTTTCTCGTAAGGAATTTGTTCTAGCACAGACTCCCTGCTGTTACCATCTGGAACCCTCACTGAGGCCAGAAACAATGGAGCTATTTTAACTTGGGGTAGAATTTCCAGGGGCCCTAGCTCACCTTGAAGGTTAGTAGCCTTTGTTATTTCATTATAGTGATGTGAGAATGATCTATTCTGCTTAAGGAGCTTATCTTCTCCTTCTTATCAGACCATATTCAGTGACTGATAATATCCTTCCTCCTTTACCCTTGATATTAGTAATCCATTTTATAAGAATTCTTACTACTCGAGTCTTTCTGTGATTTCTCCTTCACTGTCTCTTTTATCCAAGTAGCTCCCTAATTTGCTTCCTTATTGGATAGCCTGGTCAGCTATTTAACCTTGATATCACTTATTTTCTCACACACAGTTTTGAGACCCATTTTCTCAAAGTAATCTAATTCATTGAAAGCTCAGATGCTGGAAAATATTTAGATTTCACTGTGTCTCTGTTTAGTTTCTGTTTCTATGATCTGTCCATTGGTGAGAATGGTGTGTTGAAGTCTCCCATTATTATTGTGTGAGGATCAATGTGTGTTTTGTGCTTTAGTAACATTTCTTTTACAAATGTGGCTATTCTTGCATTTGGGATGTACATGTTCACAACTGAGAGATCATCTTGGTAGATTTTTCCTTTGATGGGTATAAAGTATCCTTCCCCATCTCTTTTGATACCTTTTGGTTGAAAGTCTATTTAATTGGATATTAGAATGGCTAAGTTAGCTTGTTTCATGAGACCATTTGTTTGGGATTTTTTTTCCCAGCCTTTTATGCTGAGAAAGTATCTATCTTTGTCACTGAGGTGTGTTTCCTGTATGCAGCAAAATGCTGGATCCCAAACAGTCCTTATCCAGTCTGTTAGCCTATGCCTTTTTATTGGGGAATTGAGTCCATTGATGTTAAGAGACAGTAAAGACCAATGATTGTTGTTTCCTGTCATTTTTGTTGTTAGAGGTGGTATTATGTTTGTGTGGTTCTCTTCCTTTGGGTTTGTTGTAAAATGGTTAATTTCTTGTTTTGGGGGAGTGTAGTTTCCCTCCTTGTGTTTGAGTTTTTCTTCTATTATTTTTATAGTGCTGGATTAGTAGATAGATACTGTTTGAATTTGATTTTGTCTTGGAATATTTTGGTTTCTCCATCTATGGTGATTGAGAGTTTTGCGGGGTATAGTAGCCTGGGCTGGCATTTGTGTTCTTTTAGGGTCTGCCTGACATCTGCCCAAGATCTTCTGGCTTTTAGAGTCTCTGTTGAGAAGTCTGGTATAATTTTAATAGGTCTGCCTTTATATGTTACTTGTCCTTTTTCACTTACTGCTTTTAATATTCTTTCTTTGTTCTGTGTATTTAGTGTTTTGATTATCATGCGACAGGAGAAATTTATTTTCAGGTCTAATCTATTTGGTGGTCTGTAGGCTTCTTATATGTTTGTGGCCATCTCTTTGTGGTCATGGTCAGGGAATTTTTCTTCTATAATTTTGTTGAAGGTGTTTTCTGGCCTTTTGAATTGGAAATCTTCACTATCTTCTATTCCTATTATTATTAGGTTTGGGTTTTTCATTGTGTCCTGAATTTCCTGGATATTTTAGGTTAGGAGCTTTTTGTACTTTGTATTTTTTCTGACTGCTGTGCCAATATTTTCTATGGCATCTTATATGCATGAGATTATCTCTCCTATTTTTGTATTCTATTGGTGATGCTTACATCTGTAACTCCTGATCTCTTGTCCAGGTTTTCCATATCCAGGGTTGCCTCCCTTTGTGGTTTCTTTATTGTTTCTATTTTTTATTTTTAGACCCTGGATGGCTTTATTCAATTCCTTCACCTGTTTGATTGTGTTTTCTTGTATTTCTTTAAGGATTTATTTTTGTTTCCTCTTTAGAGCTTCTATCTGTTTACCTGTATTATCTTGTATTTCTTTAACAGAGTTATTTATGTCCTACTTAAAGTCCTTTATCATCTTCATGAGATGGGATTTTAAGTCAGAGTCTTTCTATTCTGGAGTGTTAGGGTATCCAGGGCTTCCTGTGTTGGGAGAACTGGGTTTTGATGATGCCAAGTGGCATTGGTTTCTGTTGCTTATGTTCTTGTGCTTGCCTCTCGACACCTGGTTATCTTTGGTGTTAACTGGCCTTGTTATCTCTGACTGGTACCTGTTCTTCCTGTGAGCTTGGTTAAGTTGGATCTCTTGGAGTCAGTCTGTTTCTGGGTATGGGAGGTAGTCTGGAATTTCTAATCTTCCCAGGGCAGAGTTGGTAGCCAGAAGCTGGAAAATCTTTAGGAAGATGAACAAAGAACAAATCATATGTAAATGCTCTGTATTCTAAAGACAATGAAGTATCAGAGAGTTCATCCAGGCCACCAGCTACAGTCTTTGGTCAAGTCCTCATTCTTCTTTAAACTTATTTGAGTCATATTTACACAAAAGGAAAGAAAATTATAAATTTCAAGATGTCTCACAATTGTCATCACTACATTCTTTTCAGCCATACCAAAAATATTGTTTCAGAGTCCACTGGGGTATTCCAGAGTTGACTTGTAGATGAACCAGTGAGAAAACATTCTGATCCACCTCTATGTGCTATTTCTGCCTCTGAGCTCTAGTTTTTTTCATTTTTTTTTAAATAGGATATTTTTTTTATTTACATTTCAAACATTTTCCCCTTTCCAGGTCTCCCCTTCAGAAACCCCATCCCCTCCCCCTCTCCCTGTGTTTATGAGGGTGCACCTCCACCCACTCACCCACCCACAACCATCTTCATTCCTTTGCATTCCCCTACATTGGTGCATCTAACTCCCTCAGGCCCAAGGGTCGCTTTTCCCACTGATGCCCAACAATACTATCCTCTACCCTTGGACCTTCTATGTGCATTCTTTGGTTGGTGGTCCAGTCCCTGGGAGCTGGGGGGGGTGTCTGGCCAGGTGACACTATTGCTTCATCCATGGGGCTGCAAACCCCCTCAGTTCCTTCAGTCCCTTCTCCAACTCCTCCATCTGGGACCTTGTGCTCAGTCCAATGGTTGGCTGCAAGCATCTGCATCTTTATTTGCCAGACTGTGACAAAGCCTCTTGGAAGACAGCAGTATCAGGCTTTTGGAAACAACCCAGACGTCCCTCAACAGAGGAATGGATACAGAAAATGTGATACATTTACCCAGTGGAGTACTACACAGCTATTAAAAACAATGACTTCATGAAATTTGCAGGCAAATGGATGGAACTTGAAAATATTATCCTGAGTGAGGTAACTCATTCACAAAAGAAGAAGCACAGCAGATACTCACTGATAAGTGGATATTATTCCAAAAGCCTGGAATACCCAAGATTCAATTCACAGACCACATGAAGCCCAAGAAGAAAGAAAATTAAAATGTGGATGTTTCAGTGCTTCTTAGAAGAGTGAACAAAATACTCACAGAGGAAATATGGAATCAAAGTGTAGAGCAGAGAATGAAGGAGAGGCCATCCAGAGACTACCCCACCTGGGGATCCATCCCATATACAGTCACCAAACCCAGACACTGTTGTGGATGCCAGAACATGCTTGCTGTCAGTGATGCATCATAAAGATCCTCCTCTTACTACTACAGCTTACAGCTGGGAAAGACTTTAGGTGAGGACACTCTCTCCTACCTCTGCCAGTTCACTAAGATGAATTTGGTAGCCTATCCATGTGCTGCACATTTTTTCTCTTCTATACTAAGCTCAAACCAGGCTCCCTTTTCTTTTTCTGACTCCCTGGCATACCCCAGACAGTTTCCTTTTAGAATTCCTACCAGTGCCCCTGGTCTTTCCTTTAGTAAAAGCCCAAATGTCCCCACTTTTCTACAGAGTTTGTTTTTTTGCTTTTTAGTTTGATAGATAGATAACTGACCACCAAATAATTGGGAAGAGGTTATCCCCATTTGCTATGAATCACACCTCTATGCCTACCTGTTTTGGCTTTCAAATGCCATAGAACTTACCTACTAGAATACGTTTATCACTAAGGACGATAAATCTTGATACCAAAACATAGAAGACTCACTGACTGAAATTTTATACAATGGGATCAGCAGAAAGGAGCTGGTTTAGGGCTCCATGTAGAATTACCTGTCATAAATGAGGACTTGGATTTGGTTACTATCACTACCAAAATGGTAGAAAGTCATATCATTATCTAATTCAACATTATGACCCATGCTGATTATTTATTAAATTTAAAACATTTTCTTATATTTATATTCTAATATAAAAATAGAACCAATAATGCCTTGTCCTTATTATATCAGATTGTCACAGAAATTTAAAGTGATGCTATGGAAAAATTTCACTTAAGACTAAACTAGAGCTGTTGCTAGGGATACTTTAAGAATTTGGGGGGAGGTGTTAAGCAACCAGCTAAAAGATCATAAATACATGGACAAATGCCTTATTAAGTAGAAAAGAATATATCATAAAATTGATGAAAGTGAAGCATACTCTCTATCTTCATGAGGAGCCCAGAACATCTCACACAATTTAAGGTTTATTTCATGTATCAGCATCTATCAAGTCAAGGTGAATGTGGGTACCATGAACAATTTTATAGTTGTCTTAAGAAGAGGAAATATCACCATGACAAACCAAAACAGATGGGAAAGAAAATGATAGATAAGTCATGATAACAGTAAGTAACACACAGTACTGATACAAAAGTCATCTATGTTTTTCTCTCTGGACTCCTCAGAAACATTGCCAGTTTATATGCAAATTTGGGAAGGAGTCACCATTATTTTAAGTGTTAGTAAATGATTATTTATACTCATGGATGAAAAATTGGATGATGGTAGTGATTATTATTATATTAAAGTATTTTGTAAACCATGAAGTTCTAAACAAAAGCAATATAGTCCTATACTCATAAATTCAGGATTTAATAAAAGCTCTGAGTATGTACTTTCTATAATAGATGTAAGATTTTAAGATAGGAAAAATATGCAAATGTATTTTGTGACACTGATATGCAAATCTGAGACAATATTGAAATACAGAGCAAACAAGTTACTGTATGTTTCTCCTGACCTAGCATCAGTCTATTTTTAGATATGTGTTGCTGCTTAAGGGATAATTAAAGAGCAAAGAGGGGAGTGAATTTGAGAGACATTCTTCTGATTATTTTAAGCACATTTATTTCCTCTAGAATAATCTGCATAACCCTTAATCCAATCAGTCAATGTTTTTTGTCAAGCATTATTTCTGAACAAGGAACAGGGGAGCAGAAATAAAAACTATTAGAGACTTGTTTCTTTCTTGTACCTACAGTCAGTTCTATAATCTCAGATACCACCCGTCTGTCAGATGTCTTTCTCTTCTACTCCAGTGTGCTAAATTTTGCCAAAGTCCAAACAAACATGTTTTATGCATGACCTTGAAGACTAGAAGACAGCAAGGAACAGAACAGCACAAACTGCCCTTCCCACTTTCACACTCTAATTACAGTTAACTCAACTGTCTTTCAGAATCCCAATTTGGTTCTCAAATTAAATCTGAGATGTCCCTAATGCATGAACAATTGCTTCCAGGATAACAGAGGTACTAGGCCTCATTCTCTATAAATGTCATTCATTTTATCAGAATTCCCCAAAGCAAACAAATTGCTCAAGAAAGCTTGATGGAAGGGAGGCACTAGACAAATACTGGCAATTAAGTCATTTAATTTATTCAGTCCACCTTTACACTAAATGATGGGAATAAAGCAACAGTGAAGAAAAGGTCCTCCCCTTCATGATAATGTACTAGATAATAAATGCACATGCAAAAAGACAGAAATTTTAGATAAAAGAAAATTCTACTGCAGATAATGAAGATTAGTTACTATGGTCATGGAGCCTGAGGGTTTCTCAGAGAATGCAGGAGGGGTATGATAAGTATCTGAAGGCAGGGAAGAAAAAGAGCAAGGCAAAAGCCAAGGCTTTATAAGAGGAATGACCTTGGCAAGCCAGCTGGACTAAAAAGGGAGTGAACCCGGAGAGATCAAGGGTTTTGGGAGGTATTTTCAAGTTCTGACCAAAATGTTGGCTTTATGGGAAGGGGAAAACATGATACCGGGACAAGAATTTTAGTCTAAAAGTAATACAGGGTCTTTTATTTATTGAGATGGCTCTGAGGGCTGTGTGGAGATTGAATGATCCCAGGAAAGCAAGTGTACTACATAAAGGAGACTAAGGGAAGCCAGTGTACATTGTGATGTGAGGCTTTGTTTTATACTTTGCCATGTCCTAAACATAATTGCAAAGAATATGATTCTATGCAACATTTTTGAGATTTCTTTTTAAAGAAGTCTGTTGCTAGGGAGGTTGCCAAGGAGACTAAGCAAAGCCTGGAAGATGAGTGACTTCAGGATTTTTATGTAGACTAATTTAAATACCAGAAAGGTGCAGCCCAAGTACTTTAATTTTACAAAGTGAGAAACATGTGAATGATAAAATATCATAGAAAGGGATATGTCCACCTGTAAATGTATATGTGCTATATGTGTAATATATTTGTATATACATACATATTTGTGTTATGTGTATAATATACATGTGTGTTGTGTTGCACATTTGTACTATATATTTGTTGTATGTTCTCTGTGTATTATGTGTTCAGTGTGTATGTGTGTTTTATATGAGTTATGTGTTCCAGTGTCTATATATGTCCTGTGACAATAGTCACAATTCACAGATGACTGGTCATGCTTCATAAGACTACCAAAAAACATTTGTTGTGGACATTTTGTTTGTCTACTTTTTTAGGTAACTTAATTTTTTAAGTATTATAATTGTTTTGGCTGCATGTATGTCTGGGCACCATATGCATGCCTGGTACCCACTGAGGCCAGAAGAGAGTGATGAATACCTTGGAACTGGAGTTTACAGATAGCTGTAAGCTGCCATGGAGATGCTGGAAATAACGCCTAGGGTCCTCTTGAAAGAAAATACTGCTATTAACTGCTAAGCCATTTTCCAGCACTAGGAAGTATTTGATTTAAGAAGATATAGCTCTCAGTTCAAGAAAATTTACGGGTGAGAGAGATACTACAGAAAGTAAAAGCACTTGCTGCACAAGCATGGTGATCTGTGTTCAAATCCCAAGAGTTCTAATAAAAAGCTGAACATGGCTGGATATTCTTGTAACCTCCAGAGTATTGGGTTGTGAGGTACTGAGACAGAAGTATTGCTGGAGTTTGCTAATCTCAAGATTCAGATCCAGTCTCAAAGAAATGAGGTAGAGAGTGATAGGAGATCGGATTTTCTCCACTGGCCTTGAGTCACACACCTGTGCATACAAAACACACACAGAGAGAGAGAGAGAGAGAGAGAGAGAGAGAGAGACAGAGACAGAGACAGAGACAGAGACAGAGACAGAGAAAGACAGAGACAGAGAGTTTTGAATAAGAATGGCCCCTATAGGCTTTTGTATTGAAAGCTTAGTTATCAGGAGGGAGTGGCACTACTTGTGAAGGAGTAGGATTAGGGAGTATGGTCTCAGTGGATTAGGTGTGGCCTTGTTGGAGGAACTGTGTCATTGGGGTTGGGATTTGACATTTTGAAAGCACAAAACAGTCCCAAAGGCTATCTCTTCTTGTTGCCTGCAGATCAAGATATGGAACTCTCAGCTCTTTCCCCAGCACCATGTCTGTCTACATCCCACCAGGCATGATGACAATGAACTAAACCTCAGAAACTGTAACAAAGCCCTAATTAAATGCTTTCTTTTGTGAGAATTCCCATGGTTATGGTATCTCTTCACAGCATTATAATTCTGATTAAAATGAGAGAGAGGAGAGGACAGGGTGGCTAGAAACACAGAGAAAAACAAAGACTATCAGTAGTTCAAGCATTGAAGAGGTTTGAGGCAGAGTAAACGGAGGTGCTGGAGGCATAAAAAGGCTATGTATAGTGTTATAAATTCTATTTCAATGAAAAACACTAATAAAATGAAGGGAAAACACATTCTGGTTGGTGTGGCTGAGGAGGTGAGTTTTTCACCCCAAATCCATTATTTCATTCACAACAGGACTCTTGGAACAACGTCCCTAGTAAGATCCATTTTCAGTTCTTTTTTACTGTTCACCCTCCACCCCCACCTCCCCAACCCCATACCCAGTCTCCAATCACCTCCCTATAGTTTTGATCAGGTAAACACTCTGGCTAGTGGGATTTGTGTATGTTGTTTCCGTGTGTGTGTGTGTGTGTGTGTGTGTGTGTGTGTGTGTAATATTTATTGAATTTTAAAGCTAGTACATCTCAAGAGCTAGTAATTACACTTCTCTGAAATTACATTAGAGGAAAAAATAAAACCACTTGTAACTAAAGAGGCAGCACAAAGTATTCAGGAAAGTGTGGTTTGTAATATACAGGAAGCAATGGGTTGTTTTACTTTTAAAGGGACACTAGAAGTTATGAAGCATGTGTAAAACTTCAGCAATACAAAAATAAACAAACAAACAAGCAAATAAATAAAAAGACTAATTTCTACAGAAAATACACATAAATATTTCAAAGAGCTACAATTTGTCCTGGTAACTCAGTGATCAACTTTTATTTTCTACATCTGTTATCACAGATACACCCTCTAGATTCCTTCTGTGAAATTTAACAGGGCATGAGAAAGGACACTAGAGCTTTTAAGTAATATTTAATAGACCATGCTAGAAAGTGTCACTTATCTCTTTTCTCTCGTCTCCCACTGAACATAACTCAAATCACTTAGCCACACTCAATCATAATGTAGTCTATATATAGAGTAAGAATGAAAGAAAAACAGAATTTTAATGGACAATCATCAAATCAAGTTCTGATATAAATATTCTAATATTAAAACAATGAGATAAACCTGAGTTCCTTTTTAAAAAAATATTTATAATGTGTACCATATTAATATGAAGATACAGAGTGAAAAACTCCAAATAGCATCATTACTTCCCATAGTTACTGTTTTTGTGGTGAGGATACTTAAAATCTGCTCTGAGCACTTTTCAAGAAGACAATATCACTTTATACTCTCCTTCCTCATTGAAGGAGTGAAAAGGACTCCTCACCTGAATCACTTCTGCTATCATGAAGCAGATGCTACATATAGGAGACTTTCTTCCAGAGTCATGGAAAAAAAATTAAACAGAAAATCAGAGTGAGTAGCTGAGTAGTTAGGTACATGGTACTTCCTGGAACAGTGGGGACCACCAGGCAATGGATAAGGGCAAGGATCTGATATTCTAGCCAGCACTCACTCCTGCCCAAGCTGTATGAAATCTTGTGGGTTACAACCATATAAAAAGTGGGAAACTAACTAGGGAAGCATGTGGATACTTCTGTGCAACAGCATTTTGTGACTTTCCAACTCTGGGATGGGACCTCTTAGTGATACAACTACCTTTGAGTCCCCAATGCTCATTTAGGTAACACTGGTGAATTCACTTTTCACCAAAACTTATTTTCCTTGGCTTGTCAGGGCTCTATATAGATGGGTGAAGACACTTTTAAAAACATCTTTTTTTTAATTAATTTATTTATTTACTTACTTACTTACTTACGTACTTACTTATATTTTTACACTCCAGATTTTATTCCACTCTTGGTCCACCTTTCGTCTGTTCTACATCCAACACCTCCCTAACCCCTGTCTCCATGAGGATGTCCCCACTCCTCAACACCACCCTACCAGACCGCTAAACTCCCTGAGGCCTCCAGTTTCTTGAGGGTAAGGTGCACCTTCACTGACTGAACCCAGACCTGGCAGTTCTCCACTGCATATGTTCCAGGGGACCTACATCAGCTGGTGCATGCTGCCTGGTAGGTGGTCCAATGTTTGAGAGATCTCTGGGGTCCAGGCCAATTGAGACTGATAGTCCTACAGGGTCTTCCTTCTTCTCAGCCTCTTTCAGCCTTTCCTCAATTCAACCACAAGGGTCAGCAGCGTCTGTCCATTGTTTGGGTGCAGATATGTACATCTGACTCTCCGAGCTGCTTGTTGGGTCTTTCAGAGGGCAGTCATGATAGGTTCCTTTTTGTGAGTACTCCATAGCCTCAGTAACAGTGTCTAGCCTTAGGACCTCCCCTTGAGCTGGATGCCACTTTGGGCCTGTCCTTGGACCTTCTTTTCCTCAGGCTCTTCTCTATTTCCACCCCTGCAGTTCTTTCAGACAGGAACAATTTTGGGTCAGAGTTTTGACTGTGGGATGGCATTCCGCTCCCTCACTTGATATCCTGTGTTTCTGCTGGAGGTGGGCTCCACAAGTTACACCTCACAGGAAAACTCATTCAAGAGTGGCAATAGAAGACAGAAAAGCTTCAATCTATGTGAAAAAGATACTTTTCAAGATTACTAAAAAGAAAATATATGACATAACAGTAGTAAAGTTCAGAGAGTAAAATGTGTGGAAGCAATTTTCATGATGTTTAACACTAAAATCTATACTACATATTTATGGCAGCCTACATTGCCTTAACACTACATGTGTTTACTGTAAACAATAGGAGTAATATGAAGGCCCTCACCTGACAGTAAGTAGTCACTGAGTGATCACTAAGCTGTCATTATTATGAACTTTATCAAAAGTCATGTCAAACATCACTAAAAAATCAATTTAATTCATATGAAAATTTACTTATTTGCTTCCCTAGTTCTTTCTGAGCAGCATATTTTGCTCTTTCTTTTTCTAAAATTTCTTGTGATTGTCAATGTTTGTTTAACTAAAATTATGTGTATTTTACATTATCATAGACTGGAAAATAGCCAAAGGGACAACTTTAGAGTAGAATACCCTCAAAGGCTAGAGTTGACAAGGTTAGAGATACCACTGTGCACATACATTTTAAAGCAGATTTTATGCCCTATCTTAGTGTACTTAGAAAAAAAACAGATTTGTTAAGATAGTCATCTTTCCTTGGTGGAAGTAGACTTGCTTTCATGACAAACCCCTTCTACTTCTACCTGACCCAATGGTGGAAGATAGTTTTAAGGGATACTGGAAGTAAGATCCAGTGTTAATTCTGAAGGGAAGTGTAAGTTAAGCTGATGTTTTCCCATGTCCTAGGACAAAAACTACCAAGTGCTGAAATCATCCAAGTACCACTTCACAGAGTATGAGATCATTCCCATCTGAAAACAGGGAGTACATTTTTGGGGGGACAGAAAGCTTTTTTCCTGTTGTACCAAGCCTGGACTTTCTGCTTGTGTGTTTCAGGAAAGGCAGTAGGCAGCAGGACCACCGGTACCTGGTAACATTCTACAATTTCTAGTACTGTTTTTATAAGTGCTAGTTATGAGGAAAGGTCCAGCCTCAATAGACTTGCATCTTAGTAGTAATATCTGACTAGGAATCCTATTTTATGTATAAAATAAATACATATATATAATGTATATGATGGAGAATATATATATGTATGTATACATATATGCATATATATTATTTATTGAATTACACACAACTCTTAAGAAATGTCATAATGTTACTAAATAAAAATAAATTACTTCTCTGTAAATAAATCAAGATTTGCATTTGGAAGAACATGTGAAATGTAACAAAACAAAACTGTCATTCTGTATTTTACAGTTGTATTCATATGGGGTCAATGCATCATGACTCTACACATTAATCTGTGTTTCCATGATCAAGAGTATGATTTTTAACTGTACCTGTAAATGCTTTTTTTCCTTTTAAGGTTGTAGTTTTACAGTAGGTACCAGTGATGCAACAATGTAGAAAGAAAATTTCAGAGGGCTTCACATAAGCTTCACCTAGCATGAAAGAAACCTGTGATAAGGAAGAAAGCTGGGTAGTATCCCCTTCTCAAGGCCAAGTAGAACAGACTGAAGTACCTAGTACAGGATAGAAACACTTGGATTTTTAATGGTGGCCCATGATATATTATATTCAACCCACACCTCTGGGTAGAGATTTGAGATGCTAATGAGACATATGATGCATAAAGCTGTTTGTAGAACTACATGTACCGTATGAGAATTTGCCAGAAAACCCACACTATGCAAATGACAGAAAATCTCCATGTTATACGACATAAAACCTCCAAGCCTTACTATTTGAGCTACCTGAACTACTAAATTCCTTTTCCCTGAACCAGGGCTCTTCTTGCTTAGAATCATTTACTATATTTTTATAATCTGTCCCTGTTTATGCTACTAGCCATGAGTGTCTATAAAATGCCTTGTTTAAGTACTCAAGAACATGAAAACTATCCAGATTTGCCCAATGAATTCCAGTATCTGATGTTATCACAAATGTATAACACATTACTTCCTTTTCTATTTTATTTAGGGCTACGATGAAACTCACATTATTTCATTATAAACAGTGTGCTTCTTTTTATTTTTATTAGAATTAGGATATAATACCTATTTTTCCAAATATAAAACATATGTAGATAATTGCTTAATCATCCTGAATTACAGTAACACAATTTCATAGGTTGAGTAACTTAAAAGAATCTTATTAGGAAGAACAACAATATCAACCAACCAGACCTTCCTGGAGCTCCCAGGGACTAAACCACCAACCAAAGAGTACATATGGAGGGACCCACAGCTCCAGCCACAGATGTAGCAGAGGATGGCCTTATCTGGCATCAATGAGAGGGGAGGCCCTTGGTCCTGTGAAAGCTCAATGCCCCCGTGTAGGGGAATGATAGGGCGATGAGGCCATAGTTGATGAGTGAGAAGCATCCTCATAGAAGCAGGGGGAGGGCATATGGGAATGAGGTTTTTGGAGGGGAAACTGGGAAAGGGGATAACATTTGAAATGTAAATAAGCAAAATAACCAATAAAAAAAGAAAAAAAATTACCCTAAAGAAAAAAAGAATCTTATTAGAACATTGAAAGCTAGGAATAGGAAGTGGAAGGGCCAACTGTGCTGTGGTCTGGTGAGGGTATTCATTCCTGGCTTGCAAAAAGATGTGTTTAGTCTGTACTCATATAATGGATATAGGAAAAGTCCATTTTTAAGGCCACAGTCTTCTATAACTAGGTTTTCACATTGTGACATCACTTGGTAATATTTCTAAAAACCCTATTTTTAGATCTAGTCAAATTTTTTGTTATTGTTACATCACGAAAATTTTAGAGAGACACAATTCTGTACAAAGCAGTAGGTTATTCTACATTTGTTCAGAATAGTAAATTGAATATCTTAAGGTATTTGTTATAAGAACAGAGGAATTGAGCTTAATGGAGCTAAGAGGCATCAATTAAACATTTTATTCATATTAAGAACTTTGTGTCAGGAAGGTGGTATTTAGGATAAAAATTTCTTCTTTAAAGAATATGTGGATAGATTAAGAATTTGGTATGATAAACATAATGGGGACACTCCACTGAAGCTCCTGACTGAGAACATAGTAGGGCTACTACTGTCTCACCACATTTGTCACTTCTAGAATGATGATTTGTACTTATATGAGGGCTGTAATTCCAAGATAGTAAGCTTTCTTTAATAATAGGAACATACAGTTCATTCCCAAAGAAAGCAGAAAGTGGGTAAGAATCCATCTTCTCTCAAAAGCTGTTCTCAACCAACAATGGATGGAAGCTAGCATAGGCTTACTCCTGTTCAACCACACCTTATAGGGATAAAGGAGGGTTTTTTCATGCGCTATATCTGAGAGCTCCAACACAACTTAATCTTAGTTGCCCACTACTTATAAATGATGCTTCTGTCTGAATGTCATTTTCTCCATTCCAGTTTCTGGACTCACCTTCCAAGTAAATTATTTGAACTCCAGTTCCTATTTTAGAGTGTATGTAGATAAAACTTCCCATATCTTACTCTCTCCATTTTTTTTTTTTTTTATTTCTGAGAACATGCAATCTCAGGTGTCCCGCGCTACCGTCTCGCCAGCAAGAACGACGCGGCACACATAGGATCCTTCTGCAGTAAAGCTTTAATGCATCTTAAGAGGGAGAGCATAAGCTTGTCACGAGTGGAGACCCCGAACAATAGAACACCCGTCCCTTATATAGGCCACAGTGCTCGCCTGGGATGTGGAGTTTCCCCATTGGCTCCCCGCACATCAGGCCAGATGATGCCACGAGAGAGGCTGAGACTCTGAGGTGGAAAATTACCAGGTGCATGCGCACTAGCCTGTTTACAACTTGTCCTCGGCTGGATGTAGGGTGCGACTAGGGCGGCTCCCTACATCTCCCCCTTTTCATTCCTGTAAGCAAAGTAGGACACTCTTAAGAGGGCGGAGACAGAGGTCAAATCCCCTGACCAAAAGATTGGGCCTTGTACAGGAGATGACCCCTAAGCTCATGCGCGCCCGAGGTCTTCCTGACCCGCCCAGTGCCGTTTTTTAGAGGGAGGGAAACTAGGGCACTCAACCCTCATGTAGATGACATATCTCCCAAGGTGGCCCACAATGATGACCGCCTTGTACGATGCTTTGCTCGACATCCCTCAAGAGCTGCTCAGACCAAACACTCTACCCAGTGCAATGAGACTAGACTCGTGGGTGTGCAAGAACTGTCTGGCTGGCAACCTACTGCTATTAGCCAAACACCGGCCGAGGCTCCTTGTTCTAAGGCAACAAGCGCCTGCGCAATGACCACCTTGTCTCTTTTAGTCTGGGCCCTGAGTTTGCAGATGAGCCATAGGAGCAACACCAACCCACAGCAGAGCGCTGCTCCAAACAATCCCACCCCCACCCATTCCTTAAAATAAGAAATTGCCGAGGAAATCCATGAAGAGAGGCCCTCGGTCAAGGACAGGTCAAGACGGGTGGAGTTGATCTGAATAATTGCTGTCCGCAGTTCTCGCAGGGTTTCTTCAAATTTAAGGGTCCAATTCTGTAACATATACTGTGAAAGACTTTTAGACAGGTTAGCTGCTTTTGTAAATCTATCATATTGTATGGAAGTAACACAGAGTCCTGGCAACTTTTGTTCACAGCCCAATTGGGCTAGCTGTCAAAGGACATCCAGTTGTTCTTGAATAAGATCAATGCACTGGTTAACCAGCATTAGGTCCCCCTGGACTTGAGTATTGGCGGATACCTGTCTGTCTAGAGCTAAGGTGGCAGCTGTAGACAACTCATTAATGGTATTGGCTGTCTGCATCGTTCCAGAGAGCGCAAGGGCCAACGCAGTGATGGCCCCTGTAACCGCAGCTGCTGCCACCACACCTATGATAATGGCAGAGATACCAAAGTCTCTTTTCTGCCTGAATACGGTCTGATCCACCGCAAAAGGACCTTGGCCAGTTAACATATCAAAGGTCCAATCTCTCTGTCCCGGGGTAGGTGCCGTAGCATTGGCTCTGGCTTGAGCTTGTGCAGCTTCATGCCATAAAGCCTTCCACTCCATATATTGGCCCATTGTAGGGAGCGCAGCCTTGGCCAGCATCTGCCAATCGGCGGGAGTCATGGACGCCCCGGCAAATCTCTCTAACATTACTATAGTAAAATTAGCATTTACCCCATACTTTCGGACCGCTTCAGCCAGGTCTTTAATTTGGCTGTACTCTACTTTGTCTTTAATCTCTCCCTCGTCCTTAGACTTACCAGGAGGTCCTTTTCCCTTGCTGAGATCTCTTTCTTTTTTCCCCGTTTTGTCCTCAATCTCTCCCTCATCCTTAGACTTACCAGGAGGTCCTTTTCCCTTGCTGAGATCTCTTTCCTTTTTTTCCCGTTTTGTCCTCAATCTCTCCCTTGTCCTTAGACTTACCAGGAGGTCCTTTTCCCTTGCTGAGATCTCTTTCTTTTTGGATACCCATCCTCTCACTCCGTTCGGATTCTGACATGGTGTCCTGGACCCTTTCAAGGGTGATTTGCCCCTCCCTTACAGCATCTACACAGGCCTCATCTTGTTCGCAGCAATACAAAGACAGTAAAACCAAAATGAGGGCACTTAACACAATTAGCAAGACTTCAACAGCATTAGACCAAAAAGGGGGCAATCCCAGGTCAAGACCCAGAGTCATCATGCCTTTCCGAACCTACCTCCCTGCAGTTCTGAATCCTCCCTGTTTCCAGGGGGTCTCCAAAGGTGCTTGACGATGACAAAGTTTCCCGGGTTTCAGCACCAGATGTCCCGCGCTACCGTCTCGCCAGCAAGAATGACGCGGCACATATAGGATCCTTCTGCAGTAAAGCTTTAATGCATCTTAAGAGGGAGAGCATAAGCTTGTCACGAGTGGAGACCCCGAACAATAGAACACCCGTCCCTTATATAGGCCACAGCACTCGCCTGGGACGTGGAGTTTCCCCATTGGCTCCCCACACATCAGGCCAGATGATGCCACGAGAGAGGCTGAGACTCTGAGGTGGAAAATTACCAGGTGCATGCGCACTAGCCTGTTTACAACTTGTCCTCGGCCGGATGTAGGGTGCGACTAGGGCGGCTCCCTACACTCAGGCTCAAATAACATATAACTAGGTAGGGAATAAGAAATTTCTGATAAAGAAAGGTTGGAAGGGGAAAAGCCAGGATAACCAAGCGTCTCTCATTTGGTTGATAGCATTTGTGACAATATTTTTGACAGGTGTAAAGGGCCCCTTTTCTTTTTTGGATCAAGTCCTACTTGCTATTCTCTACCATGATCCTGCAGTTTGCAAGACAATCACAGCTCTTACTCTTAGAAAACCACATCTCCCTCATCCAATTCCAGCATAGTATGCAGAGAAATATTACATATATTGTTATAAAAGCCAGTGTTATATAAGAAATATTACATATATTGTTATAATAGTCAGTGTTACATAGTGAGTGAAAGTAAATTACCTGGAAAATTAGAAAACAGGTAAAGGAAGACCTTAAGTGCAAGAAAAAAAGCACAGAATGTACTTTGTTCAGCAAAGTTTCTTGACTTCTGTATACTGTCTCTTACATTGGTTTTCCTATAAAACACCAGTCATAGTGTTAAGTTTCTCAAAAGCAATCTGAATCTTTGTCTCCACAGAGTAACACAGATTTCACATATTTTAGTACCATTTCCTTTTTGAAAATCAAAATTATTCTCTACTCTAAGGAAGATATTTAAACTTTTTCTCAGATATGTGACATCAGAGAAAAAACACATAGACCGCATGATCCCATGCCCAGGCCTTCGAGGGTTCAGTGGGAACCTGGGGAGGGGGCAAAAGAATGGAGGACAAGAGATGCAAAGGAGAGCAAGTCGTTTATTCTGATCGAGCTCTCAAATTTTTATTTCAGGGCAGTAGCTTATAAAGACAAGCAAGCGGGAAGGTTACACATGGCCCAAGACCCACTATCATAACTGCCTTCTGGGAAATACCAGATGTCTTTCATTTCCTGGGACCCAAGACCACAAATGTCCTTTCTTAATCTTGCATTTTAACTGACTAGGCTTCACAGAACAGCGGGTAATTTCATGGGTTTGGCTCATGGCAATCCCACCTTGGACAGTGATGATTAAAAGAAACAAATCCAAAAGATTCTAACTAAAACTCAAGCTTCCATGTAACCGTCTTTCCTCAAACATTCCCTGACTTTTGAGGCCTTTGTAGTTCACAATTCAGATATTATGGAGCCAGTCACACCACCCAAAATGGACACCATTTCTTACATTTCAATGAAAATAAAAATCTAAAATTTGTGAGCAAAAGTTCTGTGAAGAATAATTGCATTGAAAAAAATTGGGGGATTTAAAATCAATGGTTGTTTATTCTTCTTTCTTTTTCTTTTCCTTTTTTTTCCCTTTTTAATTAATCATTCCATTTGTTTACATCTCAAATGATATCCCACTTCCTGGTTACCTCACCCTCAAACCCCCATCCCACATCTGCCCTCTTCTCCCTCCCCTTTGCCTCTATGAGATTGCTCCCCTACCCACCCACCTTTTCCTGTCCCACTGCTCCAGCATCTCCCTATGCTGAGGCATCAAACCTCCACAGGACCAAGGGCCTTCCCTCTCATTGATGTCAAACAAGGCTATCCTCTGCTACACATGTATCTGAAGCCATAGATCCCTCCCTATACTCTCCTTGGTTGGTGGTAGTCTAGTTCCTAAGAGCACTGGGTGGTCCGGGCAGCCAACATTTTTTCCTATGGGATTGTAATCCTCCTCTGCTCCTTCAGTTCTTCTGCTATCTTCCCCACCAGTGTCCCTGAGCTCAGTCTGATGATTGGCTCCAAGTATCCACATGTGCATTGGTCAGTTGCTGGCTGAACCTCCCGAGGAACAGCCACACCAGGTTTCTGTCAGCAAGTGCCTCTTGGCAACAGCAACAGTAGGGTTGAATGCCTGCAGACAGGATGGATCCCCAGGTGGGGAAGTCCCAGGATGTCCCTTCCTTTCAGTCTCTGCTTCATTTTTTGTCCCTCCTCTTCTTTGGACAGGAGAATCTCTGGGTTAAAAATTTTGAGATGGGTGGGTAGGCCTCTCAACCAAGGGCTGTGTCTGTCTATTGAAGGTAGTCTCTAGAAGTTCTATCTCCTCTTCTTGGGTCCTGGGAACCTCTCATTTCCCTGGCATCTGGGACCCTCCTGGGGCTATCTCTAGTTCCTCATCCCCCACTGCTATGTATTTTTATTTGATTTCCTGACACTCTGTGCCTCTCTCTCATCCCTTCCAATACCTGATACTGCCCCCCTTATTCCTTCCCCTCCCATTTCCCCCTACCTCCACCTCCCACTATCATCCTGTTCCCCCCTCAATGGAGGACTGAAGCATCCACACCCTGGTCCTCCTTTCTTCTAAGCTTCATATGATTTATGGGTTTTATCATGGGCATTATGAGCTTTTAGATTAAGCTCCACTTATCTGTGAGTATATACTATGTATGTTATTTTGTGTTTGGGTTATCTCACTCAGGATGATATTTTCTAGTTCCATCCATTGCATTCGAATTTTATAAAGTCATTGTTTTTAATAGCTGAGTAGTACTCCATTGTGTAAATGTACCACATTTTCTGTATCCATTCTTCTGTTGATGGGCATCTGGCTTGTTTCCAGCTTTTCACTATTGTAAATAAGGCTGCTATAAACGTAGTGGAGGATGTGTCCTTGTTATATGTTGGAGCATCTTTTGGGCATATGCTCAGTAGTGGTACAGCAGGGTCTTCAAGTAGAACTATTTCCAATTTTTTCAGGAATCGCCAGATTAATTTCCAAAGTGGTTTTATCAGCTTGCAGTTCTGCCAGAAATGGAAGAGTGACTGATATGCTAAATTGTTGCTAATTACTAAACTAATAAGCAAAAAGTTAAAAGCCTGTAGTTGAACATTTTCCTGTGTTTTCAGAGACAAATGAATTTAATGTACATGTTGGCTAGTTTTACATCAACTTGACACAGGCTACAGTCATCTGGAGGGAGGAAACCTCAATTGAGACAATACCTACATAAAATCCTGATGTCCGGGTTTTTCTTAATTAGTGATTGACTGGAAGGTCCCAGCCCAATGTAGGGCTGGTGGACATAAATTCTCTAAGAAAGTAGGTTGAGCAAATTATGACAAGCAAGTGAGTAAGGAGCATACCTCCGTGACCTCTGCATCAGCTTTGTCTTCCAGGTCTCTACCTTGCTTGAACTTTTGTCCTGACTTCTTTCCATGATGAACGATGGCAGCATAAGCTAAATACACCCTTCACCTCTCAACTTTGTTTTTATCATGTTGTTTCATCACAGCAAAAGCTGTAAATAAGACACTATGAAAATGGAATAATGTTGAAGTAATTTGTTTTAGTCATATGCATTTAAAAAAAACTGAAAGGACTCTAAAACTGGAATCATTATTTTATTTCCCAGCACTATCCCTATGACCATATTTTAGCAAAAGTCATGATTAGTTAGAGAATAAATTAGAGTAGCTTTGATAAAACTGTGTCTGATTGATGTGGATGAGGAGGAAGGTCAGCATAGCCTGGCAATTCTATGGAAGATCCAAGTGCTTTCAAGTCTTCATATCCCAGTGTACTCTAAGCCTCCATAGTTTTCTTTTATGGGAGACTGGCAATTGGCAATTTCTCTGACATTACAGTATGACATTTTCCTAGGTTTGCTGTCAAAAACTAGGGCATTGAATTGCATGCTTTCCTAAGCAATTTCCCTCTAACTTATAAAAATCAAGGTGTTTGCCCCCTTCTTCACTAGATATAGCTTAAATTTATAGGTTTTCATCAACATGAGTCCAAATTCAGAAACTTTATGATTGTCTGTTGTTTCACCTCTATTACAAAGCTTATACAAATTAAATCAATTTTTTATTCTAAGGAAGAATCATCACATATTTTTATTGTAGATGGCAATACAGTGAGCTTAGTTCTTTTCATGGCTTAGTGTAATTCAGGTGTATAACTGATATACATTCACATCTCCATGCATCTAAAGCCATTTTACTTAGAGATAATTCAGCAAACTAACTCTTAAATAATGCTTATCTGTTCCTAAATCTCTAGTCTGTCTTCAGTTTTGTAACTACTGTATATATGAGTTCCATATGGATATACAATTTAATGTGATTTTCTGAGATTACTGATATTAGGATTTGATATAATACTAGGCTTGGAAAGCTGAGCCTACACTAAGACTTCCAGCTATTATTCATCTAGGTAGCTTAGAGACAACATTGAAAAAATTCTTATGAAAATTTAAGAAAGGTCTCAGCACTGTTGACCTGGTAATAGTGTGTAGCCTTCTTCTGCCTCTCACAATGGTCTCTGATCTTCATTCCAGAGTACATTGTCCAAATTCTGGTCATCCTCAGCTCATAAAGTGAAACAGAATTCCCTGAAGATATTTTAAAGAGTCTGAGTGATGGGATGTTTTCTTCCTAGCTCCCTAACCATCTAATCAGGACAAACCTGAGTCAGGACCAGAACCCAGGCATAGACATATGGATTTAAGCTGTCTGAATTGATTGCTTCACTGCACAATAAAGATAGATAATTATAGAAGGAACTGAAGATAACCAGCTTTTGAAAGTATTAAAGGGAAGTAGAATGTCTTTCTTTAAGATGGTGAATATGGTTAAAAGATGAATATGATAAAATACCATTGGCTGAATCACATCAGATGATTACAGTGCTTATTCAATGACTACTTTGTGTCTAAACTCTTACCGAACTTATCCATAGAAGGAGCATTGATATGGTAAGCACTGAGAAGGTGGCTTAGTCAGTAAAGTGCTTATCATGCCTGAGTTCATATTTGTCACACTCAATAGCTGAACGGATGACATGCTTTTATACCCTACTGCTAGAGAGGAAGAAGGTAGAGACAGGAGGATCCCTGAATATCATTGCCCTGCCATTGTAGCTGAATCAATGAGCTTCAGGCTCATTAAGAGACCTTGTCTCAAAAATAAACAATTGAGGAAAGACAATCTTTGCCCTTCATATTCATGCAAATGCTAATATACCAGCCAGTAGAACACAAGAGCACATACAAACAATATACACACCAAGAAAGGCATTTAAGATACTCTAAATATTATTATTATTATTATTATTATTATTATTATTATTATTTATCATAGCAATCTTAAGGAGGTCAATATCCCACAACATAATTAGCAAATTATTGGAGGTTCATAGTAATAAGATAATGCAATGAATGAGCACTACTGAGGCCCCAATGTCTGTCTACTGCTACATAAATTCAAAATGCTCACATTTCTCTCTGTCTCCTCTGCAACTCAACAATTAATACATTAACACTCAGTGTGAAGACCATAAAGAACTCTATACCATGCAAGGGAAAGGATCAATTCACTAATGCAAACATTCTAAGACAGTTACTTTGAATGACTTTAATTTTAAAATAGCCAAATTTGAAAACTTTTTCAATCATAAACATCTTAGATTGGAAAACTTTAGGAGACCATCAGTTTGGAGATCACTTCTGATATCCAAGAGACTGATATATGTGTGTCATTACTAAGACTCTGCTCTAGATTAAGAAGCAAGAGACTAAGATTTCCTAATACAAATTTATTTTGCTAAAACTAAAGTTGCCAAATGTTTATACATCTTAGCAAAAAGAAGCCTACTCAAAATAGTATTGATATAAGTAATGTCAGCATCCCAAAGAGATGAGTACATAAGCATACAGCCCCTTAATAAGTGTGATGTTTCCATAGAGTTTTACAAAGAAAATATGAAAAAAGTAATTCTGAAGTAGGAGCCAAGTCCAGCTCTTTTCTCACTATTGATTTGCTATGTGCTATATTCAACATATATACTTCAGGAGGTGAGAATATTTAGTCTCGGTACCCTAGGGGTATCCTCATATCATTAGCAGCTTTCCAGGATGGGGAAGATATTAACATTCTCTCTCTCTCTCTCTCTCTCTCTCTCTCTCTCTCTCTTTCTCTCTCTCTTTCTCTTTCTCTCTCTCGTGTGTGTGTGTGTGTGTGTGTGCATAATGCATGTGTATCTATGAGTGTATAATGTGTGTTTGCATGTATGCTACAGCATGTATGTAGAGGTCAGAGGACTACCTGAATTTTACCTTTTCCTTGCCTTCCACCTTGAGTCAGAAAGTTTGTTGTTTGCATCTACATAGAACATGCTAGTTTAACTGTAAGCTCCTGAGGATTCTTCTATGTCTAGCTTCTATCCCACTTTAGAAGCTATGGGATTTCTGATGTGCACTATCATGCCAGGCTTTACATGGGTTTTAAAGATTTGAACACAGGTTCACAATAGCATGACAAAGGTTATAGTCACTGAGATATCTCCCCCACCCATCTTTTGTGTTGATGATCAAGTAACTTTTATTTCTACATTTTTCTTTCACAAATTCATGTAACATCCCTCAACATGGTCATTAAGTATTTTGTGAATTATAGTATTCACTTGCATGACATTGATAATTTCTTCATCAGTGTGCCTTCCTTGCCTTGCTTCCTGGGAAATTATCCATTTTGACTACAAAGAACTATTTAAAGAATATCCTTTTACTTGTTTTCCAAGAAAACTCTAATTCTGAAATATCCAAGATTCTAAAACTAAAGCATTGTTGTAAAACCTCAATGTTCATTTGACACAAGTTGTCCCTGTGTAATTCAGACTGGACTCAAACTCACAATCTTCCTGCCTCCACCTCCAAAGTTCTGAATTGCCTATGTGTACTCATAACTAGGGCAAAAGCTAAGAGGTCTCAGTATATGGATGAACAAGGAGGGGGAAGGAGAGGAGGAGGAGGAGGAGAAGAAGAAGGAGGAGGAGTGTGGGAGGTGGAGGTGGAGGAGGAGGAGGAGGAGGAGGAGAAAGAAGAGGAAGAAGAAGAGGAAGAGGAGGAGGAGAACAAGAAACAATAATCACCCATGGCTCAGTTTGAGGATAAGATGGGATGAAACCAATGTTCCTTACACCCAGGACTTTATCACATTTTACGGCTGTGTATTTCTATGTTGGGGGAGTTTGTATTCAGAACCTTTCGTCTTGGACATTTAAAGTCTCTTAAAGCTGGGGAATTATTTCTTTATTGTTTTTGATCATGTGATATTCTCAAATCAGTTATTGCAGCCAAGGAACCAAAAGGGACAAAGGAGACTAAGAATATAACTAGAGTAATGATGTGATTAACCCCTCCTAATTCCATATGGCAAAGACATGTTGAGTTATGTTAAAGAACAAGCTTTATACTAGTGAAAGACTGGGAAGTAATCATTTTGTGTATAACAACAACAACAACAACAACAAAACCCACAAAACTGATATTTATGAAAATTGTGATTCTATGGGACACCTGGTAAAAGCACCTGTTATCCTGACCTTTGCTCTGACTAGATTTAACTTTTTAATGTTTGGACAGGGGAGGATACAAGGGATGTTAATTTTAAAACATACCAATTTTCCCTCAATAATAGATCTCCATAAAGCAGAACAATTTGTAAAAATATAAAGCCATGTACTAAATTGAGTAGTGTAGATATTGAAACATTTTACAGTACAACTTTGTGAATCATGAATAAATTAGCCCACCCCCCTTGCAGGCTTTCCACAGGAATATTTTTAAACAATGTTGGGTTTCACATTATAATATCAAAATCAGATTGAGAAGGTTACATATTTTAGGTATAAGTAGACTTGAGACAAAGTTTACTCATTAACCTCCTTGATATTATTATCTGGAGATTTAATTATCTAGTGATGAGATATTGAACGGATATACTTTTAAGAGCATTGTTTTTATTGCTGTAAGTGTCTGATATTCAGTCTCTTAAAGTCAATAAAGATAATATAAATATAAATGTCTGATATTTACAATGAATAATAATGAGCAATTAAATTCCAACTCAGGCAAACATACACACATTTATTTTCCTGCAGAGTTTACTATGGGTCCAATTGGAACAAGAACCTGAGAGGGGCAGCCTGCAAGGCCTTCACTATCCTGGAAAACAAACATTGGCCATTCCAGAGCAGTTAGCTTTATCTCTTCCCAAGCTACACACATAATTTGCATGAGTAGGTGGCTTAAGCCACTTAATCAACATGACTCATTTCCTCCCCAACATATGAATCAAAAAAGAATAGCACACGAACACACCCCCAGGTCTTCGTTGGCTGATGCTGGTCTCCAGGAAGCACAAAGCAAACATTCCACTTCATTTCAGAAAAGGAATTTTTTTTTTCCTGATGGAAGTACTCTGCCTCTCCTGGAAACTGTTACAGTTCAGTTAATGGCAAAAATTCTGAAGGTATTTGTTTTCTCAGAATTTGTTTTTATGAAATAAATGTTTCCAAGTTGACAAATTTCACATTTTACATGGTTACAATTTCACAATTAATGGGGAGAAGCATCTTAAGAATTATACATTTGTATATAAGCATTTGATTTAAAATGTATAATATTATATTTGTCTATAAAGTTCTTTGATAACATGATTACATTCATCTTCCACTGCCCTCTAATTCCTTCTCCTTCCTAATGATACCTCTTCTTTTCCCAGTATCCCCCTCTACCATTTATTCCCTTCTTTTCTATTTTTTTTTTCTTCTCCTATTTTAGAACTCACCATTAAAGCAGAAAAGTGAACCATGGGAAGAATAAAGTGTGGCCTATAGGTCTCTTTTCTGCAGCACAGTTACTCAAATAAAAAAAAAATAAATAAATAAAAAATGGTCTACTCTCAATAGTTTCTTCTCCTACCTCTTTTGTGCCTGGGTGTGATTTCTGTCTTTGCAAGCAAGCTGGAAATAGCCTCAGCTGTGCATGTGCTTGTGGGGGTGGAGAGAGAAAGAAGTGATGGGGAATAAAAAGCAATGGAGGCAGATGGGAGCAAATCGCCCCCACAATTCCTTGGGCTTAGAAGGTTGTACCAGACACCCAAGATCATGTGCTGACCATTTCATTCTCCCCAATTCTGGTCATCAACTTGTGATTCACTGTCACAATCTCTACCCTTCTTTGAAAGCAAGTAGGAGACTGTTTTGGAGCAATTCTCATAGACACAGTGAGTGTTGGAAAGCACAACACCTACTGTAATTTCTCATAGGCTGGTGATCTCCAGAACAACTCTTGATAAGTCAGCAATTTGTTTGCATAGGAAGCAGATTCATCATCAAGAAAATACATGGGATAAAATGAACATTGTCCATTGTAGTCAATGCTGAAAGCACTGTCTCTTAAAGTGTCTCACTCCCTCTCTACCCTTCTCCCTCCTTTCTCCTTTTCTTTCTTTCCTTTTCCTTTCCTCAAAATCTCTCATTTTCTTTCTTCCCTTTCTTCTCCCAGTCTTCTATCTCTCCTCTCCCCTTCCCATTCTTTATCCCTTTATCTCTTCCTCCTCACTTCACTACCCCATTGGAAAGGCAGTTTCCCACCTTCCCAGGGTGTACTTTTAAACTTTAATTTTTCTAGAATTGGATTGTTAACCATGAAACAATATTTTTAAAGATGTGTTTCATCCCAAAGCATGCCATCTGAGTGAGTGTAGATTGGAGTGAAAGTGTGTGCATAGAAACCAAGAGTTTACCCCAGGACTTAAAGAAAGATATCAGGAAGATAATCTTATGGCCATCACTGGTATCTGCTGTTTTAGAATTAAATTCCATTCAAACTACTGAACCTTGTGTGGGTGGGAAATGGATTGGGCAGCCAAAAAGATTGAGTGACTCAGACACAGCAGCCAACTGTGAGGGATGGTTACCAAGCAACTGTCTCAAAGGCTTTCTGGCAGCTCCCTGGAGGATGCTGCCCCCTCTCCAGTGAACCCTTCTTTCCTCAAGCTGTAGTTTTTACTGCAATGTATTTCTCCTTTTGTTTTCTCAACTTATATTCCCTGCCTATGACTTTCTGAGAGTCCCTTGCCCTGTTACACTCTGCACATGATGATGTTAGCCTCCTCTGAGTTCCAAAATTTCATCCACATTGTTTCATCATAAACCGTACCTAACCTGTGCTAAAATCACTTTCTCACTTGAAGTGATTTTAGATTCTCTCTAGAATTTAGAGTGGATTATTAGGATACTTATGTTTTTAGCTACTTAATATAACAGTAATTGAGCTATGTGACTCATAGTTGAACTTGAACCACCTTATGTAGGTTTTGGTATATTACTTTAGATATGGCTATATTATGTTAAAACAAAATAATTTGCAATAGAAAATTTTTTCTATTCACCACCTACCTGTGCTACTCTACCACCATTAAATCATTTTCTGAAGCCAAATTGTTGGTGAGAGTCTCTTTAGTCTACACACTTAGACAGCTGAAATGGAAGGATTACTTGAGTCCTGAAGTTTGAGGCCATCCTGGACAACATAGAAAACTCCTTACCTCAAGAAACCAAAAACAAACAAATGAACAAAAATCAACCAACCATCCAAACAAACAA
Organism: Rhynchomys soricoides; assembly: GCA_019843965.1. NCBI lineage: Eukaryota > Metazoa > Chordata > Mammalia > Rodentia > Muridae > Rhynchomys > Rhynchomys soricoides. The sequence continues at coordinate 22,436,786 of JADRCH010000011.1, forward strand.
GCACATAAACAAACAAACAAACAAACAAAAAACCCTCACATTTTCTTTCTAACCTTTCTTATAATCTATGACTTCTTTGAGCAAATCAACAAAACAGTTTAAATTGTGTAGCTATTTTTCAAATCACAAACTGGCCATCATGTTACTAAATAGTGAATTACCTTACAATGGGAAGAAGTAATTTTTTTTAAATTTGTTTTGCTATATATATATATTTTTTCTAAAGTGCTGTAATCTTAGAAAAACTGTAGATGTGTTCACAGAGTAAAGCTGGTGAATAACATCTTTTGAACACAGAAGCACTCCAATCATACTCTAGTTTGTGTTCTGCTTGGATTTATGTGCCCATCATTTCTCCACAGAACATGTGCCAAGATAATGAGATCCATATGGAACAAAGTACCAGCACTTGGGGGTAATGGGATCTAGTTCTGACAGGAAGAGATTAGGGTACCCAACAGTTCTATTTCTGAGGGAAGAGGCATAGCAACAGAGTTTCATGCAGTCATAGCTGGCTTCAAACTTCATTAAGAGAGGATGACTTTAAACTCCTCATCTTCCTTTCTCAATTCCCAAATGCAAGCATCACAGTAGTGTGCTACTATAAAGACAGTTTATCCTCCGGGCCAAGTCATTTGGTTACTCATTTAAAAACAAAATAAAACAACAAAACAAACCAAAACAAAAAGCAACAACAAGAAAAAAAACATATCTCTTAAGCCAAGGTATCTTCTGAAGTATGTCGAAAAATAAGTAAAAAGTAAATTAATGAATGACAATTTAAAGGATGTATTAGTACTCCTAATTAAATATATTCTACTTGAGATTCCCTTTAAATCTTTTTATAGGAGTTTCCACACACTGTCTGCTCTTTTTAGAGAACATAAAATAAGTTCTAGAACGCAATGCATGATGTTTCAGCCCATTTCTGCTGTTATTCACATAAAGCTTTTGGTAATTATCATAAGAAACATAAAGCTAATCATGTGATTGTTTTGAACTCCTTTATTTGTAAAAATCAATGTGAATCATAACTGTTCATTAAATACTGTTATATACGAAGAATCACATAGTGCTTTATGTATATAGTCTTATTCATATTTGTTAGTGTATGAGGTCAGGCTGAGCCTACAAGAGAGGAAAGGTGATAGAAATAATGATGATCAATGATGATGATGATGATGATGATGATGATAGTTTTGTTGATGATGATGACACGTGTTCCTATATCTATTGAAGGGTTTTTAATACTTGAGGCAAATGATAGTGTCTTTTTCTTCTTATCAGGTGAATGAGGCACTATTAAAGCAACAATTTGCTTGGTTTTATACAGCTCAGAAGATGCTGATTCCAAAGCTTGTTGCCAAGGTATAAGCTCTTAACCAAAAATTCTCTGCTATCCTACAAGTATCTTTTGCTGTGCTTTCTCACATATGTTTGTCAGAATGGAACTGTGTACCTGAAATGAGATAGAAGCAGTGTGCTGACATTAATATGTTGGATCTAATCCCCTCTTCTCCCTGAAGACATTGCTCATTTCAAGGGTCAACAAAATATTGTCATATCCTGTAATTCAGTTTTGTAGAGTAAGTTTGGCAGAATGGATACAGACATAGACATTTGTTTATGTATTATCTTGGCTAAGTTTGGACTAACGTTGAAGAATCAAGCAGCTGCAATAGAGACTCATATAGCTTGTAAAACATGAGATTTTTTAAATCTGTTCTTTTGCAAAAAAAATTGGCAATTCTTAAATTATTAATAACTGATAAACAACCTCATACTTCCTGTTTCCAAACCGACTCTTGCAGTCACTAATAGTCAATTGAAATGCAGCCAATAAACAAGTCTGTGGAGTATACTTGTGATTGAAAAGTGCTTGTTGTTATTGGTGATGAATTAGAGAAATGCAAGCATTGATAAGTCAGCAATCACAGAGCTAATGGAGCGCCAGCTAACATAGAAGAACAGTTTTCCTGTGGCCTGGATTTTTCCTCAAATTTGGAGTGAAAGGTCCTTTATGTGACAAAAGAAATCACTTAGAAATGTTTCTTCTTTCTGAGGACCCTGCCATGCAGCCTTGCCGGCCTTACAGAACACTAAAGCTTATGAGAAACCCAAACAAAGTCTAATGAACTATCTACATTCATATTGGAAAATGCAGTTGGAAAAGAGCTAACTGCAAATCTCCAAGAAGCACTGTACAGCAAATGAAAGATGGGGGTGGGGGTATATTCTTCATTCTGGTACATTCAGAATATTTTTTCCAACCTTAAATCTCATGATCTTGTTCTATATGCTAAGCATAAAATTGCCATAGCACTGTGTTCTTACCCTTGAGAGGGACATTGCTTTCAAGCTTCTGATTTTGGCTTTGTGTTGAAGCATGTAGAGAACAATGCCCTCTCAATTATCTGAAAGGAATACTGTGCATGTAGATTTCCAAGACACCCACACCCCAGAGATAACGCCAGGGAGCTAATCAAATGCTTTTCTGCCTGCACAACTGTGATACCCAAAGCTGCTAGAAGCATCATTTTTAGACATCCGTGGGAGGGATTCTTTTTGTAATTCCACATTTCTTCCACTCCCACCACATGTCTAGGCTTTGCCTTCCAGAGGCACTGCTACACTTTCAGAGATTTTCCTTTTTCTCCCCTACCTCTTCTCTTCTTCCCTCCATACCATCCTCATCACCTCTATGCCAAGGAGGACTGGTCTTCTGGGTTAAGTGGCCCTCTAGTGTTACAGTTGATGTTTTAAGAACTAACAGAATTCTTACCTGCCTGTGTATCCAGTTGGCCAACTGGGCTGCTTTGTCTGGCCTCAGTGGGCAAGGAGGTGCCTAGTTCCTCAGTGATTTGATGTGGTGGGTAGGTACCCAGGGGCGTGGCCTCCTCCTTCTCAGAAGAGAAGGGAAGAGGGTGTGGGGTGAGGGACTGTGTGAGGAGAGACTGGGTAGAGAGGATGCAGCTGGGATAAGGATGTGTCGTGAATAAATAATTTTTAAAAATTCATTTACTTACTCGTTTACAACCCAATATTAGCGTTTCCTCTCCTCCCAGTACTCCATCCTATAAGTTCTTCCCCCATTATAGCTTCCCCTTCTCTTTTGAGAGAAGCTACCCTTTGAGGATTACCCCCCCCCCCATACACACACTAACACCCTCTACACACACACACACACACACACACACACACACACACACACACTGCACATCATGTTGCTTCCGGACTAGTGTATTCTCTCTCACTGAAGTCAGACAAGGCAGTCCATTTAGGATCATGGGATCCACAGGCAGGCAGGCAGGCAGGCAGGCAAGCAGGCAAGAGGCTCAGGGACAGCCCCTGCTCCATTTATTGGGGGTCCTGCAGGAAGACCAAGCTGCTAATCTGCCACATATGTGCAGAGGGCCTAGGTCCAGCCTATGCTCACTCTTTTGTTGATGATTCAATCTCTGGGAGCCCCCAAGGGTCCAGGTTAGATGGCTCTGTTGGTCTTCCTGTAGAGTTCCTGTCCTCTTCGGGTTCCTCAATCCTTCTCCCAATTCTTCCATGAGAGTCCCAGAGATCCATCTACTGTTTCGGTGTGAATCTCTGCATCTCTTTCTATTGGCTGCTAGGTGAAGCCTCTCAGAGGACAGTTATGTTAGGTTCCTGTCTGGGAGCATAACAGAGTACCATTAATAGTGTTGGGGATTGGTTCTTGCCCGTTCGATGGGTTTCAATTTAGGCCAGTCATTGTTGGCCATTCCTTCAGTCTCTGCTCTATCTTTGTCACTGCACATCTTGAAGGCAGGACACATTTTGGGTCAAAGGTTTTGTGTATGTGTTGTTGTCCTTATGTCTACACTGGTTGGCTACAGTGAGTGACCACATCAGGATCCATATCCCCCCACTGATAGGAGTCTCAGCTAGAGTTGACCCCATAGATCCTCTGGGTCCTCCGCCAATCCCAGGTCTCTGGCATGTCGAAGAGATTGCTCCTCATCACCACTGATTTCCTTTCTCTCTCCCCTGCTCTATCTACGTATGATCTGCCTCATTGACACCCTTCCTATCTCATCTTCTACACAGTTCCCTCCTTCCATGGGCCTATATCTATTTAGTTTCCCTTTCTGAGAAAGATTCAATCACCCTCCCTTGGACCCTCTTTGTTACTTAGTTTCTTTGGGTTTGATGTTTATAATATGGTTATCCTGTATTTTACAGCTAATCTCCACTTACAAGTGCATACATATCATGCATGTCCTTTTGGGTCTTGGTTACCTCACCCAGGATAGTGTTTTCTAGTTTGTGAAATATTTGTTTTTAATAATCATTTGTTTTAAAAATCATGTTTTAATAATAATCATGATATATTTGTTTTTAATATCAAAATAGTATTCTATCATGTATATGTACCACATTTTCTTTATACGTTCTTCAACTGAGGAACATCATGGTTGATTCTAGTTTCTGGCTATTATGAACAAAACTGCCATGAACATGGTAAAACAAGTATCCTTGTGGTATGGTGGAGTATATGTGGGGTATATGCCCATGAGTGGTACAGTTGGGTCTTGAGGTAGAACTATTCCCAATCTTCTGAGAAACTGCCAAATTGATTTTCAGAGTGGTTGTACAAGTTAGCACATCCACCAGCAGTGGAGGATTGTTCCCTTTGCTCCACAACCTCGCCATCATGTGCGGTTTTAATCTTAGTCATTCTGATGGGTATAAAGTGGAATATCAGGGTTGGTTTGATTTGCATTTCCCTAATGATTAAGGTCATTGAACATTTCTGTAGGTGCTTCTTGAACATTCGAGGTTCCTTTGTTGAGAATTCTGTTTAGCTCTGTACCCATTTTTAATTGGGTTATTTGGATTGTTGGCATCTAACTTCTTGAATTCTTTATATATTTTGGATATTAGCCCTCTCTCAGATGTAGGGTTAGTGAAGCTCTTTTCCCAATCTGTAGGCTGTCATTTAATTCTGATGACACTGTATTTTGACATACAGAAGCTTTTCAGTTTCATGAGAGCTCTTTTATAAATCTTGACCTTAGTGCCTGAGCCATTGGTGTCCTGTTCAGGACATTGCCTCCTATCCTAACAAGGTCTAAGCTCTTCCCCAATTTCTTTTTTATTACATTTAGTTTATCATGTTTTATGCTGAGGTCTTTGATCCACTTGGACTTGAGTTTTGTGCAAGGCAATAAATATGGATTTATTTACATTCTTCTTCATGCAGACATCTAGTTAGACTAGCACCATTCTCTGAAGATGCTCTCCCTTTTCCATTGTATGGTGTTGGCTTCTTTGTCAAAATCAAGTGTCCATAGGTGTGTGGAATTACTTCAGGTTCTTCATTTCAATTTCATTCAATTTCAACCTGTATCTGTAGCAATACTATGAAGTTTTTATTACTATTGCTTTAAAATACAGCTTTAAAGCTGTGGTCAGGGATGGTGATACTTCCAAAAGTTCTTTTATTGTTCAGAATTCTTTTAGCTATCCTGACTTTGTTTGTTTGTTTCCATTTGAAGTTGAAATTTTTCTTTCAAGGTCTGTAAAGAATTATGTTGGAATTTTGATGGATATTGAACTGAATACCTAGATTGCTTTTGGTAAGATGGCTTTTGAAGTAAGACCTAATGATTCTTTAAATTTCCTCAGTATCTGTTTTTATGTTTTCCTTTTCATTTCTGAATTTCTGATTTCATTAATTTGGGCGTGCTCTCTCTCTCTCTCTCTCTCTCTCTCTCTCTCTCTCTCTCTTTCTCTCTATCTTTCTCTGTGTGTTGTGTCTGTCTGTCTGTCTGTCTCCCTATCTCTGTCTCTCTTTTTCCCTCTTCCTTTTAGTTACTTTGGCTAAGGGTTTGTTTATCTTGTTGATTTTCTTAAAAAAAGAAAGAAAGAAAGAAAGAAAAAAACAAAGAAAAGAAAGAAAGAAAGAAGAAAAAGAACAGCTCTTGGATTTGGATTTGTTGATGTTTTGTATTGTTCTCTTAGTTTCTACTTGATTGATTTCATCTGAGTTTGATAATTTCTTGCCATCTACTCCTGTTTGGTGTGTTTGCTTCATTTTGATCTTAATAGCTGTGCTATTTAGTTGGTAATATGACATCTTTCCAGTTTCCTTATAAAGGTGCTTAGAGTTATGCACTTTCCTCTTAACACTGCTTTATAGTGTTCCATAAGTCTGGGTATACTGTGCCTTCATTTTCATTGAATTCCAAAAAGTCTTTAATTTCTTTCTTTATTTCTTCCCTGATTCCATGATCATTGAATAGAGAGTTGTTCAGTTTCCATAAATATGTAGTCTTTCTTTTGATTCTGTTGTTGTTGAAATCCAAGTTTATTCCATGGTGAGCTGATAGATTCATAGGATTATTTCAATTTTCCTGTATTTGTTGAGGCTTTTTTTTAATGACTGATTATGTAGTCAATTTTGGAGATTTCATGAGTTACCGAGAAGAAGGTATATTCTTTTGTGTTTGTGCAAAATGTTCTATAGATATCTGTTTGGTCCATTTGAAACATAGCCTCTGTTAATTTCAGTAATTTTCTGTTTAATTTCTGTCTTGATGACTTTTTCATTGGTGAGAGTAGAATACTGAGGTTTCCCACTAATAATTTGTGAGTTTAATGTGTGATACAATCTGTAGTAATGTTTCTTTTATGAATGTGTGTATCCTTGTGTTTGGGGGATAGATGTTCAGAATTGAGATGTCTTCTTGTTTTTTGTTTTTTGTTTTTTGTTTTTTTTTTATGAGTATAAAGTGTCCTTTCCTGTCCCTTTTGATTGCTTTTGGTTTAACATCTATTTTATTAGAATGGCTACCCCAGCTTGTTTTTGTGTCTGTTTGCTTATAAAACAATTTTCCAGTGCTTTATACTGAGACAATGACTATCTTTGTTGCTGAAATATGTTTCTTATATATAACAGAATGATGGGTTTTGTTTACACATCAATTTTGTTAGCCTGTGTCTTTTTACTGGGGAATTAAGTCCATCAATGTTGAGAGATATTTATGACCAATGATTGTTTCTTCTTGTTATTTTGATGTTGGAGATGTGTGTGTGTGTGTGTGTGTGTGTGTGTGTGTGTTATTCACTTCCATTGGTTTTAATTTTGTCAAATTATTTATTTCTTTTTTTCTTGAGTGTAGTTATCATCATTAGATTGGAGTTTTCCTTCTAGTATCATCTGTAGGGTTGGATTAGTAGAAATATATTATTTAAATTTGGTTTTGTCATAGAATATCTTGGTGTTTCCATCTATGGTGATTGAAAGTTTTGCTGGGTATATCAGTCTGGGCTGACATCTGTGGTTTCTTAGGGTTTGCAAGACCTCTTCCCAGTCCTTACTATGTTTGAGTCTCATATAAGAAATCAGTTGTAATTCTGATAGGTGTAATTCTCATATGTTACATGACCTTTTTTCCTTACTGCTTTTAAAATTCTTTCTTTGTTCTGTATATTTACTGTTTATTTACTATTTTGATTATTATGTGGCAGGAAGATTTTTTTTTTTTTTGGCCCAATCTGTTTGGAATTCTGTAAGGTTCTTGCACCTTTATAGATATGTCTTTCCTTAGATTAGGGAGGTTTTCACCTATGATTTTGTTGAAGATGTTTTCTGGGCCTTTGAGCTGGGAATCTTCTCCTTCTTCTATTCCTGTAATTCTCAGGTTTGGACTTTTCAGAGTGTCATAAATTTTCTGGATGTTTTGTGTCATGTTTTGTGTTTTAGATTTTACATTTTCTATGATTGATATATTGACTTCTACATTTGAGATTCTCTCTTTCATCTCCTGTATTCTGTTGGTAATGCTTATGTCAGTAGTTCTTATTATCTTTCCTAGGTTTTTCATCCCCAGGATTGTCTCAATTTGTGTTTTCTTTATTGTTTCTATTTCTTTTTTCAGGTCTTGTACAATTTTCTTCATATCCTTCACCTGTTTGATTTGATTGTATTTTCCTGTATTTCTTTATGTTTATTTGCTTCCTCTCTTAATGCTTCAACCTGTTTGAATCTATTTCCTATATTTCCTTAAGGAATTTATTCATGCCCGCTTTAAAGGCCTCTATCATCTTTATAAGATTGGATTTAAGAACCTCTTCTTATGATTAAGTATCATTAGGATATTCAGGGTTTGCTGTAGTGTGAAAGTTGGTCTCTGGTGGTGTTATATTGCCCTGGTCTTGTTGATTGTGTTCCTATGCTATACTTTAGACATCTGGTTTTCCTGGATATTGGTTGGATGATCCTGATGGCAGCAGGATTTCTCAGGAAGGTGGGGGGTGGGGAAGCTGCGGGCCAGACAATGAAGGTCATGATACCTGACTCTGCTAGCCTCAGGTAGACCATCTGTAAGCTGTGTCCAAGGTGGACCCTATTCTGCAGGCTGTGTCCCAGTTGTGCCCAACTGGGATGAAGGGCAGATCTGAATGTGGTGGGATTGATGAAAAAATGTTCCAAGCTGGTTAGTCTTGGGGCCCCCAAAGATTTCCACAGGAAGCAAGACACTCCTGGGGGTCTCTCAAGGGTCCTCTGGACCAAAGAACAAGGCCAGAGCTAGACAAGATGGCTCAGAGAACTGCATGAAACTCACTTCTGCAGGCTGGGTCCCACGTGGACCAACTGGAACGAGAGGCAGATTCAACTACAATGGCATTAGTTGGGCAGGATTCCAAGCTGGTTAGTTTTGGAGCCCCTGACTTTTTTTTCTGGAAAGCAGGATGCTCTTGGGATCCTATTAGGCTCCTTTGGACCAAAGAGCAGGCTCAGAGCTAGACAATGGGGTTCAGGGGACTACATGCAACTCACCTCTGCAGGCTTGTAAATAAATTAGTTAATGAAAAATAAAAATGACTGGGGCTTGTCAGACTCAAGACATTGAGATCTCTGATGCTTATATTGATTGATGAGAATGAAGCCACTCCCAATTTTTATTTTATTCTGTTCTTTAATGTCACAAAGGTCGCATTGTGTGACCATTAAACACACTCATGAATTAAATTAAAAAAAAAAAAAAAAACAACCAGAACTACTCAAATTGAGCTCCTAGACTGAAGCCCACCATTCTCATCTCCCCCAAATTTTCTTTGCTCCTTCTATCTGAAAGTATCATGAAGCATCCAGACTAAAACAAAAGACATTCAACTTCTGACTACATATAAGTATAAGCCACAGACCTAGAATAGGTAGTGGACAAAAGGACTTTCCGTGTTTAGAAGAATATTAGATGGTTTAGGTTGATGGGGAAATAAGACATGAGCAAAGAGGTTAGCACTGTGATAAAGCAAATGCATACCATGGCCTGTGGGGTCCAAGCAGGAAAACTTGGCAAGAAGAAAGTATGTTTACACTGTTGTATATAGAGCATATATAAAATTTAGCCAGGAATAAGTTATAAAAATTGTTCATGCCAAAGAAACATGAGTGAGACACTGAAAGAAGAAAGATCCTGTCAGGAATGCAGGAATCCAGGTAAGATTTGCTAGGGTCTTAGAGTATGAACTCTGCAGAAAGAAAGATCTGAACCTGAATCTCAATTCTGAAACCTTTCTATGGCTCAGGATTATTGTCTGTATAAAGGTGATAAGAGAACATCCTAGAGTTCATTATTATGAGAATTAAACAGATATAATTCAAGACCAGCATGCTGACACATTATATTTTATAATTAACTATATTGTTTGTATATTAAAATGTTATTTTATGATCAAATATCAGCTTCTTTTAAACCGCCACTAGAAAATTACAATTATATATCTATATCATCAGATATCTATAACACTAAATAAAAGAATGCCTAGATCTTTATAAGGAAATAATGACATAATCCTATTAAGAACATTTTTTAACTAAAAGACCTCCTAGCAGAGTTAATATTAAAATAATAAAAGCCAAGGCATATTTTTATATATAAAAGAGTTCTGGAGTTTGAAGCCCAGTAGCAGTGTTGGTTTAGATAATTAATCTGACTGATAGTTTGGCTTTTTTTTCCCCTTTTCCTCCTGCACAGAACACAGGGCTTTGCATATGATATGCCAGTACTAGACAACTGAGTTATATTCCTAGATCTCTGTACATTTTATTCTTCTTCAAAATTTGCTTTTGCTTATTGCTTTGGTGGTTTTGTGTTTGGTTCTGATATAAGATCTACATTCAAAAAAAGAAATATGATGGTACTGGGTAGATGTGTCCTCTTTCAGGAGGAAGGTGATACCTTTCCTGGAAAATCCCAGGACATTTTCACACACAACAAATTTGTCAGAACTATCTCATATAATAATCCCTAGTTCAAGAGAGCCTTGGGTGAGTGTTTATTCATATTCATTGTCATTTTGTTCAGTTGGAGTTTTATTAGGAGATGTGGGTATCAGGCAGAATTGAGATTCACTGCACTGTTTAGTGATTTGCTGTGTGCCAAGCTCCACAATGAGTGCTACGTATGAATTATTTCATTCTTTAGGTTTAGTGTAATAATTTATCACTAGTAACTGCTTCATTTTAATCAATTAGGAGAAAGACACAGATAATCCAGAGAACATGGCTCAGACTTTAGAAATAACACTAAAATCGAAGCCACACTGTTTGATTCCAGGACACTTTTCTTTCACAGGGTTTATGGAAGTGTGTTCTTAACTATGAGTGTTTATTGTGGTAGATTTTGTTGCTGTTGTTTTTACTGTTTGCATTGTATTTTATCCTTTTCAGTTTTTTTTTTTTTCTTGTTTGAGACTTAAGTGTTCTGAATTGCTCAGCTTAACTTGAACTCCTATTGAGCTCAGGTCATCTTCCTGATCTATCCGCCTGAGAAGCTTGAATCATATATACGCAGCCCACATCCATCTGTGGAAGAATGTAACTTAATTCTGTATACTTTACCCTTTTCCTGATCTCCAACAATGGTTTGTAAGCTCCTGTGCTTCATATTGCAGCTATATTATATGGTCTGTCTGCTACTCTCCTACTACTGCCATTCTCAAATATACTTTCTGTGTACATGATTCTGTCTTAAGCTTCTTTAACTTCTCCACCATAAGGACAATGGTTCTAATAAAATAAATTAAATAGAGGTATAAGTTCAACAGTCTGTTTTTTTATATTGGGCTAGGCTTTTAGCCGCATCTAGGTTTTAATCTTGCTAGGAGAAAGGACTCTGGACTGGATATTCATAGTTGGGAAACAACTTTACAAATGACTTCTTTTCTTAGATAAGGTTTTCAATTCCTCCCTCCTGCTATTTCCTTGGGCTCCTGTCTTTATTGATTTGAAGGCAATAAAACATAAAAAGTAATTAAGAATAATATAAAAAGAAAATATATCATTAAAATCTTGGCCTAAGATTTATTAGATTGTCAATATGTGTCTTCACTAATATCATCAGTACTTTAAGATCTATTATTATATTGTAAATATGTACCTAGACCTATTACAATCCCAGGGGAAATTCTAGTTCAAAGTGTTGTGTGTATAAAAAGACATAAAGAGGGTATATGTTTTAGTGGATGTGTAGTCAGGTGTGGGGGAAGGGGGTACCTCTGCGGGTCCATGCTAAGGTATCCCTTTCCCCAAGGGACCAGTCACAGGACAGTATAGAATAGAATAGAATAGAGTTTATTCAGGGCATGGGGACGGGAATTAAGAGGGTAGGGGGGAGAGAGAGAGAGAGAGAGAGACAGACAGACAGAGAGACAGAGACAGAGACAGACAGAGACAGAGAGACAGAGACAGAGAGACAGAGACAGAGAAGAGGAGTAGAGGCTGGCCATGAGCATGTGGAGAGAGAGGGAGGAAAAGAATCAGGAGAGAGGGGGAAAGGGCAAGAAGACAGAGCTGGAGCAACAAGACAAGAGCAAGAGAGTGAGGAGGAGGTAAGCAGCCCCTTTTATAGTGAGTCAGGCACACTTGGCTATTCCCAGGTAACTGTGGGGTGGAGCTTAGACAAAAATAGTAACACAAAGACCAACAATAAAGACAGATGTCATCTCATGCTTTTATTAGACATGACAAAGGATAACTGAGTTCATCAATGACAGAGTCAGTGATATTTATTTATCTAAATTATATTTTATCACAACTTTTATTCTAAATATCCAGAAGAATTGCCCATTTGCAATTGGTACCCTTGTCTTCATGGCCACTAGTCCAGAAAATTCACTTAGTGACAATGCTCTAAACAAAATTATCTCTAGCATGATAATTTGGCAACCCAACCTAAGAATTTTCAGGGAAAAGAATGAATGGCCAAGGAAGAGAGAAAACCCAACTACTGAACACTATGTTGAAATCATTGGGAACTGAACACACAGGTATGGATCTAATTCTATGCATTAGCTCTGCAGATTGAGGTGGATATATATTGCTTTAGCCTCCTTTTCTCCATTTGTGAATCAAGGATGAAGTAATATTAATATTTAATGAGATGGATTCTATCACAGGTCATTCCTGGTAATGAGGCCTCAGTAAGCAATAGTAATTTATAAGAGAGAAACAGAGCAGAACCATGGAAAGACATAGGTCCAGCATGAGAATGAACTCAGGAGCTAGTGGGCCAATGGGAAGTCTCTGAAAGAAAGGACCTCTTCCAGGATTGCTAGATTAGAAGTTTTCTCCCCTCCATCAGAGCTGCTTCCCTGAATTATATATGTATTAGCTCCCTCCTATCTGTCCACAGCCAGAGGTATGTGGGGATTAGCTTATGACAACGTCAGCTGGCAAGATACTGAATTATGGATAGCTCGACTCTTGGAGTCTTTGTGCTGTTTGAAGGACTGTACCGTGGAATCAGTCAGGAACCTCTCTACTGTGAGTATCAGTCTATATCATTTAGACTATCCCCTGAAATATTTGAAAGAATGAAAGTCTATGTCTATTTTTAGAAAGCAGAGAATTTTCTACCATTACCACTAGCTTCCAAATGAACAGCTTTATCTATTAAGCAACACGGACTGAGTGATTACCTATAATCTTAGAAGAGGGCCCCTAGTCACATGCAATGGGGCCAAGTAGGACAAGTTACAGCTGTTTCATGAGATAAAATTGGCCACAGGCATGAAAAGTTAACTCAGACTTTACTGCCAAGCAGAATACTCTTCAGCCTAATGATATTTGATGTGAACATTTTGCCTTGGATGTTAAAATTAGAGGGCAAATTTCTTGTGTGGACCTCCACCACACTAATCCAAGTTTGGTTGGTATGGATTTTCTGTATTCTTTATAGAAATGCTATCTGCAATTAACTACCTTCATTAAGTAACTGTCTCCCAAGACAAGCAAATTTTGTAGAGGAATTCCTTAGAATTGTAAGGCCATGGCTGGAATTCAGTAAAGTAACTGCACTCAGCCATACACAAATGCCTTGGTTGCAGGTAGGTTTTCCTCAGAATGTCTCTATGTCATATTTATTCCAGTTCAAAAGAAAGAAAAGTTAGCTAAACCTTGATTTCTTAAAGAAAGAATGAAGAATGAACTTTCTTCAGTGTAATAGGTAAGGATATTAAAACTCTTCTTTACACATGAAACAGCAACTTCATTCCCCTATGTTATAGGAAAAATTATGCTTTTCTTCCAATTTTTCAGTATAAAAGAGAGGAAAGCTATATCATGTGTATAAAGATGAATCTAGCCTCTTGCTTCCAGAGGCAGATTTCCTGTTGAAGAAGTTTGGAAAAAAAGCTGAAGTTCAGTGTGTATTCTAGCCAGAGTCAAGCACATTGCACTTGGATGAGCTAAACATTTAATACAACAAACACTCTCTTAAAGAGAAAGCAACCCCCAATATCATTAGCAGTCCCAGTGTTTCTCTGGCCATTGCACTGTTTCTTTTATTCTTACCTGCATTCTCACAACCAGAGAAGGCAGGAGATTAAAGACATCTCAGGTATCTTGTTTCATATGAAAAATCAGCTGTAATACAGCTCAGTATATGTATATGTGTATGTGTATGTGTATGTGTATGTATATGTAATACAGTAGTGTAACTCAGCTGGAAGCTTTGAAAGTCTATGGCATGAACCAGGGCATAAAATGTAATAATCTCAGGAGTCCAAGTGTATTACACAATAGAAAGGCTTATATTAATGTTTGAAAAGCCAATAAGGAAAGGTTTTATTGATGAGGAAGCTGATAGCCCAGATTAGAATATTCAACCATTAAAAATGATTTTGAGAATTCAGAAAGGATTATTGAATTAAGTCATTCTTCCACACAGAGCATGATCTTGAAGAGTAGCATGGTGAGTCTCTGAAGAGTAACAGGAGTGTTTGCAGGTATGTATGCATACCCTCCACCACTCTGCCAGAGGAACATGGTCACTTAAAGAACCAAAGAATTTCATTTGAAGTATGTATGTATGTATTTTTCTATTATTTGCAATCCAGTAAGACAATTTCTCTATTCTTGGGCTACATTGTAGGAAATAAACATCATGTTTTTCTAAAGTTCCAGAACAGAATTGTCAGAGCCCACTGGGTTTGCCATTGGCTTTCTTTTTGACATTAGCTGAGAATGCTCATATGAGTGAGGGTCAAGTCATAGAGCAGAAAGCTAGCTGCATTTCCTTACTCAAGTGAGAATGTCTAGTGTTCTATTGCATCCTGCTGGGAAGGCTCTCATGTTCTTTTCCCTCAGTATAAGGTAAAGACTAAGATGTGTTTATTTACCTGAATTGAGACCTCTTCTTTCCTCTTACCACCTTCCTTCTAGGCTGTTCTCAGTTGCTACTATTATAAACATCAGTGCTGTGATTGAACTTCACCAGGCAGTGTGGCAGATTCTGTACCAAAAATTCCAAAATTTCATACTCTAGACAGTCACCTTGTGAGGAGGGTCAATACCCATACTCTATAAAGAAAGATGGAACACAAAGAGATTACCTAACTCTACCAGTTAGGAAGACAGAGACAGAATTTGAATTACATAAAGTTCATCTCTTAGGCTTTATACCATTTACCAAAGACAATAACTACATAATAATCTAAAATTACTTTATAAATAAACATTAATTGCAAACCTTACCCTCACACAGTATACCAACTATACAAACACATTTGTTATTCTAACTGAACCCTCTATGTTAGTTCCCTAACAATTGGGAAAATATACAGCCTTTCCATACTCTAGTACATTAAAAGCATTTTCATCAGAGTATTTGTGATCGATGTTGGTAAGATTTGTGCCCCAAAAGGTTTCTGCAACATGCATGCTCCACGCAGGTACTAAAGATCTTGGATTTGAATTTCCATGTCTGCTTGATGCTGAGGAATGGTCTTTCAGCTTCAGGCTCCCTAGGCCATAGCCTTGTGAACTGAGCTCCTTGTTTTGGAACCAAACAAAATAGAAAGCAAGAAATGATCCTTCAATCTCCTTTTGGTGTTGTCTTGAAGCAGCACTCTTTTTTACTATCCTCTCTCCCCTCTCAAATAACAGAGGCACAGACATTATCAGGATTCCTATCTGGTTATTATATATACTATTTTCTACTAAATTTCCAAATCAAAAAGGATTTTATTGGTTTCTAGCTCTTGAATGTGAAGAGGGCCCAGGTTCTCGTTCTTTGTTTTACTCAGTATTGCAAGAGTTAATTTGGGCATTTGAGAAAAATTATTCCAGTGCCTGTGAACCCAGAAAGTCTAGTTAACCATTACAGGCTCAGAAATTCCATTACTTCTGTGGAGATAGATCTGTTGCTAGGTTACTGGGGATATTTCTCCTCCTTTGCTATGCAGATGGTAGTAATAGTAAATGGCAAAGTAAAAGAAGGTCAAGATCCCATCCTTGCCCCTTACTATGCTCTATAGTAACTCTGATCATAAGACTGACATGATAACAGGAGTGTTTGCAGCTGAAAGGCCTGTTCTCATCACCATGCTTGTGTTTTTCCCTGTTCCCTTCAGGATAAAGTTCCTATACCACTGTGAACTAACCATTCAAGAAAGAAAAAAAGTGGACCTGTTTAAAAATTGTATAAGTAAGGTTCCATGATTGTTGAAACCTGGAATAGTGCAGATATGAAGTTAGGTCATCTTCAGCCATCCAAAGCCTACCTCTGTATTTAACTTAACATCTTTTCCTGTGATTAGGAGTAAATCTTTCCAGAATGTTCTAATAGAGCCTTATAGCAAAAAGTCTCACTTTGCTGAACCTGCTTACCAATGTTTTCAATAATTTTGAAAGTACCATTTTTATTCTGTTAATATAAAAACTTCATGGAATTATTACCATTGGAGTACATGGTATTTGACAAACTCAGCTCCTAGTTCCTGGCCATGTTTATGCATATCTGGCTCCAGAATAAACTCTATTATTATTCTTGAGGTAAAAGTTGTGTTTTTTCATTGGCAACATATACCTATGAGGAAAGATGTTCAAATGTTTAAAGTTTCTGAAGCAATAAGCACTGAAAAGTTAAAGAATGTCTCTACACTCACACTCACAGAATACATAGACTATAGGACGTTTAGCCCCAAATCTGACTCCTAGACTATCCTATAACTTACTAAAATCCTGCTAAAATTATTATCAGCATGAATGACAAGTTCATCAGAAAAATGATAGAGCTATGTATTATTAGATAAGATATAATTTTCCTAAGTTAATTGACTAATTTTCCAATTTATTTCCTCAAAAACTATTTATTAATCCTACTTAGTTTAGTCTAATTTTACATCGCTATTCTGAAATGTCTGAGGCAGATTCATGTTACAAAGAAAGAGGTTTATTATCTCTTAGTTCTGGAGGTTCCAGAGTATAGTACTAGAAGGAGTTCACTATGACCAAATGCCTTTGGCCAAATCATCTCATGAAGGATATACCCAGAGATTTTGTATCCTTAAACAAGATTCCAGGGAAGCAATAATCCCATAGCCTCCTTTAAGTATGCCCCTGATTTACATAAGGATTACATTCTAGGCCTTATCTCTTTAGATACTATCTCTCAATGATTGGGGAAAGTGAGCCAGATAAGATGATTTTATGTTCTACATTAGAAAACCACTTTTGTACTGTGTAAAAGGACTGAGCATGTACATGTTATTACTAGTTTAACACATTTACAACAGTTAATGATTGGTTTGTTTTCAGTTCATACCATGCCAGCCCAGATATCCCTGTATTAGTATGAGGTTAATACCAGCAAAAAATCTAACCTGACTCAATGTATCAGCAAGCACCTGAGTTCAGATGTTCAGAAAATTAGCAAAGTGTGTAAGGAATGATAACAAGAGAAACATGGGTTTCAGAACCTTCAGAAATGTAGCTGACCATCCCACCAGTGTTGCAAGAATAAACTCAGGCTATCTTTGGCCTCCTGGTGATAAAATCTTCTGATGTGAAACAGTTAAATTCTAGTATTTATTCATTGACCTTTGTGGTAACAAGAGGCAGAAAGTTTAGCATTAAGGTTATACCAGTATCAGCATACTGTGTGCCAAGCACTCTTTCAGCCATGGATAATGAGTAAGACATCATCCAGCTCACTATGAGAGAATCAGACCATGTATACATGAACTTAACATTAAACAATAATAGCATGTAGTGGATATAGGAGTAGGGAAACAAAGGAAAGTCAAGACATGTTTGATGCTGAGTATTCTTCAATAGATCAGGAAAATGAGGAAAATTAAGAATGAAGACTCAGGAGGCATTACAGTCATTGGAAGAGAAAGAAGACACAGATAATACTGTTATTCTCAATGTCCAGTGGAAAGTAATCAGATATACTGTACCAAATACTGTGGTGTCCTTGAGACTGGCATTTGGAAGAAAGTTGAAGGTCAAAACTAGAGTGGAGTAAGTCCCAGAGAAAGTGGCAAGGGAAATTGGAGATGTGTTTGCTGGTGTCATCTTTAAAGTACCATTGACTCTCTGGAACTACCATTGACCAATGCTTGCAGGTTTTCCTCTCTGGTTCTTTACTACTTTCTCTCTCTAGCCTCAGTTTTCTTACCTCTCCTGCATTCCCTTGACCTCAGCTACTGCTTATGCTCCTGCTCACATTGTTGCTCACATCTCCTGATTACTTTCTGGCATGCTTTAATTGCCTCCCATCCCTCTTGCATCTGGAAGCAACTGCTTCAGTGGAAGAAGCTACTGCTTTTTATCACTGTTTCTGTTGTCACTGTTATTTCCACCTGAGCTATTTTTTTTCCTCCAGACTACCAGCTTCACTTACAACCTTAGTGATAATCAAAATTAGTACTAAAAACCACTCTGTGAAAAGCCTTTTGTTGGCTCTAATGTTACTGTGCCAGCGTGGGAAGGACAGAAAGTTATCTCCCTGCTGCCTCTTAAAACAAGGTGCACAGTGTCCAGACTGATGTATTAGTGATTAAGAACATTTTCTGTAAAGCTTGAGACCCATATTCATATTGAGCTTGAGAGTTCATATTCAATTGCTTGCATAACAAACCAGTGTCCCATGCATGCCTATAACCCATGCAGCAAGGAGACAACATCAAAAGGATCACTGGGGCTTGTTGCCATCCTGTCTAGCAACATAAAACAGTAGTTCCAAATTTGGGAGTTGAGGAAGCCTGCCTCCAAAGAAACAGGCAGAGAGCGATACAGAAAAGCACCCGAAAAAAGAAGGGCAATGAACTGTTTTTGCTGATCTCTAATGTGTGCATGCACACGGGTTAATTTTTAAAAAAATAAAATGAAGTGACTAGCCATCTTCAATAGCCATAAAAGGGGTGTTTGTACTAATTACAGTAGACCTTTATTCAAATGAAGACATGCATCCACAACAGTCATGACATCATACAATTTATAGATATCTATCGACTAGGCTATCAAGAAACTTGTTTCTTTTGTAGCTTAAGTAGAGATGCTTACAGGATCATCCACATTTAACTGAGAAAATATTTACTGGAAAAATGTCGGTGCAGCTTGTGAGCATTACTATTGGTTGTGGCTATGTCTTCTGGAGCAGAAATGCTTTGGCAGCAAGCATCTGTGTTTGCTATGTAGCTTCCTCAAATCAACTACAGAGTGTACAAAGCAGGTGATGAAGACATGAGGTGGTTGATTGGCTGCTTGGCTGAGATTTCTTCCCTCAAAGCTACAGATGTATAAGAAGTCAATAACTTCTAATTTTAAGGAGACAAGTTTCCCTATGCTCCATATCCTAGCTAATTTATGGAAGAAAAACACCATAAAAGGTGCTTAGAATGAGGTTTTATCATGAATCATGGACTTTGGAAAACTTTAGCAATGCATTAGTAAAGCCTTACGCAGTGCCCCTTAGAGAGGTAAGTCCCCTAATCTGGTTTGGTCCTTAAGTCTTTCATCTATATACTGTGTTCCCTATGGGTATTCCTGTTCTTGCTTGGTACTTCTTGATGTACAAATCTTATTATTAGGGTCACATGCTTCTGAAAGCTCATACAAGTCTAAACTACCCTAATTAGATGAGTTTATTAGGCCCCAAATATGGATATAGGATACTAAATTATACCACCCCAAATATCATAGGAGAGTAGCATACACCAGCCCAAATATGACTGTAGAGACTAGAACGCAATATCCCAAATATAACTGAAATCATTGTGCGTGGCTCCAAATATGGCTCTGAGACCAGAATGCTCCATATCAAATATGACTGTAAGACTGGCATGTACCACCCCAAATGCCTCCTTTGCAGAAGGGTTATTTTGAGCTAAGTATTTTCAGAAACAGCAGATACAGAAAAAGCTTCAGAACTAGAAAAGCTACCCTTTTGGTAAGGGAAATTTACATTTATAGGAAAAACTCCTTTGTAAGTGTGTCTCTATCTGTGAACTAAATTAAAGCTAAGCTCATCAATGGAGAAAACACTGGCTGACATCTCATAAACCTGACCTTGTTTATCATTGCTTTTCTTTGTCACACTTCTTGTGCTGGCTCCTTCACACTTTTCTTTTATGGATGCAGCTGAAGATTGAATTTAAAACTAAATTTCAAGCTAGTGCTTTAAGCTAGTTATTTCTCTTAGTGTGTCCTCTGTGTACATGAGACACACATGTTAATAAACCTATTTTTTTCTTGTTGACCAGTCAAGAGCTTACAAGAACATAGAAAACAATTTTGCTGTCCTAAACCACTTAAAATATTAATTATGTTGCTATCAACCAAATCATAGTCAGTTTCTTCTATTTTCAATATTAAGTTATCTGAGTGTATGAAAACTTTTAAAATATAAATTACTAATTTTCTTGATAAACCTAAGCACTAAAATACACAGGTTTCTGTGGTTCCCCATGACTTTGTTTTTAAATTTTCCTGTGTTCTGTAAAACTTCAATCAAATAAATGTGTTTCTCTTGGTAGTTTGTTTTCTTTTGTCAGTCATGACCTTATGATAGAAAGGAGAATTTTCATCTATCATCTGTTCTGCTGTTATCACTACCAACCATCATCTGTTCCTTCTTTTCTATTCAAAGTTGTGGACCCAATAAAAGGAAACATCACAGGGACTAACATCCTCCTCCAGTAAAGTGAGAAGTAGACAGGAAAATCAACTTTATAATCTGTTGGAGGTAAGATATTCAGGGATGGTAGTTCATGTGGTAAAAATCAGTCTTGATTTTTTTTTTTTTCTTATGGAAGAGGATTAGGATAGAATACTTGCTAAGCAGATAAGAGTTTAAAATAAATATATCTGACCAGTTTTTCTTGTGGGGAGGGGATGAAATCAGGAACTCCTTTATTCTTCTCTTGGGGACAACTTCCTTTTTGCCAGGATTGTTACAAATTTTGGTCTTCTTGGGTTTTTTATTTGTGATTTACCAGCATACTGGGCTGATGATCTTAGCCAGCAGCAAAAAAACAACTTTCCTTCCTAGCTAAAACACAGCACTGTCAGCTTTGACTGCCTGGTTGCAATGCTGTGTGTTATATGCTAATCTCAACAAGCAGAATCTAATATCTAACTGGGACAGAGGATTACAAGCATGAATATGGACAAAGTAGCAATAGTACCTTTGGAATCCTTTCATCTTGTAAATCTGTGTGCACTTATGGCAGAACACAAATCATGATAAATCACCAAATACACAGGGTTTGGGAACGTGAACTTTTCTGACCTGGAAAAGATTCTATGTTTCCTTCCTTTCTGTATTCCCCCTCCTTCCATCTTTAAAAGTAAATCTTGCCTCCCAAGAATTTAACAATCAGAAAGGTAAATTTCATCTGTATCTCCCTCAATCAGCAAAAGTGCTCTGGTACTCAACTGTGGAAACAGAAGGAACAAAAGCAAAACAAACAAACAAACAAACAAACAAAAAACAGCTTTTCAGAAATTCCTGTCACCATATATAGCAGGAAGAGGAGAGAACTTTCTTTAGCTATCCATATCCTCTGCTGTGGAGGTTAGCTGGGAAAGGCTTGTAGCTGAAGATGGCTATTTATCATTCTTGGAAATAATTTGCATTTATATAGCACCTCTTATAGGAGTGAATCAAATCATTAAAGCTATTACACTAACAAATGCAAGGCAGCAAGTACCATTACCTCCTGAGTATGCTCAGTCAGTGGTGATCCCCCCATGAGCCCAAAGAAGAGGCAATTAAGCTCAGGTCTCCTGTGCATCTACAAGCTCACAGTGCTTAAGGGCCTTGAGACAATTTCTTTAGCACTGATAAAGTAATTTCTGGGCCTAAAATTCTGAAATACTATTTTCCAAAATTGTTTGGAGTCCATTACTTCGTATTTGTCTCCAAATGAGCTTTTTTTCCATAGTTCATCTCTGAAGATATAGAGTAGGACTTTCTTAATGATGTTTATCTTTTCAAGCTCCCTAAATACTTTCAGGGGTAGAACTTTCAAGACTAAGGTTATCCTGGCATTTTGTTCTAGAATATCCATCATGTTCTTTGAATTTATTTAAAAACTTTTAAGTTTGTTGACACTCAAGATAAAAAAGATGCCCAGAATATCTCTGTCTTATTCCCTTCTGAATTTTCTGAGTGATTACACACCAACAGGTCTAATGCCCGATAGAGGTCAAAGACCCATAGAAGAAAGACACCACAGAGCAGTGAGACAAACTCATTTTTCAGCAGTGTTCAGTTGCTGTTGCTAGTGTTTTCTGTAATGCTTTGTCAGAGGCTCAACCTGCAGACAAAGTGACAGACAGGAACTTGATACCCTCAAGCAAACTCAGCATGCCACTTTATACCATTCAGTCAGGCCTCCAAAGCAGGCTGAAGCAGGACAAGATGTTCTTTCCAGAACATCATGTTTACAGTGCTGCAGAGGAATGTTAGACTATGTTTTCATTTGTGATAAAAATATTCCAAACATTTCAACAAAACAATCTCTTAAAAAGTATTTCTTTTTTCAACTTAAACTCTTAAATTCAGACACTTGGTGCAACCTTGTACTTTCCTACTGAGAAATAATCACTTCCCACACTGTCACTAAAGACTATGTAGCACAGGATTCTCCCAGTTAATAAAAGTTCTTGTTTACTTTACTTTTTTGTAAAGTGTGCGTGTGTGTGTGTGTGTGTGTGTATGTACTCTCCTGTACTAGAGCAGACAGACAGGTCAGAACTAGTAAAAGTCACTTTTCACTTTCTATCATGTTGATTTCAGGCATCAAACTGAGACTGTTAGGCATCACGGCAGGCATCTGTATATGCTGAGTGAGCCATCTCCTTGGCCCTATGAATATTATTTTTTGTTACCTCTAGCAAGGTATTACAGGCAGATTGCTGTGAGTACTCTTGTCAGAAACATGAAGGAACTCACATGTGTCTTCCCACAATTCTAGAGTTGATTGAATAATAATTCAAAAGTTACTTCTGTTTCATTGGTTCTGTTGACTGCAACTCACCAGATCATCCCAATTTCACTTGCTAATAAGGATTCTGGCAATCAGTTTCTTTTAGTCTAATCTTAATTATATAAGCATTAGCTCTCAAGTCATTCATTATATTTCACACATATATCACAGAGTGGCTATAAAAGGCTCAAAAGCCTGAAGAGTTCAGAGCCCTTGCTAAAGGCAGAAGCAGAGCTAATACAGATGCAAAAAGAGTGACTGAAATTACATTGTTTCAGAAAAATGGTTGGAATAGAAAACATCCTGTTATATAAAATAAGCCAGAATCAGATGCATATAATTTTAGAAACAAGATTCTTACACTTTAACAACGAGTCCACAATTCTCAGATTTTAGTCTCAGTGTTACCTGGGGTTTAGTTCATAAAGAATTGTGGCACTCTACCCATGTCCAGGCTTAAGAAAGACAACTTGTGCTGTGAAATACACACATAACAACTTCATGACATGTCTACTTATCTATCAAGATATGGACTTTGCTCAAATGGCCTATTAGACAAGAACAAATACCTTCTCCCTCAACTGCAATAAGAGATTTTCTCTTTCAGTCACATGACCTCCTCACTGGAACCCAAATCATGTTCTCTTACAGTACATTTCAACTAATTCATTGTCTTTTTTTTTTATCATGATATATTTTATTCCCTGTCCATATTACTATTTTTCCTGACTCCATTTCCCCCCAGAAGAATCTGTCAGCCTCTAACTATATATGTCATAAAAGTATAAAGAGGCTCTGCCTGGACCATCAGGGCTCCATAGCCAAATAGCACTGGGAGAAACCTAGCCTCCCAGGAGTATGGGCAAACCTGTCTGCTCAGAGGGACCCACCTGGAATCCCCAAGATAGTGACAGAGGAACAGGATTCTGATTTCTTTCGGTGACTGGAGAGCAGATCCTGTGACACAGGGCTCCAGACACAGAGACTGAGGAACAGACAGGAGGAAAGAGCTTTCCTGTTTCCATTTGTGGTAGTAGACCTCTGCCTGGGCCACCAAGGTTCCATAGTCAAATAGCACTGGGAGAAACCTAGCCTCCCAGGAGGGTGGGCAAGCCTGTCTGCACAAAGGGACCCAACTGGAATACCCAGGACACAGTGACTGAGGAACGGGGTTCTGGTTTCTTTCAGTGGCTGAAGAGCAGACCCTGTGGCACAGGGCTCCATACTCAAATAGTGCCAGGAGAGAGCTGGTATACCAGGAGTGCCAACACATCTTTAAGCACAGGCAAGACTACCACTTTTTTCAAATTCACTGCACACAGAGGGACCCTTGCAGAGCCATCAGGACACAGGAAACAAGATACAGCTGGGATTAGATCCTTCTTTTTTGGGTCTGCACCCCAGAGCTGAACCTGCACCACAGCTCTCCAAACCCAAATTCCTTTCAGAGACAACTGGTCTTCAAGGAGTATTGACACCTAGGCTTGCAGGAAAGACAAGTCACAGTCAGAGAGAGTAAGACCAGTTAACACTGGAGATACCCAGATGGCAAAAGGCAAGGGCAAGAACACAAGGAATAGAAACCAAGGCTATTTGGAATTATCAGAACCCAGCTCTCCCACCACAGCAAGCCCTGTATACTCCAACACACCAGAAAAGGAAGACTCAGACTTAAAATCACATCTCATGATGATGATAGAAGATTTTCAGAAGGAAATAAATAACTCCCTTAAAGAAGTACAAGAGAACACAGGTAAACAACTGGAAGCCCTTAAAGAGGAAACACAAAAATCCCTTAAAGAATTACAGGTAAACACAATCAAACAAACGAACAAAACCATCCAGGAATTAAAAACAGAAATAGAAACAATAAAGAAATCACAAAAGGAGACAACCCTGGAGTTAGAAAACCTAGGAAAGAAATCAGGAGGCACAGATGGAAGCATCACCAACAGAATACAAGAGATGGAAGAGAGAATCTCAGGTGCAGAAGATACCATAGAAAACATGGACACAACAGTCAAAGAAAACACAAAATGCAAAAAGCTCCTAATCCAAAACATCCAGGATATCCAGGATACAATGAGAAGACAGAACCTGAGGATAATAGGTATAGAAGAGAGTGAAGATTCCCAACTTAAAGGACCAGTAAATATCTTCAACAAAATTGTAGAAGAAAACTTCCCTAACCTGAAGAAAAAGATGAACATAAATATACAAGAAGCCTACAGAATTCCAAATAGACTGGACCAGAAAAGAAATTCCTCCTGTCACATTATAGTTGAAACACCAAATGCACAAAATAAGGACAGAATATTAAAAGCAGTAAGGGGAAAAGGACAAGTAACATATAACGGCAGATCTATTAGAATTAAACCAGACTTCTCACCAGAGATTAGGAAAGCTAGAAGATCCTGGGCAGATCTCATACAGACTCTAAGAGAACACAAATGCCAGTCCTGGCTGCTATACCCAGCAAAACTCTCAATAATCATAGATGGTGAAACCAATATATTCTATGACAAATCCAAATTTGCACAGTATGTTTCCACAAACCCAGCCCTACAAAGAATAATAGATGGAAAACACCAACTCAAGGAGAGAAACTACACCCTAGAAAAAGGAAGAAAGTAATTTTCAACAAACTCAGAAGAAGATTGGCACACAAACATAAAAACAACATTGAAAATAACAGGAAGCAACAATCGCTATTCCTTAATATCTCTTAACATTTTTCCACAACAAAAAGACATAGACTGACAGACTCGATCCATAAACAGGACCCAGCATTTTGTTGCATCCAGGAAACGCACCTGTGTGTTAGGAACAAACACTATCTCAGAGTAAAGGGCTGGAAAACAATTTTCCAGGAAAATGGCCCCAAGAAACAGGCTGGAGTAGCCATTCAAATATCAGACAAAATGGACTTTCAACCAAAAGTCATCAAAAAAAGATAAGGAAGGACACTTCATACTCACTAAAGGAAAAATCTACCAAAAACAACACTCAATTCTGAACATTTATGCCCTGAATGCAAGGGCTCCCACATTCATAAAAGAAGCTTTACTAAAGCTCAAAGCACACATTGCACCTCACACAATAATAGTGGGAAAGTTCAATACCCCACTCTCATCCATGGACCAATCTTCAAAACATAAACTAAACAGAAAAGCAGTGAAACTAACAGTTGTTATGAACCAAATGGTTTTAACAGATGTCTATAGAACATTTCATCCTAAATCAAAAGAATATTTCTTCTTCTCAGCACCTCATGGTACCTTCTCCAAAATTGATCATATAATTGGTCACAAAACAAACCTCAACAGATATAAGAAGATTTAAATAATCCCATGCCTCTTATCAGATCACTGTGGAATAAGGTTGGTCTTCAATAGCAACAACCATAGAACAATGGAAGCGTGGAAGCTGAACAATGCTCTACTCAATGATAACTTGGTCAAGGAAGAAATAAAGAAAGATAAAGACTTCCTAGAATTTAATGAAAAGGAAAGTACAACATACCCAAACCTATGGGACACAATGAAAGCAGAGCTAAGAGGAAATCTCATAGCTCTGAATCCCTCCAAAAAGAAACTGGAGATAGCATATACTAGCAGCTTAACAGCACACCTGAAAGTTTTAGAACAAAAAGAAGCTAATACACCCAAGAGGAGTAGAAGGCAAGAACTAATCAAATTAAGGG
The DNA here is from genome assembly GCA_019843965.1 of Rhynchomys soricoides. Classification (NCBI taxonomy): domain Eukaryota; kingdom Metazoa; phylum Chordata; class Mammalia; order Rodentia; family Muridae; genus Rhynchomys; species Rhynchomys soricoides. The sequence goes on from JADRCH010000011.1 coordinate 22,463,250, forward strand.
CTGAAATCAACCAAGTAGAAACTAAAAGAACTATACAAAGAATCAACAAAACCAAGAGCTGGTTCTTTCAGAAAATCAACAAAATAGATAAACCCTTAGCCAGACTAACCAGAGGGCACAGAGACAGTATGCAAATTAACAAAATGAGAAATGGAAAGGGAGATATAAGAACAGATTCTGAGGAAATTCAAAAAATCATCAGATCCTACTACAAAAGCCTATACTCAACAAAATTGGAAAATTTGGATGAAATGGACAAATTTGTAGACAGATACCAAGTACCAAAGTTAAATCAGGATCAGATTAACCATCTGTAGTACTATTTCTTGTTGTCAACTTGACTATATCTGGAGTGAGTTACAATTCAGGGTTAGAGTGCTCACCTGTTATCTAGATCTTGAGTCAGGAAGACAGAAGTTTCAGGTGTGGTGGTGCACACATCTCTGATCTGGGCCACACTTGCTGCTGGAGATCTACATAAGGACACTGGAAGGAGGAAGATTCAATCTTTTTCACCTGCAAGCCTTGTGGGACTGAGCGATTACTAGATCTTTGGGTTTTCATTCACAGCTACTGCTGACCATGTTTAGAGAATTTGACTACAGACTGTAAGTCATTAACAAATTCCCTTACTGTATAGAGACTAACAATAAGTTCTGTGACTCTAGAGAACCCTGACTAAAACACCATCTAAACAGTCCCATAACCCCTAAATAAATAGAAGCAGTCATAAAAAGTCTCCCAACCAAAAAAAGCCCAGGACCAGAAGGGTTCAGCATAGAATTCTATCAGACCTTCAAAAAAGACCTAGTCCCAATACTCTTCAATCTATTCCACAAAATAGAAACAGAAGGAACACTACCCCATTAATTCTACAAGGTCACAGTTACACTGATACCAAAACCTCACAAAGACCCAACAATACAAAAAATAAAAATAAAATAAAAAATTGAGACCAATTTCCCTTATAAATATCAATGCAAAAATACTCAATAAAATTCTTGCAAACTGAATCAAAGAACACATCAAAATGATCATTCACCATGATCAAGTAGGCTTCATCCCAGGGATGCAGGGATGGTTCAATACCTGGAAATCCATCAATGTAATCCACTATATAAAGAAACTCAAAGAAAAAAAACACATGGTCATTTCTCTAGATGCTGAAAAAGCATTTGACAAAATTCAACATCCCTTCATGATAAAAGTCTCGGAAATATCAGGAATTCAAGGACCATACCTAAACTTAGTAAAAGCAATATACATCAAACCAGTGGCCAACATCAAACTAAATGGAGAGAAACTCGAAGCAATCCAACTAAAATCAGGGACTAGGCAAGGCTGCCCTCTCTATATATATCTATTCAATATAGTACTGGAAGTTCTATCTAGAGTAATTAGACAACAAAAGGAGGTCAAAGGAATACAAATTGGAAAGGAAAAAAAATCAAAATATCATTATTTACAGATGATATGATGGTATACTTAAGTGACCTGAAAAACTCCACCAGAGATCTGCTACAGCTGATAAACAACTTCAGCAAAGTGGCCGGATACAAAATTAACTCAAGCAAATCAGTAGCCTTCCTATACTGAAAGGATAAACAGGCTGAGAACGAAATTAGAGAAATGACACCCTACATAATTGTGACAAACAATATAAAGGATCTTTGTATGACTCTAACCAAACAAGTGAAAGCTCTATATGACAAGAACTTCAAGCCTCTGAAGAAAGAAATTGAAGAAGATGTCAGAAGATGGAAAGATCTCCCATGCTCATGGATTGGCAGGATTAATATAGTTAAAATGGCCATCCTGCCGAAAGCGATCTACAGATTCAATGCAATCACCATCAAAATTGCAACTCAATTCTTCACAGACTTAGAAAGAGCAATTCTCAAATTCATATGGAAAAACAAAAAACCCAGGATAGCAAAAACTATTCTCAACAATAAAAGGACTTCTCAGGGAATCAGCCTCCCTGACCTCAAGCTGTACTACAGAGCAGTAGTGATAAAAATTGCATGGTATTGGTACAGTGACAGGCAGGAAGATCAATGGAATAGAAGTGAAGATGCAGAAATGAACCCAGACACTTATGGTCACTTGATCTTTGACAAAGGAGTTAAAACCATCCACTGGAAAAAAGACAGCATCTTCAATAAATTGTGCTGGTTCAACTGGCAGTCTACATATAGAAGATTGTGAATTGAACCATTCCTATCTCCCTGTACAAAGCTCAAGTCCAAGGGGATCAAGGACCTCCACATAAAACCAGATACACTGAATCTAATAGAAGAGAAAATGGGGAAAAGTCTCAAATACATGGGTACAAGGGAAAAGTTCTTGAACAGAACACCAATGGTGTGTGCTCTAAGATCAAGAATAGACAAATGGGACCTCATAAAATTTTAAATCTTCTGTAAGGCAAAGGGCACTGTAAATATGACAAAGCAGCAACCTACAGGTTGGGAAAAGATCGTTACCAATCCTATATCTGATACAGGGCTAATATCCAATGTATACAAAGAACTCAAGAAGCTAGACTCCAGAGAGACAATCCTATCAAAAAATGGGGAAGAGAGCTAAACAGAGAATTCTCAACTGATGAAACTTGAACGGCTGAGAAGCACATAAAGAAATGTTCAACATCCTTAGTCATCATGGAAATGCAAATCAAAACAACACCTCACAATAGTCAGAATGTCTAAGATCAAACACTCAGGAGACAGCAGATGTTGGCAAGGATGTGGAGAAAGAGGAACGCTCCTCCATTGTTGGTGGGAATGCAAGCTGATACAACCTCTCTGGAAATCAGTTTGGAGGACCCTCAGAAAAATGAGCATAATACTACCTGAGGATCCAGCTATACCACTCCTAGGCATATACCTAGAAGATGCTCCAACATGTAATAAAGACACATGCTCCACTATGTTCATAGCAGCCATAATTATAATAGCCACAAACTGGAAACAACCCAGATGTCCCTCAACAGAGGAATGGATACAGAAAATGTGGTACATTTACACAATGGAATATTACTCAACTATTAAAAACAATGACTTCATACAATTTTCAGGCAAATGGATGGAACTTCAAAATATCATCCTGAATGAGGTGACTCAGTCATAAAAGAATAAAAATGGTATGTACTCACTGATAAGTGGTTATTAGCCCAAAAGTTTGAAATACCCAAGAGTTACTTCACAGCAACCATAGGACTGAGTGTGAGGTCCCAGATGGAGGAGTTGGAGAAGGGACTGAAGGAGCTGAGGGAGTTTGCAACCCCAGGGAGGAAGCAACAGTGGCAACTGGGCTGACCCCTGGATGCTCCCGGAGACTGGATCACCAACCAAAGAATACACATGGAGTGACCCATAGTGCTGGCCACATAAGAAGCAGAGGAGGGTCTTGTTAGCCATCAGGGGGAGCAGAGGCACTTTGTGCCTGAGGGTGTCAGATGCCCCAGTATAGCAGAATGCCAAGGAGGAAAGATGAGTGTGATTTGGCGGGTGGTTGGGGGAATACCCCCATTGTGGCAGTGGGAGGGTGAGGGAATAGGGAGGTTCCAAATGGGAGATCTGGAAAGGGGGAAACATTTGAAATGTAAATAAAATATGAAAAGAAAAGAAAAAAATCAATAAAAAAGTATAAAGATTTCTACACAAGGGAGGACATAAATCTAAAGAGATGGATAAAGAAATAAGGATGATGGAAGATGAGACAAAATGCCATATATTTCTCTCATATGTGAAATTTCTACACACACACACACACACACACACACAAGAAAGGAGAGTGGAAAAGGCGACTCTTTGAAGGACAAAAAGGGCCATCAGAAAAGGAGGAGGAGAGACAGGTATATAGTAGAAGGGAATGAATATGAAAAAAGTACAGTGATGTATTATGTGAAAATCTCATAATGTGTTTTATTATTTTATATTTATATTAATTTTGAATTTATCTTTTTTGATACTTTATTTACATTTCAAATGTTTTCCCCTTTCCAGGTCTCCCCTTTAGAAACCCTCTATCCCATAGCCCCTCCCCTACCTCTATGAGGGTACACCCCTCATCCAAACACCCGTCCCATCTTCCCTCCCTGGCATTCCTCTATACTTGGGCATCTAGCACGCTAAGACCCAAGGGCCTCTCCTCCCACTGATTTCCAACAAGGCCTTCCCCTGCCACGTATGTGGCCAGCACTATGGGACCCTCTATGTATATTCATTGGTTAGCAGTCCAGTCTCCCAGAGCACCAGGGGGTCTGGCCAGTTGTTACTCCCTCCATGGGGCTGCAAACTCCCTCAAATCCTTCAGTCCCTTCTCCAACTCCTCCATCCAGGACCCCATGCTCAGTCCAATGGTTGGCTGTGAATTGAATCTTGGGTATTCCAAACTTTTGGGCTATTATCCACTTATCAGTAAGTACATACAATGTTTTTTCTTTTGTGACTGAGTTACCTCACTCAGGATAATATTTTCAAGTTCCATCCATTTGCCCGCAAATTTCAGGAATTCAGTGTTTTTAATAGCTGAGTAGTATTTCATTCTGTAAATAACCACATTTTCTGTATCCATTCCTCTGTTGAGGGACATCTGGGTTGTTTCCAGTTTCTGGCTATTATAAATATGCCTGCTATGAACATAGTGGAGCATATGTCCTTATTACATGTTGGAACATCTTCTGGGTATATGCCCAGGAATGGTAATAGCTGGGTCCTCAGATAGTATTACGTGTAATTTTCTGAGGGTCCACCAAAATGATTTGCAGAGTGGTTGTACCAGCTTGCAATCCCACCAGCAACAGAGGAGTGTTCTTCTTTCTCCATATCCTCACCAGCATCTGCTGTCACCTGAGTTTTTTACCTTAGCCATGCTGACTTTTGTCAGGTGTAATCTCAGGGTTGTTTTGATTTGCATTTCTCTGATGACTAAGGATGTTGAACATTTCTTAAGGTGCTTCTCAGCCTTTCGGGTTTCCTCAATTGAGAATTCTCTGTTTAGATCTGTTGCTCATTTTTTGATAATGTTATTTGTTTCTCTGGAGTATAACTTCTTGAGTTCTTTGTATATATTGGATATTAGCCCTCTCTCAGATGTAGGATTGTGTAATGGCTGGTTTTGTGTCAACTTCACACAAGCTGCAGTGAAAGGAGTTTCAGTTGAAAAATGCCTCCATGAGATCCAGAAGTAAGGCATTTTCTCAATTAGTGTTCAAGGGATGAGGGCCCCTTGTGAGTAGTACCATCTGTGGGCTGGTAGTCTTGGGCTCTGCAAGAAAGCCATCTGAGCAAGCCAGAAGCAAACAAACCAGTAAGCTGCATTCCCCCATGATCTCTGTATCAGCTCCTGCTTGCTGATCTGCTTGAATTCCAGTCCTGACCTCCTTTAGTGATGAATAGCAGCAAGGAAGAGCACACTGAATAAACTCTTTCCTTGCCAACTTGCTTCTTGCTCATGATGTTTGTGCAGGAATAGAAACCCTAAGATAAATTGATACCAGGAGTGGGATATTTCTGTGACAGCCTGACCATGTTTTGGGGAGGACTGCAGAACGATTTGGAACTTTGAGCTAGAAGAGTCATTGAGATGGTAAGAACTCTGTAGGATGCTGTGTAGGAGCTTGGAAGATAATGGAGTACAGTGCAGAAAATGGAGGCCTGGCTTGTGAAATTTCAGAGGGAAGATTAAAGAGTCTTATCAGGGCCATTGCTATTTTGACTGTGACGATTTTGTGGTTTTGGTTATCTGGGGCTGAAGGATCAGCTGTGATTAACAAGATACCAGAACTACTAAAGCAAAACCATTGCATTACTAAGACTATTGATGCTGGTTAGCTGGAGCTGGGAAATTGACGGTGTTTGGGAAGAGACCAGAATCAATGAAGTGAAATATTCTGAGAAGTGTTTTCTGAGAGTACAGAGGCTGCATTGCAGAGATAGCCAGCGTTGTACCTTGTGCGGTAGCTGGACTTGGTAATGTGTAAAAGTCACCCAGGTTGTACTGGTTTTAAAGGCATGAAGGAGTCATGAAAAGCAACTGAGGCCTGGGCACTGTGAGGGGCTACAGAAGGCCATTGGTGAAGGTGCAGCCTCAGTTGTAATTGATGTCCCAGGACTGAAGGGGTCATGCAAAGGAGGTGAGGCTTGGCACCATGGTAAAGCCCAGTTGCAGCAGAAGACAGCAGTGTTTTGGAGATACCAGTACCATGAGATGGCCACCAAGAACAGCAGCAGCAGTGGAGTACAGGCATCTGGAGCCTAGAAGACAAGGTGTGTGCTACAAAGGGCAGAGCTGGAGAAGTGACTCAAGCCCTTGGAGGAATCCAGAAGATCTTGAGTGGTCCCAGACTTTGGATGGTTGGAGTTTGATTTTGCTTTTGATTGTGACTGTGTCCTGATATATTTTCCCTCCTGAAGGAAGAAGATATTTTAGTGGAGCCCACAATTAAGAGACTTCTAATGGTAAAAAGACTTTGAATTCTAAGAGATTGGGTATTTTTAAAGAAACTGAAATTTTGATATGTAAGAAATTGCAAAGACTGGGAGACTTTTAAAGTTATTTAGATCTTGGAGATCAAGAAGGAAAGTAAGGGTCAAGGCTTATTGGTGATCTGTTCGTGTGTCATGTTGACAAAGTGTCAATTTTACTGATTAATTTTGTGTGTCAACTTGACACAAGCTGAAGTTATCACAGAGAAAGGAGTTTCAGTTGAGAAAATGCCTCCATAAGATCCAGAGGTAAGGCATTTTCTCAATTAGTGATCAAGGGGGGAGGGCCCCTTGTGAATGGTACCATCTGTGGGCTGGTAGTCTTGGACTCTATAAGAAAGCCAGCTGAGCAAGCCAGAAGCAAGCAAGCCAGTAAGAAACATTCCTCCATGGTCTCTGCATCAGCTCCTGCTTTCTGATCTGCTTGAGTTCCAGTCCTGACTTCCTTTAGTGATTAATAGCATCAAGGAAGTGTAACCCGAATAAACCCTTTCCTTGACAACTTGCTTCTTGGTCATGATGTTTGTGAAGGAATAGAAGCCCTGACTAAGACAGATTGGTAACGAACTTTTCCCGATCTGTTGGTTGCCGTTTTGTCCCATTGGCAGTGTTCTTTGCCTTACAGAAGCTTTGCAATTTTATGAAGTCCCATTTGTAGATTCTTGATCTTAGACCATAAGCCATTGGTATTCTGTTCAGAAACTTTCCCCACGTGCCCTTTTGTTTGAGTATTTACCCCACTTTCTCTTCTATTATATTCAGTGTATCTGGTTTTATGTGGAGGTCCTTGTTCCACTTGGACTTGAGCTTTGTTCAGGGAGATAGGAATGGATTAATTTCCATTATTCTACATGTTGACTGACAGTTGAACTAGCACCATTTGTTGAAAATGCTGTCTTTTTTCCACTGGATGGTTTTAGCTCTTTTGTCAAAGATCAAGTGATCAAGGTGTGTGGGCTAATTTCTGGGTCTGCAATTCTATTCTATTGATCTTCCTGCCTGTTTCTGTGCCAACACCATGCAGTTTTTATTACTACTGCTCTGTAGTATAGCTTGAAGTCAGAGATATTGATTCCCCCAGAAGGTCTTTTATTGTTGAGAATAATATCCTGGGTTTTTTCTTATTCCAAATGAATTTGAAAATTGCTTGTTCTAAGTCTATGAAGAATTTAGTTGGAATTTTTATGGGGATTGCATTGAACCTGTGGATTGCTGTCAGTAGGATGGCCACCAATTGAGGTTTGTTTTGTGACTGATTAGAAGGTCAGTTTTGGATAAAATACCATGAGGTGCTGAGAAGAAGTTATATTCTTTTGATTTAGAATGAAATGTTCTATAGATATCTGTTAAATCCATTTGGTTTATAACTTCTGTTAGTTTCATTGTGTCTCTGTTTAGTTTGTGTTTCTAAGATCTGTCCATTGATGAGAGTTGGGTGTTGAAGTTTTTCACTGTTATTGTGTGAGTTGCAATGTGTGCTTTGAGCTTTAGTAAAGTTTCTTTTATGCATGTAGGTACCCTTGCATTTGGAGCATAGATGTTCAGAATTCAGAGTTCTTGGTAGATGTTTCCTTTGATGAGGATGAAGTGTCCTTCTTTATCTTTTTTGATAAGTTTTGGTTGAAAGTCGATTTTATCCGATACTAGAATGGCTACTCCAGCCTGTTTCTTGGAACCATGTGCCTGGAAAATTGTTTTCCATCCCTTTACTCTGAGGTAGTGTTTGTTTTTAATACTGAGGTGTATTTCCTGTATGCAGCAAAATGCTGGGCCCTGTTTATATATGCAGACTGTTAGTCTATGTCTTTTTATTGGGGAATTGAGTCCATTGATGTTAAGAGATATTAAGAAATAGTGATTGTTGCTCCCTGTTATGTTCGATGTTATTTTTTTGTTTGTGTGGCTATCTTCTTTTGAGTTTGTTGAAAGATTACTTTATTGCTTTTTTTGGGTGTAGTTTTCCTCCTTGTGTTGGCGTTTTCCATCTATTATCATTTGTAGGTTGGGTTTGTAGAAAGATATTGTGTAAATTTGGTTTTGTCATAGAATATCTTGGTTTTACCATCTATGTTAACTCAGAGTTTTGCTGGGTATAACAGCCTGGGCTGGCAGTTGCGTTCTCTTAGGGTCTGTATGAGATCTGCCCAGGATCTTCTAGCTTTCATAATCTCTGGTGAGAAGTCTGGTGTAATTCTGATAGGTCTGCCTTTATATGTTACTTGCCCTTTTTCCCTTACTGCTTTTAATATTCTTTCCTTGTTTTGTGCATTTGGTGTTTTGACTATTATGTGACTGGAAGAATTTCTTTTCTGGTCCAATTTATTTGGAGTTCTGTAGGCTTCTTGAATGTTTATGTTCATCTCTTTCTTTAGGTTAGGGAAGTTTTCTTCTATAATTTTGTTGAAGATATTTACTGGCCCTTTAAGTTGGAAATCTTCACTCACTTCTATACCAATTATCCTTAGCTTTGGCCTTCTCATCATGTCCTGGACTTCCTGGATGTTTTGGATTAGGAGCTTTTTGCATTTTGCATTTTCTTTGACTGTTATGTCAATGTTTTCTATGGTATCTTCTGCACCTGAGATTTTCCTCTATCTTTTGTATTCTGTTGGTTATGCTTGCATCTGTGCCTCCTGATATCTTTCCTAGGTTTTCTATTTCCTGGGTTGTCTCCCTTTGTGATTTCTTTATTGTTTCTATTTCCATTTTTATATCCTGGGTGGGTTTTGTTCAATTTTTTTGCCTGTTTGATTGTGTTGTGTTTTTGTTTTTTTATGTTTTGTTTTTGTAATTCTGCCTGTTTCATTGTGTTTTCCTGTAATTCTTTAAGGAAATTTTGTGTTTCTTCTTTAAGGGCTTCTATCTGTTTACCTGTGTTCTCTTGTATTTATTTAAAAGAGTTATTTATTTTCCTCTTAAAATCTTCTATCATCAACATGAGATGTGATTTTAAATCTGATTCTTGCTTTTCTGGTGTGTTGGGGTATCCAGGGATCACTGTGGTGGGAGAACTAGTTTCTGATGATGTCAAGTTGCCATGGAGCCTGTTCCTTATGTTCTTGCCCTTACCTTTTGCCATCTTGTTATCTCTGGTGTTAGCTGGTCTTGCTCTCTCTGACTGTGGTTTGTCCCTTTTGCAAGTCTCTGTGTCAGTACTCCTTGGAGACCAGCTCTCTTTGAGAGATATCTGGGTTTGGAGAGCTGTGGTACAAGGTCAGCTCTGGGATGCAGGCAGAAACCAGAAGGATTTTGTCCCCAGCTGTTCCTTGGTTCCTGTGTCTTCATGGTTCTGCAAGGATCCCTCTTGATCAAGGAATTTGAACAGAAGTGGTGGTCTTGCCTGTGCTAAAAGGTGTGTTGGCACTCCTGGGAGACCAGCTCTCTCCTGTCACTATTTCAGTATGGAGCCCTGTGTCACAGGATCACCTCCCCAGACGCAGAAGGAAACCAGAAGACCACTCCTCAGTTCCTGTGTCCTGAGGGTTCCTGGTGGGTCCCTCTGAGAAGAGGTGCTCGTCTTACCCCCATTCACAGGCTTGTCCTCACTCCTTGGAGGCTAGCTTTCTCCCAGCGATATTTGACTGTGGAGCTCTCTGGCACAAGCTGAGGTCCCCAGTCACAGATGAAAACCGGAAGGCTGAATTTATCTTTATTATAACTATAAACCATAAAAGAAAAAAAACTAAGGGAAATAACAAACATTGTTAAAGAGTTGTTGAAACCCCAGAGAACTAAGCTGGTTCAAGGCAGGATACAGACTGACCAATGCACAGATAAATATATATATTTTCTGAAGACCTGGCAGGTTCTTGGTAAGGTAATTTCAGGGGTACTCACTCAAAGACATACCCTGAATTTTTCAAATGTACATCTAATTTGTACTTTAATGAATTTTTTAATGTAAATGATATGTTCATTTGACCAATGAAAAAATTAAATTACTTTACAAAGTCAAGGGCCCATTAATAGACAAACTTGTAATTAGGTTGTAAAGTCAATAACAGCAAGCAATATCAAAATCTTTATATTCTCAGTCTATTGACTTTCCTTTTCATTGTCAGAATATTGTATCTTATACTAGATTAGGGAATTTAAATCAGATAACACACACTTCCATACCCGAATGCTTTATCATACTGTTCCCCAGGGATTGCTCTGAGCTCAGTGTTATCTTCTAAGAACAATTAAATAATTGTTCTGCTTCTCTGCTACTTTTCTACTTGTCACAGTAACATGATGGGTGCTTTTATCTCAGAGCAATATCTTCTGAAACAACTCTATAGACTTGTCGGAAAAACAAGAGAGAGGTCTGTAAAAAATGGGAGAAGTTGGCTATACTGATGGAGCCTAAAGGACATTCCAGGATTAAAGAATTGATCTTGCTGGACTTGAGATCTCAACTCACTGAAACATGGTATCTTTGCACACTGAGTGTTGTCAACTGATGAAAGATGACATAATCAGAAAGAAAAAAGGAAACTACATTTAGATAAAATGATTTTTTATTGGATAGGATTACTCTAGCAAGACAAATTAAATTCTATAAAACATTTAGTAGGACTTTAATAAAGTAATGTTAATGTGACTACTAGAATCCAGTAATTTTGTTTTTAGGAATTAATTTTTTATATAAAAACCATATAAGCGATACCAACCATCACATTATAACTTTTTAAAGTCTAAAGAAGCCATTCACAAGAAGTATGGCATCTGTACTGGAAATGCCTCTCAGTCCTATGAGAAAATATACAACCTACTGATTCCATAAACATAGATACTGTTGATTCTACCACCAGCTTCCTTGTTGCTTTTATTTAGTTTCTTTTTTTTTTTCTTTTCTTTCTCTCATTTTTCCTCCACATTTATTGGCTCCATTCTCCCAGGTCCTACCACTTCTGGAGCAGTGATAATCACATACTGTCAATATCAGTTCATGTTATTTTAATTTCCTTCATCTTTGCTTCTGTATGTATTAGTGCATGCTAACATGCACAATCACACACAAATATATTTGTATAAAATATTAGGCATTTATGTATAATATTCTGCATTTACAACATAATATACAGCTTTTTTCTTGTTTTGAGACATGATTGTATGTAGCCCAGGTTGCCCTTCAACAGATTATGTAGCCAAAGCCATGTATGAACTTGGACTGAAAAGACTTTTAAAAAAGAAGAAAAAAATTTATTCTAAGAAGTATATTGTTGAGAGTCAATGGATTGGTACAAATCATTCCTCTTCCTCTTGCTAAATACTAAATGTTTGGGAAATTGTTAACATCTTACACACATTTTCATGCTTGTGTTAATCTGAAAGTAACAGCTACATCATAGAATGTTCCTGGTCATTAAATGGTGTTATGCTTTGTATAAAGTATAGTGATTGTCATAACCCAAGTATTTTATAGAAATTCCCAGGGTAGAATTTAACACAGGACTTCATAATAACACCTGTATTTCTTTGGAGATTAATGTGCTTACCTTTCATTCCACAGTGTTAAGAAAATGCTCCATAGAGAATAAAGACTTCTTGTCATGTAGGGAAAGGAAAGAAACAACTTTTCTTAAAAACTGTAGTGGCTTGAATTAGAATGTCCCCACAAGCTTATATATATTAGAACTGTTAGGGAATTTGGAGGTATGGCCTCATTGCAGGTGTGTCACTGGTGGTAGGCTTTAAGGCTTAAAAATTCCATGCCATTTCTGTTGTCTCTCTCATACTCATGACTATGGATCAGAATGTAAGCTCAAAGCTACTATTCCAGTGACATATGTGTCTGCCTGCTATTATGCTCTCCACCATGATAACTGTGAATTCTGTGAGCTCCAGTAAACTCTTTGTTTTATAAGTTGCCTTGGTTATAGAATCTCTTCACAGCAACAGAAAAGTAACTACAACAACAATTAAACATTAAATTTCCTTTAGTCCAGTTAATATATACCTAACTGAATTTTTATTACCAACTCCAGAGCCTCCTGCCATTGACATAGGACCTTAAACAAAACCCCACTGCTATCATGATTATTCAGGGATGAATGAAGTCAATATTGTCCTAGTTTTTGGCATTTGTTCTTAGAAATATATTTTAATCTACTGAAAAGTCAAATATTTTTCAAAAATAGTTTCTATATGACCTTTTAAATTATCTTATGAATATGCAAAACTCTATACATATAGAGGTATTTATTACTCAGGTTGTAGGTTAGCTCTGCAGTCCTAGGTTCTTATTCATATACAGTAAACCAGAAAGAAAGATCAGCCTTAATAATCTCTGCCTCTTATGGACTCCACTCCCTCTTAATGGTACTACAGAAGGCAAAGGATCCAGGATTCATCAGTAATGCATAACGAATACCAAACATATTTCTAGTAGTTTAAAAATTAATAATTTCCTTCTTGGTGTTGAAAATGCAAGAATACTTTCCTCTCACAGTTCCTATTCAAAACTATTCTGAACAGAATAGTTAAGATAAAAGAGAATGAATAGAAATATGCAACCTCAGGAGGTAGGAGGTGGACCGTCTAAAAAATACCAGAGACCTGGGAGTTGAGAGAATCTCAGGACCCAAAAGGACCTTAGATGAAATGCCCATCAGTGTGGAGAGGGAACTTGAAGAATCCACTTCCAGTAGAAAGACAGGGCATCAAGTGGAGGGATGGGGTTGCCATTCCACAGTCAAAAATTCTGACCCAGAATTGTTCCTTCCTAAAAGAACTGAAGGGATAAAAGTGGAGAAGAGACTGAGGGAAAGGAGGCACAGTGACAGGCCCGAATTAGGATCCATCTCAAGGGGGGGCTCCAAGGCCTGACAATATTACTAATGCTATGGTGCACTTACAGACAGGAGCTCTTACAGGGCATGGCTGCCCTCAGAGAAGCCCAACAAGCAGCTGACTGAGACGGATGCAAATATTTACACCCAACTAATGGACTGAAGCTGGGACCCCTGTGTTTGAATTAGGGAAAGGCTGGAAGACGTTGAGGAGGAAGACCATCAGTCTCAACTAACCTGGACCCCTGAGATCTCTCAGACACTGAGCCACCAATCATGCAGCATACACTAGCTGGTCTGAGGCTCCCCTGACACACATACAGCAGAGTATTGCCTGGTCTGGCCTCGGTGAGAGAAGATATACCTAACCCTCCAGAGACTTGAGGCCCCGGGAGTGGGGAGGCCTGGTGGAGTGTAGGGTGTGTGGGTGAGTAGGGTCATCCTCTTGGAGACAGGGGAAGGGGAAATGTATGAGGAACTGTTAGAGGGCAGAACTGAAAGGGAATAATGACTGGACTGTTAAAAAAGATTAAAGATAACAAGAAAAGAAAGAAAATCGTGACTACTAGAAAAAGTGCAAATAAATGTGTGTAAATAATAAAAGTGCAAAAATATGAAAATTAGTTGAAGGTGTAGAAACTGGAAAGAAAGAAGGAAATTTTCTCCATTTTACAACAGCCCAATTTTCTCTATTAAAAATACTAGGGAACCTGTCTGTGATAAGGCTTACAAGAAATTTGGAAGACATTTTTACACTACTAATACAAAATTCATAAAAATGGATATTTTTGTAAGAAGTAAAAACTTAATAATTGAAATTAAAAAACAATGCCATCTACATAGCTGTATTAAGATGAAACAAATATAAATATGACACTTATGTATAGACACTGTGACAAAAAAGTACCAAATACACACACACACACACACACACACACACACACACACACACAAAATACACCACAATCCAGATAAGAAGGGAGAAATGTTTGTTAATGGATTAAGATTGAGATGTTAATTCTTCCCAAACTGATAGGCTGACTTCCTACAATGCAAATTAAATCCTGGAAATGATTCAGTATATGTAAAGAAGGAGATTCCAGAGTTTATAAGATTAGAGGAAAAACAACTACAACAAACCAGTCCAAACAATTTTAAAAAGGAGAGCAGAGTTGAAGAAAGTATCCATCTAAATTTTGCATTGGAGCAATCAAAAGAGTGTGGTATCTGTGAACAAACATGGTGGAAAAAATAAGCATTGCAAAAATGGTATTATGCAACTATTTTAATTAATAATAAAGGTATAAGGCAATTTGTCAAAGAGCAGATAGTTCTTCTGTAAATTATCATTTGGTAATAACCAATGCCAGTCACAATGGATTAAGTGATAAGGAATAACAGGAGAAAGAGATAAGGGAAGAGAATTTCAAAATGTCAAAGGGGAAATGATCAATGAAGTGCAATCATTTTTAAGTATGCTTGCATGTGATTTGCAGAGCTTCAGAGTATATGAGGCAAAAATTGGAAAATTAAAATGAAAAACAGAAAAATTCTCAATCATAGTTTCACATACACCTACTGATAACTAATCAAATAATACAAAGACAATCACTAAGAAAGAGTTCAGCCTTGTGAAACTCAACATCACTGTCAATTATGTTGAGTTTATTGACTTTTTAAAGATTTATTTGATGCCATTGAGGGTTTTCTGGGGGAGGAGGATTTTGCCTGCATATATCTGTATATGTACCTGATGACTTCAAAGTCCAAAGAATGGCATCAGATCCCCTGAGACTCGAGTTACACATAATTATGAGCTGCCATGTGGGTAGTGGGAAAGGGATCTGTATTCTTTGCAAGAGCAATAGGTTCTCTTAATGACCTTCTTTCCAGCTGCATTATTGACTTTTATAACCCATAATAAACAGCTAAGTTCAAAAATACATGGAATTTTCACCAAAATAGAATACATATTGGACCATAAAATAAGCTATAGTAAATTTCAAAAGGCTGAAATCTTACAGAACATAGTATCTGAAATATTATAGTAGATAGTGAACTTTACTATCATGAAGAAAGTATTTGAAAATTCGCCAAATATTTAGTAACAGCATATTTTTGAATAAACCATCTTCAAAGAAAAATATGAGATATTAAAGATATGTGGAACACAATATTAATAAAATGTGATTCAATGATGAGGGGTTGTTCTATATTAATAGATGAAGGTAAATTGACTTGTTCAAAATTTTGTGCTTAAAAGCAAGGAAGTGTTGCCTACTGTGACTTTTATTCCCAGCACCTGAGAATGCTTGCTGCAAGTAGAAAGCTAGTTTGATCTATTTAGCCATTTACCATTTAGTACTAAAAAGGGAGAATGAAATGAAAAACCCAGACTCTCTGGATTACTTAGCAATATAGTGTCTAAGTAAACAAGAACACAAACAAAATAAAGAAAAGCCAGAAAGTAAGTAATTGCCAGCTCTAGAAAAAGAAAATTCAGTGCAGGGTAAAGAGAAAAAAAATGACAAAAATAAGACCATAACATTAGTGTTAATAGGAAGTATGAAAGTATAACTTATCAAAGCTAAAGGTTTACTTGTTAAAGTTTGTACAGTTAATAATCCTTTAGCCATACTGATAAAGAACAAAAAAGAAGGCAAGTTTACAATGTAAAAAACCCAAAGAGAGATTACGACAGACATTCAAGTAATTTATTTATTTATTTATTTATTTATTTATTTAATTTTAGGTATTTGGAAAATACTCTGAAACAATTTCATGCCCATAAAATTCCAGGACCATAAAGAAAATAAATTGCTAATTGAAATCAAGTTATAAAATGCTTAATCCATGATAAGTGTAATTATCTATGTGATAAAGAAATCACTTTTGCAATTAAACATATTTCACAATTAAATATGTTAGTCCTAGACTGATTCAGTAGTAATTTGGATAGAATATTTAGAAAATAATTACACACTTTTTCTTTTACACACCAACTCCTAGAATAATTTTTATCATAAAAATATCCTTAATGCATACTTGATAAAATTTTTAAGAATTTTATTATTTAAATGAGAATTCTGACTCAGCAATTATTAACATTTTCATTTAATTTTCCACTTTTGCTATTAAATTATTAAGTTCAAAAAGCTTTTACCTTTTGTTCATATCTATTAATTCTAGGAAAAGGGAATGCTAACTCATTTTTAGAATAAGATCAAGAATTATCAACACAAATAATATAATTTCCAAAATAAAATAAACTTTGAGAATATTGGCAATGTTTTACATTTTAGAAAGCTTTTCATAGGTTTTACAAAGGTTTTCATAGTCTGGCTTAGTAGAAATTAATTGGGTTTTTATATCTGCTTTCATGCCAGTAAGTTGGAGTTTATAGTTTTAGCTGAAGTCTGAGATAAAATTTAATTTTGCACATGTGAATAAAGACATCTTTTACTAAGGCTTTCTAAGTCTTTACAATTATCAATGTTCAATGCTATTTCACAATGTTACAAATCATATTATTTTCTCAGATATTTACAACATAGAATTGACACCATGTTATTTTACTTACATGTTATGTTCTAACACCATATTTGGAATCTCTGGTCACAACAAAGTTACACAAGTGTGTTATCTTGGCAAGGTCATTACACATTGGAAATAGAATTATTTTATGTGTGTTTCTCATCTTGTCATAGAAAATATGAATTTAAGGTATTTATGATTCAATATTTAATAAAATTAGAAGCGTCCACAACTTTATCAAAGATAGTAATAATTAAAGTTGGCCCTTTTAAAACTGTGAGTGTGGGATGGTGAAAGGCTGTGAAGACAGCAGTGTCCTGCTGTGGTAGCAATTTCACATTCTACCATCTCTCCAACCTCAACAGCTAATGGTCATGATTAAATATGTGCGTAGCTTTATGTTAATATAATATAAGCCTTCTACCTTAGACAATTCTAGAACATGTAAGTATGTACCCCATTAAGCATCATTTTTCAAGTTGCCTGTGTAAAATATTGCTACACATTTAAGTGAAAGAAAATATAAAAATAAACAACCTCCTGTGTTGTTATGCAAACAATTAGACTATAGAGTCTCTTAAATTGTTTCAGGAATAGTCTCAGGTGCCTAGATCAGACTTTGAAAATGGTTAGCCAATACCATTTCTGAAAATGTCTGTGGGTTAAAAAATGCTGCATTTATGATGTGCTAAAATAAGTTTCTTAGTCCTAGTTTTTTTGCTTTTTTATGGTTATAAATTCAGGGCTTTTCAAATCCACATTTAAACCAAAAGATCTTTTTTAGTCCACCAACAAAGAACTCTCAATTGCAACCTTTATTCAGTTGTGAGAGCCAGCTGAGGTGAAATCACCAGTGGCCAACCATGGAGGGCAGAAGAGCACCCCAAAGTCTTCAATAGGCACAGCTTCTGAGATGTTTGATAGGGCCTCTGTGTATGACCTACCATCTACCACTTTTATGCTTCTGGTTGCTTTTTTGAAGGTTTTTTTTTTTTTTGCCAAGCTACTGGGTGTTCTGTCCTCAATTCCCTTGACACACAAGAGAAGGAAGAGTTCCATCCAGCAGCAGCTTTGTGTCACCACTTGTTCCCAGGTTGGTTGGCTCATCATTTTGTCTAGTTTTCAGGTCCGCAGGCCTTTCAGTCAACAGTAAGCAGAACACACCTGTGTCCTTTAATACTATTCTTTCTCATAAGTATCAAAACCCAGGGGTGATGAGCACCCTGGAGACCCGGCCTATCAGTTTAGGATACTTCTGTCTGGAAGTACATTTTCTGGCTAGATGAATTTGTAATTATGCATTGCTCATACCTAAAATCTCTATTTTTCTGTAAAGGTTGATTATCAAGTTGACAAATAGAAGTAAATGTTCCCTACTCCTAAACAACTGTGAAATCACTATGCAAAATGACATCTTGTTTTCTGCTCAAATACCACTTTAATCCAGTGCAGTCTGATCTGATGCACAACACCATGTATTATGACTATACACTGATGGCCATAGTATATACATGTGGTTGGTATGAGCTATGATACTACTGATTGTCAACAAATCTACTCCTCTTTGATGTATTGCATTGTTTTTTTCTTCTATAGGCTTCAGGTGTACTTTTAAATTGCTAGTAGAACTCTCCATTTTCTTTATGAAGGCACTTAGTCCTATTAACTTTCCTCTTACCGCTGCTTTCATTATGTCCTGAAAATTTTTATTTGTCATGCCTTCAATTTCATTGAATTCTAGAAAGTCTTTTATTTACTTATTTATTCCCTGACTCAGTGGTCATTGAGTAGAGAGTTGTTCTGTTTCTATGAGTTTGTAGGGTTTCTGTTGCTTCTGTTGTTAAGGTCCAGCTTTAATCTATGGTGGTCTGATAGGATGTGTACTGGCTAGTTTTGTGTGTCAATTTGACACAAGCTGAAGTTATCACAGAGAAAGGAGCTTCAGTTGAGAAGATGCCTCCATGAGATCCAGCAGTAAGGCATTTTCTCAATCAGTGATCAAGGGGGGAGGGCCCCTTGTGAGTGGTACCGTCTGTGGGCTGGTAGCCTTGGGTTCTATAAGAAAGCAGGCTGAGCAAGTCAGGATAAGCAAGCAAGCCAGTAAGCAGCATTCCTCCTTAGCCTCTGCATCAGCTCCTACTCCTTGACCTGCTTGAGTTCCAGTTTTGACTTCCTTTCATGATGAACAGCAGCATGGAGGTGTAAGCTCAATAAACCCTTTCCTCCCCAACTTGCATCTTGGTCATGATGTTTTTGCAGGAATAGAAACCCTGACTAAGACAGGATGCAAGGAGTTATTTCTATCTTTTTGTATCTGTTGAGACTTGCTTTGTGTCAAATTTGTGAGACAATTTTGAAGATGATTCCATGAGGTGCTGAGAAGAAAGTATAATCTTTTCTTGTTTGGATGAAATTATTTGTAGGTATCTGTTAGGTCAATCTGATTCATAATGTGGGTTACTTTCATTATTTCTCTGTTTAGTTTCTGTCTCCCTCTATTAATGTGCAGTGTTTAATGTGTAATTTTTTTTAATGTTTCTTTTATGAATGTAGGTGCCTTTGCACTTGGGACATTTAGGAAAACAGTATCTACAAGGTCAACAGAAGTTCTTCTCCAGGAATGTACCAAGGATGATCCCAACTGAACCAAAGTGAAGAACAGGAGTGCTTTTCTGGAAATGGAGCACTGCATGAAACTTCTGTGCCTCTCCTGGGTTTACCTGAAAGGAAATGAAGTTGGCATGAGAAAGGATTGCATACATATTTCTGTCTTAGTGTTCACAATAGTTGAAGTAAATAGATAAATAAGAAAATGTTGGAACAGTGATCACAAAAGATGATATCATACCATTTGTGAGACAATGGATAAAACTAAAACTTCTCTGACTAGCAAAATAAGCCAAACAAGAACCCAAAAGACAAGTTTCACATATTTTCTCTCTTATCTAATAATAGAACTTAGGAAAAGACTGACAATCTGAAAGTAGCAAAGTGACTACCAAGAAAGTTAGCAGACTGGATTGGGCATCCAAAGAAAGGGTGAGAAAGGCAGTCAAAAGCCTACAATCAAAGCCAGGTATCTGTTTGTGAGTGATAAAGTGAGACATATTGATAAATAAATACTAAATATTTATTTTTGAAAATGGATCAGTAACAAATGCTAATACTTAAAGCATCATTCTGAACTGTCCACGTGATACCTAGAATGCAGTTTTGCAGGCTTAATGGATACACTACACAGAGAGGCTCTTTTGTTTTGTTCTCATCCCATTCTCTAGTCCAGGAGGTTCTTGCATTCATAGCAAACCTCCTCCCTTAGCCTATCGGTTACTGGGAGTTTATGTGTGAGCAACAGAGAAGCTCTTCTTCCTTGAGGGTGACTGCCTGTTCCTGTTTCAGGCTATCTGACTGTTTCTACAGCTTCAGTTCCCTGGTAAATGGTGGAAGAGTTAGTAGGATAAGAACAAAGTCTCTGCTACTCCCCCTCCTTCCTTTCCTCTGCCCCTCCCTCCTTCTCCCTCTCCCTCCTCTCCACCCACCCTTCAGTACAAAATTGAGCCTAGCACCTCACATATACCACTATACCACTAAAATACAACTCCAGTCACAATTTTGCCCAGAAACTCTTGAACTCTGGATCTTCCTGCCTTAGTCTCTTGAATAAGATTTCAGTTCTTTTGTTCTGATTTCTTCTAGCCACAGAATTAGTTAGGGCAGCCCACCTCTAGACAAAGTATCGAAAAACACTTGATATGTTTGTGTCTGAGGCTGGGAGGTAGAAATTCTACCTCTATAGTCATATTCTTAGTGAGTTTAAGCAACATGTGACAACTAACTAATAAAACCTTCTAAAAGGTCTTGAAAATACTACTTAAAAGGTATATTATTCTCATTGTTTACCCAGGAAAAAGAAAAAAATCATAATATATATGGCATAAATCAGAGGCTTTCAGTTTGATATGAGGTTATTGATTAAGGTCTCCCAAAATAATGGCAATTAGTAATAATGTGAACTCATATAGGAAAGAGAAAGCTCACAGCAAGTTGATGTTAGTAGGTGTAATAAGTTTGCCTTAGCAGGGACAATTGGTGAAGAACAGTTATCCTGTTCCTGTTCATTTTTAAGTTCACCAGCAATAAAATAATGTGAATAGATCTTAACTATGAAATATGATCAGCAAATACATTAGCCTATGTTGCTCAGTGTATACAGAGCAGAGACCAAGAGATTTGTAGATATATGGGTCATAGCCGTGTACATGAAAATGTCATGTGAACTTCATCATGCATGAAGTATCAATAGACGTAAGTAATGAAGATTGATTTTCCGTAACTATAAATATTTCTCATGTGTTACTTAAAACATCATATTTAATCAAAGCGGAATAGATCCTAGTCCCTGAGGGGTTACAAGGTTATCTTTCCCAAGAACACTGACAGATTTCCTGTGTGTAGCAACCACTCACACCCTTGTTAATTAAGAAGATTATTAAAGTATCTGATCCCAGAGGTATATTCAACCATCTAAACTAAACTATTTCTTTTAATCATCTCAAGAGGTATCAATGATTTCAAAGTGTGTGTGTGTGTGTGTGTGTGTGTGTGTGTGTATGTGTATGTTACATTCTGTGGCAAGTCTTAGTTCTTTATGAAACATTATTGTTGTCTGAACAAAAAAACCATTGACTCAAAATTTAGAACTCACATAATTTTATTCCACAGATTGCTTAGCTACATATATCTCTGTGCTTTCCATTTTTAAAAACATATCATACACAGGTATTATACCATGATAAGTAGTAGGAACCTCAGAAAACAAAAATAACTGTGCAAAATATATAAATATAGCATCAAAGAAGTACCTCATATTCTTGTGGAATATGAATAAGGAGAACAAAGATAATCTAACAATAAGAGTAAAATATCCTTATTTAAGATACATTAGAGCTGAGCCTTCCAACAGTTGGGGACTACTATCAATGTCCAACATGTACAGTCATGCTTTCTGTGTCCTTGGTTACTGGTTGTTTGTCAGGAAAAAAAATATCAATGTTCAGCCCCTATTTTGAAAATACCTCTGGAAAACAAGTTTCCAGACTTTAGTTGCTTACTCCTAGTTGTCTTGAATAAAGTTCATATAGGAATAATTTTATAACCCAAATGCTTTTAATTTGTTTCTTATAAGAAAAAGAGAAACCTGACATATCCTAAGTTTTAACCATTAGGACTTTTTCTTGTTCGCAGTCTTTATATCCATCAACTAGAATGATAGAAAAAGGTTACCAAGAAGCACTGTTATTTCCATAGAAAATGAAAATAATTTGTATGATGAAAATCAGTCATTTTGAAATTATTAATTTCTTCATATAAAGTTTCATAACTTAATTCAATCTTTTTTCTTTAATCTGAAAAAAATGAAGAAATGTTAATTTTCTTATGTCACAGGAACATTTTGAGTATCAGATGAATTGATGCAAGTACACACAAACATTTTTAACCCAGCCAGCTTTGTGTCCACAGTATCCTTTTACTTTTTACTGATAATGTTTCTAAATTAGAGTTTTGCCCAATTAAATTACAATTTCTCTTAGAATAAACAAAGTAAAGGAGCTTTGCACCACTTGTCAAAATGGTAATTGATAATACTGTCTAAAAGAACATTTTTAAAAAGACTTTGAAGACGTTCTAGATTTACTAGAACAACATCATATAAACTGTAATATTTTCTAAGGTCATTAATGATATGATCTATTTGTACAATATTAATAATATGTCAAAATTATTTTTATTTTCATTCTAAAATAGAAAGAGAATGTTAAGTGGTAGATTGATTTCGCTATGGATTCAGTGAAGATCCAGGTGTAGGTCTTCTGGACAGAGAGCATCTCACTAAAAGAGGGAAACTTTTCATCTTAAAGGGCAGTTCTTTGCAAAGGACGTAAATAAAAAAGTGTCTCTTCCTATGAAAGACTCCTTGCAGGTTGTCAGGAACTGTGAAGAACAAATTAAAATCTCTGTTGTTTCCATGATTACAAATCACTGTTAATTTATTTGAGGAATATTGACCCAAAACTTTGTTCCCCAGAGTGAGGATCAGAGAGAAATATGACAATGTAATGAAGCAACTAGCTCTTAAAATGAGCTTCTAAAGATTGGTCATGTTAGTTGTAGACAAAGCTACTATGGATTCCAGACTACAGAAACTAAATTACCTCACATGTCAGATTCATCCATTCTCCTTATTAACATCACTCATTCATCCACTCACTCTTCACTCACTCACTCACTCACTCACTCACTCACTCATTCATCCATATACTCATTCAGAAAATATATTTGAACTCTTTGGCAATAACTGTGATAAATGACTGTAGTGTGCTGCACAATTAGAAAGCTTCATTCCTTAGGACTGACAGACAAACTCTTACCTATTCTGCTAACTATTTTTGTGGGGCAGGTTCAAAGAACACAGAACCATGTGCTGGGGAAAATCATAACAGGAAGCTAGAATTTTTTATTTTTTTCTTTTTCTTTTTTCTTTTCTTTTCTTTTTTTTTTTTTTTACACTCCAGATTTTATTCCCTTCCTGGTCCACATCCCATACCTCCTCCCAGCCCCCTGTCTCCATGAGGATGACCCACACACACACACACACACACACCAGACCTGTAAACTCCCTGGGGCCTCCAGTCTCTTGAGGGTTAGGTGTATCTTTTCTGACTGACCCAGACCTGGCAGTCCTCTGCTGTATATGTGTTGGGGCCTAATATCAGCTAGTGTATGCTGCCTGGTTGGTGATCCAGTGCCTTAGAGATCTCTAGGGTCCAGGTTAATTAAAACTGTTGGTCCTCCTACAAGGTTGCCCTCCTTCTCAGCTTCTTCCAGCTTTTCCCTAATTCAACCACAAGGGTCAGCAGCTTCTGTCCGTTGGTTGGGTGCAAATATCTGCATCTGACTTTTTCAGCTGCTTGTTGGGTCTTTCGGAGGGCAGTCATGATAAGTCCCTTTTTGTGAGCACTCCATAGCCTCAGTAATAGTGTCAGGCCTTGAGGCTTCCCCTTAAGCTGGATCCCACTTTGGGCCTGTCTCTGGACCTTCTTTTCCTCAGGCTTTTCTCCATTTCCATCCCTGCAGTTCTTTCAGAGAGGAACAATTATAGGTCAGAGTTTTGACTGTGGGATAGCAACCTCATCCCTCACTTGATGCCCTGTATTTCTGCTGGAGGTGGGCTCTACATGTTCCCTCTCCCTACTGTTGGGCATTTCATCTAGGGTCTGTCCCTTTGATTCCTGAGATTATCTCACCCCCCAGTTCTCTGGTACATTCTGGAGGATTCCCCTAACCTCCTACCTCCCGAGTTTGCCTGTTTTGTTCTTTCTGCTGGCCCTCAGGGCTTCAGTCCTTTTACCCCACCCAAAACCAGATCATTTTCTCTTCTCCACCCCCAGTGCTCTTTCCCTCCCAGATCTCTCCCTCCCTCACCCCTTGTTGCTTTCTTCTTCCTCCCATGTGGGACTGAGATGTCCTCACTTGGGCCCTTCAGCTTGTTGACGTTTTTGAGTTCTGTGGACTGTATCTTTGGTATTCTGTACATTTTTTTGGCTAATATCCAGTTATTAATTGGTAAATAGGGGCCGAAGAGTTACTATTGGCTAAATATAAAAGTTAAGATACAGAAAATATTTTCCAGAGGAAAACAATTTCTAGATGAGAGCAAAGAATTGAAATAAACAACATGCTGGACAGTTGGTTCATTTTCACTCCAGACTGGGAAATATTGGGTACCCTATCCCTGGACTGACTTTAGAATTATCATTCTCTTTGTTCCCCCATGTCAGTAATGAGTCACAAAAACCATCCTTTAGAGCAAGAGCCTGGAAGATGTATTCCTCCTTTTCAGGGAATAATTCAAGCTGTGTAGAAATGCATCCTAAAAGTATATGGGATGATCAAAGGGAGAGTAATAGAATTCTCAGCTACTTCCAGTGCTTGGATGACATGATTACACAAACATCTCAAATTGAGACAAATTTAAAAGCCCTTGCCCAGAATTAGCACTCTCTATAGGGGCAACTGAGGTAATATTCAGTGAGGCTACTTCCTAGCCACTACCCCTTGTATCTTTTCTCTTTTCATTTTGGCAGTAAATCTCTAGCAGGGAATCTGTAGAATCTTGCCATGTTGGATTTGTGGTCTCAGACTTCCAAGTTGTAGAGCTGTGAGAAACACAGCTGACTCTTTCTCAGTGTCTGCTTCCTAGGAAACACAGCCTGCATGCAACAAGATCTATTCACATCACCACTGACTCTTCTGTAGAATGTGGCCTTGCATTCACATCAAAATGATAGAACCTATTGAAACAAATATATTTTATACATAAAGACTCCAATATGCTTAAATGCATTTTGAGTTGAAGCTAGGGTTTTCTATTTAGAAAATATCTTCTCAACCCAAATTACTTTGAGGAGGTAACTGCCTGATGAGCTCAAAGCTATTTATCATATTCATGACTTGGTGATATGGTATGCGGGTCCCCACGTTTCTGGCAGGTGGAAATAGAGAGATTGTCATTTTCAGAACATCTTG
The DNA here is from genome assembly GCA_019843965.1 of Rhynchomys soricoides. NCBI lineage: Eukaryota > Metazoa > Chordata > Mammalia > Rodentia > Muridae > Rhynchomys > Rhynchomys soricoides. The sequence goes on from JADRCH010000011.1 coordinate 22,488,640, forward strand.
TCCCCAGTGGTGCTGAGTCACTTGAAATTCCCAACACTTGTGCAGTTTTCCCTAAGGCCTTTCTCTTACACTCAGAATTCAAGATATTGCAGTGCTGAGGCAGTTGATAAGGAGAGCCTACTTAGTCAGGAAAACCACAAGTAATTGCTAAAGCCTCTGGAAATATAACACTTCCCATCAAAATCTTGTCTTTGAGCAGAACTGAGTTCTTCACTCTGAATTACTTGAAGAGGGCAGGGTATTTATGGGAACACAAAGGGATCTGTATTTTTCTGTCTCTCTCTCTTTTCCTTTTATAGAAAATGGATTTTTTCTCACATTATATATCCTGATTATAGTTTCTACTCATAGTAATTCGTCCCCCTTTCCTTTGCATGAAGACCCACCCACTTTCTGCTTCTCATTAGAAAACATACAGGTTTCTAAGGGACAATAGTAAAATATAATATAAAAGATAAAGCAAAACAAAACACACCAAAATAGTACAAACAAAACAAAAATCAAAAAACAAACAAACAGAAACAGAAGGAAAAGATTTCCAGTAAAAACACAAGAAACAGAGACCCTCTCATTTATACACTTAGGGATTCCATATGAACACTAAGTAAGAAGCCATAATATAGATGTAAAGAACATGTAGGAGAGAGAGAAAGAAAGAGAGAGAGAGAGAGAGAGAGAGAGAGAGAGAGAGAAAGCCAGCAGAGAGAGTACATATATACATACATACATACATACATACATACATACATACATACATACAGTCTCAGTCAGGGTTTCTATTCCTGCACAAACATTATGACCAAGAAGCAAGTTGGGGATGAAAGGGTTTATTCAGTGTACACTTCCACACTGTTGTTCATCACCAGAGGAAGTCAGGACTGGAACTCAGGCAGGTCTGGAATTAGGAGCTGATGCAGAGGCCATGAAGGGATGCTCCTTACTGGCTGGCTTTCTCTTGGCTTGCTCAGCTTGATCTCTAATAGAACCCAAGACTACCAACCCATGGATGAAACCAACCACAAGGGGCCCTCCTCCCTTGATCATTAATTGAGAAAATGCCTTACATCTGGATCTCATGGAGGCATTTTCTCAACTGAAGTTCTTTCTGTGATAATTCCAGCTTGTGTCAAGTTGACACACAAAACCAGCCAGTATAATTGACCCCTTCTCAACTTGACACACGAACACACCATTAAGCCTCAACACTTACTTTCTTATTCATCTCCAAGATCTAAATAACTTTAAAAGTCCCACAGTCTTTGCAAATAATTACATATTAAAATTTCAAGCCCTTTAAAACATCCAGTCTCTTAAAATTCAAAGTCTGTTTTCAATTAAAAGTCTCTTAACTGTGGGCTCCACTAAAATACCTTCTTTCTTCAAGAGGGAAAAATATCAGGACACAGTCACAATGAAAAGAAAAATCTAACTTCAACCATCCAATATCTGGGATCCACTCACAATCTTCTGGATTCCTCCAAGGGCTTAAGTTACTTCTCCAGGCCTGCCCTTTTTAGCACACACCTTATCTTCTAGGCTCCAGCTGCCTGTACTCCACTGCTGCTGTTGCTGCTGTTCTTGGTGGTCATTCATGGTACTGGCATCTCCAAATACTGCTGTCTTCCACTGTAACTAGGCTTCATCAATATCCTCTCATAGACTCTCTTAATTATGCCAATCCTCAACTCTGTTGCATGACCCCTTTAGTCCTGGGCCAACAATTGCAACTGAGGCTACACCTTCACCAATGGCCTCCCATGGCCTCTCAGAGTGCTGAGCCTCAGCTGCTCTTCATGACCCCTTCATGCCTCCAAAACCAGTACCACCTGGGTAACTCTTGTCAGCATCAATAGCCCTAGTAATGCAATGGTCTTGCTTTGGTAGTTCTGGTATCTTGTTAATCACAGCTGATTTCTTCAGCCCTAGCTAACCAAAATTACAGAATCTTCACAATCAAAATAGCCATGGTGCTGGTAAGAGTCTTTAAACTTTCCTCCAAAATTTCACAAGCCAGGCCCCTATCTTCTGCACTGTTTTCAACATTATCTTCCAAGCTCCTACACAACATTCCACAGAGCTCTTAACATCAAATGGATCTTCTAGCCCAAAGTTCCAAAGTCCTTCCACAGTCCTCCCAAAAACATGGTCAGGTTGTCACAGGAATACCCCAGTATGCTGGTACCAATTTGTCTTAGTCAGGGTTTCTTTTCCTGCACAAACATCATAACCAAGAAGCAAGTTGGGGAGTAAAGGGTTTATTCAGCATACACTTCTACATTGTTGTTCATCACCAGAGGAAGTCAGGACTGGAACTCAGGCAGGTCTGGAATCAGGGGCTGATGCAGAGGCCATGGATAGATGTTCCTTACTGGCTTGCTTCTCTTGGATTGCTCAGATTGCTCTCTAATAGAACCCAAGACTACCAACCCAGAGATGGTTCCACCTACAAGGAGTCCTCTCCCCTTGATCATTAATTGAGAAAATGCCTTACTCCTGGATCTCATGGAAGAATTTTCTCAACTGAAGCTCCTTTCTCTGTGATAACTCCAGCTTGTGTCAAGTTGACACACAAAACTAGCCAGTACAGATAGATACATAGATACATATATAAATACATACATATCAAGGTACATTTTTGGAGATCAGAGGGCAATTTGTAGGAGATGGATCTTTCTTCTATGTTGTGTATTCCCGGGATGATACTCAGGTCATAGTTTTAGTCAAAAGTGTTTTTACCCACAAAGTTATCTATACAGCCTATGGATTTTCCCTCTAGATAGAAGATCTGAGGCAAATTTACACAAGTACCAGCAGTACAAAGAGAAATGAGATATTAGTTTCATTCATGGGCCGGTTTTCTTGCTGTGATGAAGATCTCTAGATGTAGAGGATAAGTTGACCTAGATGAGATTGGGCAATTTCCATTTATACCTTTACCTGGGACCAATTTTGCACTACAGCCTGAAATCCCAGAACAGCAATGTAAACTCCTGGATAGAAGTTATGTCTGCAGAGATGTATGGCCTAGTTACAACTGCTGGACTGTAGAGAGACTGAATGCCCAGAGTCAGGTGATCTTGTTTGGGCTACCTTTAGCACCCCCTCCAATAGCCATTCCTTGTTTACCTCTGTGTCTGAACTAACGTTCTGTTGTAACTAGCAGGTTAAAAATAAATAAAAGTAAAAATAAATCTATTAACAGCAGACTACTGGCTTCCATCAACCCCAAAATTAAGAATGTCATCAGTTAACACCTTAGGCCTATAGAATAGCTTGCTCTGTCTTGTTGAAACCACCTGTACTAGATAGTTTTACAACTTGACACAAGCTAAATTCATATGAGAAGAGGAATACTTAATTAAGAAAATGCTTCCATTAGATCCAGCTATAGGCAAGCCTGTAGGCCATTTATATTAAGTCATTGATTATAGAGGGCCCAGTTCATTGTGGGTGGTGCTACCGCTGAAATGGTGGTCCTGAATTTTGTAAGATATCAGGCTGAGCAATAGATGGGGAAGCAAACTACTAAGCAACATCCTTTCATGGCCCATGTATTGGCTCCTGCCTCCAAGTTCCTGCCCTGTTTGAGTTCCTATCTTGACTTCCTTTAATGATGAACAATGATGTGGAAGTGTAAGCCAAATAATTCCTTTCATGTTTTTGTCATGGTACTTCATTGAAGCAACAAATATCCTAACTAAACACTACCTCTCTGGTGTACTGACCAATGCATTTTAAATATGTCTTGATTTATGACTGCCTTTTTCTGTAAATCTACACAATTCCTTGAAACTGTTTCCATGGTAAAACATGAAGTCGAAGTTAACCTAAATCTGTTATCCTAGGTCAGGGTCACTCAAAATGGAATCAGAATAAACTATCTCTTACTACCTTTAAGATTAGAACTGAGACTGTGTGATGACACTACTTCACTCTGCTTTAGCCAAAGTGCCAGACCAACTGAGCTAAGTGTGTGCCTGAACCATCCTACCCTCTAGCTATCACTCACACTGTTCCTTGTGTGGGAGATGTTCTCCCACCACTGTATATATCACTGTTTTCACCTGAGACTGATTCTTTTGTACATACCACTTCCTACACATGCCCTGGGTCTCCAAATCCTCTATAGCACTTCCCTGTGCCCCATAGATACCAATCCTTTTTTAAAAAAATGAAATGTGTATTTTCCCAGCTCATCAGTTCTGTAAAGGGAGGATTCAAGTTGTTTTTTTCTTCTCTGAGGTGCAGAGAAGACAGAACATCTGAACCAGCACATGTTTCCCTGCTTCTGTTCCTACTGAATTGGTTATGCATTTTGTACCCTGCAAGCAACAATCCTAGGAATGAAAATCTTTTCAACAAACCTCAAAAAAGTAATTAACATCAATTCCACTATACAAAACAAAACAAAAAACCTTCAAGGTGGATTACTGACTTAAATATGATACACAAAGTATTAGAACTTCTGGAATTCAGTTATTTGATCTTAGCATAAATAGAGCCTTCTTGGGTATATAATGTTTCTTACACAAAAAGTAGAAATAATATAGACTATCAAGATGGCTCGTTAGGAAAAGTGCTCCATAAGCATGAGAACCCAACTTCAAACTCTAGCATCTAAATAAAAACAGACCATGATGACACATATCTGTAACTTCAGCACTTGGAGAAAATAGACAGATACCCATACAGCAGCTCTGGCTTCAATGAAAGCCAGAGCTTTACTTTTTACCTTAAAAAGTAAAGTATAGAAGACATCAACCTCTGTTGTCCATATCATATGCATGGGCAAACACACACATATACATATAAAACATAAATAAAAATATAACAATAGTCTTGATTTTGTTCTTTAAACTACAGTAAACCAAATGAAATCATGTATTATAAACACATAGATCTGGTAAAGGATTTGTGTTCAGAATGATTGGAAAGAACATTCACAGCTAAACAGTAAGAAAAACAATTTTATCCTATTTAGGACAATCATTTGAAAAAAGACTTTACAAATAAATGTTTAAATAACCAATAACTGAATAACAGAGAAATAACATGGTAAGTTCTCAGAAAAGTGTAATTTCAAATCCATGAGGTACCACTGCTTGCCCATCATATTTGAGGAAATTAAACAGAGAGCATGGGCCCTTAAGAGTTTTCATATTATTATGCAGAATGTTACACACACTCTGGAAAGTTTTCCTTAAATCAAAAAGTTTAAACTAAGACAAAAGTAAAAAGTTAAAATTCATTTCTCCTGTTTTAATAAATAAAATTGTGTCAAAGCAGACAACACATGACTACCCCTAACTCTAACACTCTGTTATATAATTTAACTATCCCTGCAAATGCCCATCTATAGGAGGCTAAAGAATATAGAGATGTGCTCACTCAACACAAAAACAGAAGTCATTTTAAATGCAGTGAAGAATCTTAAAAGTAAATTTGAGTTTTATGAAGTCACTGAAGAAGTTCTAAAACATGGAAAGAAAAGCAGACTGTTGGTTGCTTAGAGTGAAAGAAGAGCAAATGAATTGAAAAGTGGTGTGGAGTGGCTTCTGAAGTAGTAAAAAATCAGCCTACTCCCTAGCATAAGTAGCTTCTTAATAAGTTGACTAATAAATCATTGCCCAATTCATAAATGGACTCAGATATCAACTGCATTTATTTATGTTCTCTGAAGTTAACCATTCTATGCTTCACTCAAATTGATTCTGTTCCTTGTACCAGTTGCCAGTCACTGTTACTTTATATTGGACCAAGGCCTGTTCCAAACTTATGGACCTTTGGAGACTACAGTCGGCAGAATTCCAGGATGCCTTCAAGACTCTTGTCCCATTTTCACACAAACCCTTCTGATTACACGAATATTAATCAATATGTTACTGCAACTGGAGTTTTGCAGACATAACTATGCCCCACGGACAGGTAGCCTTTACTGAGTCACTTAAACTCTTTAAATGTGGAGACTTTCTAGTAAGTCTCAGAGGTTGAATGGACAATATATTCAGTACTTCGTGGCTAAGACATATGACACTAATATCAAAGACCATGGGAAGCTGCTAGATGATGATGGCAGCTTGTGCCTTACAAGCAGTGAGGAAAATGAGGATTCAGGACTCCCACTTTCTGCATGATCTTGGAAATAGTTCCTACATCATCAAGTACAACATCCATAAAGGAACTCAGGTTGACTAGACTGTTTCAGTCTGTGACATCCTAAGCATAGAGGCCATCCAGACTGTGACAGACTTCTGAACACAGAATGCGTGGCTCACTTATAGATGTTTCTAATCTCTAAATTTGCATTAGTTTTGTAGCTTCACAAAAATAAAACAGTGATAGAGGCAATATCTTACCAATCTTGATAATTCATGATTTCTCAAATACTAAGTTCTCAAAGTATGCTTTTAGAAATGATAGAAGGATGAGAAGCAGAAAGAGAGGATTTGAATATAATACATACAAAGGAAAAAAAGGTAAAGTGTGTAACTTTCCACCTTAACTGCATATATTATGAAGAACCTTAAAAAATTCAAGTGCCTGTGATTCCTCTCCATGATCTTACTTCATTATTCCCGGTGTGTCTGGGAATCAGATTATTGAATATTTCCACAGAGAACATTCACCTGGGGCCATAACTTACAAATATATGGTATCTCTCATAGGAATTGGGGTTATAGAAACCAAGGCTTGTATGGATGGAAGCCCCTGTGGATATAAGCCAGGTCATCAAGGTCGACCTTTAGAAAGCTCTTAGATCCTGGCTTCCTCCTTTAGCACAATTAGCTTGTCCAGGACATTAATGCATCTCACTCCTGAAAAAAGCTTATTCATCCCTCTAATCTCATATTCTTTGATTTAGGTTAAATAACCCCTGGGTGTTTTAATAGCATATCCTTGTTATAGCATTTTTGAATGCTGCTGAATATTAAAATCATCTCTTCTGGATAACCAACTGCAAGCCAGGGAGTGGGGTGGGAGTGGGGGTGAACGACTTCAGGGATTCAGTTTATAAAAAGAAGATCATCATCTGGATATTATTCTTCCCTGTTAGCCAGACCCAAATGTCTTGTTTTTTATAAGTATATTTACCTGTCAATCAAATTTCATTGAGTATCGTAGTATTGAGTATTGTGAGACCAAGACTACAGTGCGATCCTAAACCCAGTTCTGGCTCTACCCCACAAAGCACTACCTCCCCTATCCCCTTTCCCTTCCCCCTGCCTCTATGAGAGTGCTACCCAACCCGCCCAACCATTCCAGCCTCAGTGTCCTACCATTCCCCTACATTGGGTCATTGAGCCTCCACAGGACCAAGGGGCTCACATTGATGCCATATAAGGCAATCCTCTGCTATATGTGCTGCTGGAGCCATGGGTTCCTCTATGTGTACTCTTTGTGTGTGTTTTAGTCCCTATGAACTTTGGAGGGTCTGGTTGGTTGATATTGTTTTTCTTCCTATGGAGTTGCGAACCCCTTCAGCTCCATCAGTCCTTGTCCTAACTCCTTCATGGGGGTCCTTGTGCCCAGTCTGGTGTTTGGCTAAGTGCATCCCATTTGCATTGGTCAGACTCGGGCAGAGCCTCTCAGGGGACAGCTATACCCGTCTCCTGTCAGCAAGTACTTCTTGACATCAGCAATAGTGTCTGTGTTTGATGTCTGCAGATGGGATGGATCCCTAGGTGGGGCTATATCTGGATGACCTTTCTTTCAGACTCTGCTCCATGCTTTATCCTTTTATTTCCTTTTGACAAGAGGAATTCTGGATGATTATTTTTGAGGTGGGTGGCCCCATGTCTCAGCCGGAGGCCATGCCTATCTACTGAATATGGTCTCTACAGGTTCTATCACATCTTTGTTAGGTATTTCAGCAAATGTCCTCCCTGTCGGGTCCTGGGGACCTCTTGGGTCCCTGGCATCTGGAACGTTCTAGTGTCTACCCACAGTTACCCCCCCTACACACTTCTTTTCCAATTCCTGACCCTCTGTAATTCTCACCCATCTCCTCCTGTATCTGAGAGTTCTTCTTATCTGTGGTTTGTTGTCTCTTCAGAGAAAGAACTTGTGAATATAGAGAGACAGTAGTATTTGGACATGCATATATACATAAAATACTCAGTTTCAATACATGTCCTTGAGTACCAAGAATACTTCTAGTACCATTGATGGAAGTATTCAGGTAACAGTGTTAAATATTTCAACAAATGCTTTTTCTTGGTTAAAAAAAGAAGGATAAATGAGCAAACTCTAGTCAATGTAAAATCATGATCTGCCTTTGATACTAATTCTTAAACACAGCTGTCTTTCAAATCTGACATAACTTTGAATAGAAAAGGAGGGCACAAGAGCTGGTCTGGTCTGAGCCCTCCATATGTAGCAGAGAATTACCTTGTCTGTTCTCAGTGGGAAAGGATGCACCTAATCTTGTAGAGACTTGATGTGCCAAGGAGGGTTGATGCCTTTGGGGGGCACGCTCTCAGAGGTAAAGGGGAGGGGGCATGGAGAAAAACCTCTGTGAAGGGGGACCGTGAGGTGAGCAGTATTTGAGATGTAAATAAATAAAATAATTAATTAAGAAGAAGAAGAAAGAATGAAAAAGAAAGTAAAATAAAAAGAAAATGGGAACAAAGAGTACATCTCTGTACATTTTTAAAATGAATTTCGTAAATGAGTATTCGATTTACATCATTTCTATACCATCCTTACTGTTTTCCAGCTTCTTTTGTGTATCCTCACTCTCTGTCAAACTTATGAGCTCTTCTTCTAATTATTATTGTTAGATAAATATGTATGTGTATACACACATATGTATATAAAAATACAACCTGCTGAGTCTATTTAGTATTGCACATATGTACATGTGTTTAGAGCTGACTATTTGGGATTGTATAACCTATCACAGGCGTTATCCCTGGAGAAGAGTGATTTTTCTTCCCTTACTGGCCATTCATTATTTGTGACTTTTCATCTAGCAGTGGGTGGGGTCTTATGAGATTTCTCCAACTATGTTGGGATGTCAGTTGGTATAGTGATTGTGCAGGTCTTGTTTGAGTGACTATGTTATGATTGGGGTTATGTATAGAAGGCACTTATACATAGAAGAACAGCGCATATTCTTTTCCTTTGACCTTTAACATTCTTTCTGCCCCTTATTGGTGATGTATCCCGAGCCTTGGGAATAAGAGTTGTGTGGTCAATGTATCAATTGGAAATAGGCATCCCACAGTCAGTTCTTAGCATTATGACCAATTATATCCATACGAATTTTAAACAAACTCCCTATGCATGTCTGAAGCATTGTAGTTATGTAAATTAATGTTATACTTACATATAACCATGACCCTTTAATGTGGGTACCATTACTTTAGTTTTGTAGATGAACATCTCAAAACCAATATAAACTTGAACTTGATAAAAGACATATTAAGTGAAACAGATATTTTAATTAAAGATTCTTTAGACTGCTGATAAAACAAGAATATGTGGTTTGGGGCATCAAAAATTTCCCTGAGATTGTATCATATTGAATAGTAAATAGTGAATCTACCTATGCTCTTTCTCGCAGGCTGTCAGGAAACAACTCCAGCATCCTGCAACAAGGAACCCTCTATGTCTAACATGAAACACAGAAGTGCTAGAAAATAGTAGCCTATGGCCAAGAACAGATAAAAAAAGAAAAAAGGATACATAGACAAGGAGAGCTGGAAGGAAGGTCAATGAACAGCTTGAAGACATTCTCTATCTTTATTATTACTGTCTATGACTGCCATAGCTTTCAAGCTTTAAGGGATGCTTCAGAAATGCCCAGGAGATTCAAAACACAGATCAGGAAGCCCACTTACAGGAGTTCTTATTTGGGTCTGTGTAAATGCAGAATGTTTGCATTCCTAAGAAGTTTCCAATAATATTGACGTTGATGAATGGTGGACCAAAATTTAAGATCCACTGTACTTCTGTCATTATAAGTCAAAAACAGCAGAGATAGAAAGAATTCTGTTTACAACACATATGTGTCATTCAGAAATCTGCTCTTTGATATACTTCTTATTACATGAGGGATATTAGTGTGATTATTATAGTTGTTATAACACAGAACTTCACTGTTGGGCCAAGAATAGTAGCCAAGTTTTATCATGTGTAAACTATACCTAGACAGTATTGATGGAAAGGCCAGTCTGTTATATTCCAGATGCCTAGTCTTAGGCAATATATTTAATGTATGTATGGTGACAACAAACATATACATAATGGATGATAGATAATATCTGATAGATTAATGGTAATTGACATATGATTAGAGGACATAGAGTAGATAATTAGATTATAGACAATAAATTATTAAATACATATGGATAAGTGGATGCTAGATGGACAGATAAATAGATGATAGATGTTTCATAGAAAATTGATAAATAGATGATAGATATAATAGATAATAGATGATAGATGATAGATAGATAGTTGATAGATAAATAGATAGATAGATAGATAGATAGATAGATAGATAGATGATAGATGTCCAATTGTGATATCCATGAGTAGTATTGAATAGAACACGGGAAAACAAGAACCAGCTCTTTTTAAATACCATGTGGCAAAAGCGTGAAATAGTGGTCACAGATAAGTCCACCAAGATCATTATTGAAAGGACCCCATTGCTCTATTGTAAGGGATTGTCAGTTCACAATTAGCTAGTTGCCAGCCTGGCAATTAGAAATTTCTTCAACTGCAGAGTCCTTTGCTCTCACTTGATGCTACATGTTCCCAAGCTTGTAACTTGATTCTAGGGAAGGTAACTTCAGTGAGTGCTAAGACTTACTTAGAAAGTTCTCATCAGTGGGACCCAATGGGAGACAACTCTGACATCTCATTCAGCCTGAATCTTGATAGGGTCAAATAAGGCTGCCCAGTCTCATTCATTTTCAATCTTTACTTATCCTTCTTGATTCTCAATGGAGGTTCCCCATGGACATTCATGCCTGAAGTACTGTAGCTTAAATTGCATCTCAGCTTAAACTGATTCCTTGAGATTCAAAGTTCTATTATTTTGAGCCCTAAAGGCCAAAGGTATACAATATGAGGAAAAAAGCAGAAAATAAGGACAAAACTCTGAAATCTATTTCGTGGGTTTGGTTTCTGATTTTGTAAACATATTTCATTACAACATTGATTTATTCATTCTTGAGAAGAAGTCAAGGGTATTGCATGAGTCATTAGGAAATACTCACATTATTATTGGAGTTATCCTTGACACAGACACAAGAAAATGTGAGTTTTAGGAGTAAATAACCCTCACATTCATAATCAACATAAATGAATCTTTTATTTCTCCTGCTTTAAAGATGGAACATTCATATGACACAGATTTTTGACCCATTTTTCTTATTAAGAAGATATAAAAGTCTCTCACCTTTTTCATGAGGTGAGAGACTTGGGGCTGGGAAAGCTTTCATAACCCAATCAAGCAAATCTCTGTCTGACAGCCTGCTATCATCCTCACAGAAGAAATTGTTGTTTAGCCACATGGGATTTGTAATCATTGGTGCCAGGAACTCTGTAGATTGGGAGGGCCTTTTCTCACTGCAGGCTCTGGAAAGCAGGCCTGTGAGTAATAAAAAAAGTAGAATTTGTCATGGACCCAACATGTATGACTGTTTGGACAAGCTGTGTGCCTATAATTTAGATTTCAAATTTAGATATGTTAAAGTATTTGTTGTATTACATTGCACACTATGGGACCTGGATCTCAGGTGCTACATGGAAATGTCTATCACCAAACCATGCTAGATAGGATAATATGAACCACTGTGACCTGCACATAGAGAATATGTGTAGCCCTATCTAAAGCAAATATGTGCTCTATTTCATCTCCTAACTCCAGGACATACCTTAATGTTCACTCCCAAAATATTATCATTCTACTGGCAAATATAAACAAAGGTACTAACTCAAAGAAAAACCTCAAATATGTACCCAATGGTCCAAGTCTTCCTGACTTTCCTTCAAATTCACCTTAATAGTTAGTCTCCATGTTTTACTGTCTGTTACACAGGAAGGCAAATATCTTATAATATTTTCATGTGGGTATCAATGAAGGCAGAACATAGAAATTATTTATAGAGATGATATTATCCTCAAAAGAGAGTCACCAAAGAAAACGTAGATCTTTAATCCACTTATTAAGCACACTAAAACTTCTAATGCCAAGCATCATTACCTAATAATGAACTTGCACTCAACTCCTCTCTCTTGTCACTCCTTTTTAGAGAGAAAAGGGATGATGGTACTTCAGTTACATCTGGATGATAGCCATCCCCCTGGGAGCATGAGACATCTCTCTGTCAAATTGGAACTTCTAGGACAAATTAAAGCTGAATTACCTTCAAGGTTGCCTTACATTTTAATTTCCATAGGATTAATGTCCCCTCCCCTCCACTGTTGTCTTTTACTCTTTCCTGTGTTTCTTCTTTCTTTTTTATTGCATAATTTTTCTTCCTAAAATTATAAGAGAATTGTCCCTAAAAAGACTGTTGCATAAAGAACAGATTAAAGTAAGAGTTAAAAGAAAAATCTGCTTTCCATGTTTCCTGTGGGTCTTGTAACTCTCAGATCCCAGTCTATAAGACTCTCAGTCTCCTGGTCTGAAAATATAGAGAATTATTTTATCACTTACTTACCCAAGGTTGTTTGGAAGATTAAATAAGTAACACACATAACTCTATTCAGTTCCTGGTCCCAAGAAATCTGCTCAAGTTTATTGTCATTATATTGCGGATTGATGAGGCAAGGGCTCAGTGTCACCTGCCACTGGGTAGCACTGAATATATTTCAGTTAATAAAATATAAATATGGGTTTGTGAAGTTTTATCTTTTTTCCTTCTCAGATAGTACAATTATCTCACTGCCAGGCAAAGTATCTGGTAACTCTCTCAGCATCATAAACCAAAGTAACCTTTAGTATAATATCTGACCTTGCACTACTTCCTCATACCTCAACCCTAGCTGATTGTAGAGCTATGGGGAACATGCAAGCACTGCTAGATACTATACGATCCATGGGTGAAGACACTCCAATATCCCACATAGATAACCAAGTCCATATGGGCAGCACATCTAAATGTGCTGGATGGCAAACTTGTGGCAGGTTTAATTTCACTAATTATCACTTTATACTTTGTAAGCTTTGGTGAAGGCATTCCTGCAGGTATCATACAGGAAAGCAAACTGCATAAAGAGATAAGAATTGCAGATTCTGCACAAGGAGGTACAGATTGTGTTGACTTCATCAACCTGGAACAGATTTTGGGGAATCTAATAACAGTCCAATGTATTTAAGCCCAGTATAATTTGGAAAAAAAAAATGTTTCCCAGTATAATACAATCCCCATCACACATGGAAGTGTAATTACATTGAATCTCAATGCAGGGTGTCATTTCTTCAAGAAGATGGGTTTTAGAGATATGTTACCTGTACTAGGAAAAGGGTCTAAGGATTAGGCCTGGTCTTGATAATACAGATAGCATAGAGGTCATTTGGGTTATTAGCTACCTCTGATCTGGGTTGTAGGAGCTTGATGTAGCCTGGACCAACACCAGGCTATTATCTACTTCCAATTCTCAGCTTTCTGGATGGAATAACAGGTTTTGTGTTGTTTCCTATGGAAAGACAATTCTGTGTGATTAAAATTCCTAGTTTCTCTGGAGATCTGTTGGTGCAAGAACACTTGTACTATGCTCTCAACATTTTGGCATCATGTTATGGGGATTGATTTTCAGTTCTTAATTACAGTGTTTCCGATTTGTCTTTGAAACAGGAAATCATAGGGATATTATGAAGATCAAGTAAACAGTTTTATAAGGTATTCTCAAAGATACATCGAAGGCCACATAAAATACATAGTGCGTTTCAATTTTATTTATTTATTTTTCTTTCTTTCTTTTTTATTTTTTTGCAATATCTGAATATGAAAAAGTGATATTTTAGCTGAACAAAAAAAAAATCATGTTTCAGCAAAAATGTGTAAGATTGCCTAAACAACAACTAAATAATCCCCTTCAACTAGCAAAGTGCAAGAATAGAAGACAATACTTCCTAAAGCTGATCTCTTTTAAATTCTGCTCATGCTTGAATAAACTAAATGCAAGGATGGTGCTTAACTCTTCTTATCTAACCCACAATGCATTTTCCTGTTTTATACCCCCTACACACATGTTTCTATGGCAACTGCTCTGAAGTTTTGCTACAGGTTATATTGTTAATATGATGAGTTAATAGTTTCCATATGGATCAAGGTAGATACAATAGTTTAGTCTATTAAAATAAACTTTTATGGAATCTTTGGTAGCTTCACTATTCTGTAATTTTTCATAAATTTTAGCCCGACTTATTGCTAAAACTAAGAGTTTAGCTCAACATAGTACTAAAAATGTATTTGTCTCTTAGGGGATTTTTTTTTTTTCCAAAATTGCAGTGTGGCTTCAGGCATATTCTCACTACTTAGAAAGCAGTGATGGGACATAGCCAGAGGCCTTGCAGAAGGTGTCAGGATTACAGATGTAAATCTGATGTCAGTGAAATACTGATGAGAAAGTAGATAAAAGCATGTTTCAAATAATGGTAATGAGCTTGGTTATTTCGAAATCACCTGGGGAATTTCGAAAATGTACACATTTCAGAATACATTTCTGCCCATTGGATAGAGTCTGATTATGTCTTCTTGGGATAGGCCTAGGAATCTGTATGACAAAGCTTCCTTTCCAGCAGTGTATACTGTCATATAGTTCCGAAACCTGCTGAAAGCGTAGGTTTTGTGTCCCCAACTCTAACCCAATAAATCTTATAGAGTTCAGTGTCATCTGGAATCTGAATTTTTAGCAATCATTTCCTGAGTTAGTGTTATAAATTGATAAACTTTAGTATGGAATTGGATTAATTCAGTACCTTCCTTTAGAAGCAAGTTGAAAGCTAGAATAATTAGAAGACAAAGATAGGTCAACCACATCATAGAGTTCTTCTAGGATACTCTGGAAAGGTGAATCATTTGTGCTCAGAAACATTTGATGGACATGTATGTGACTATTTATCTTAGTTCTAGTAGTGGAGGAAAAATGCTCAGTATAGGTCATAGAAGAAAAAGTATAAAGCCAAGACACAAACCAATCAACCTAATAATTAAATGCTGTGTGAGATAAATTCTGAAAAGTATTTGCTATAGTCTCAATGTCCACATGTCCCCAAATGCCACACATTGAAATCCTAACACCTTGGGGACTTTGAAAAGTGAGAAGTTCTGGGAGGTATTGGGTCTTCAAGACTAAACCTTGTGATTGGAATGATCTTCAGGAAAGAGCATTGAAGGGACTTGTTGTTCCTGTGCTTTTATATTTTAATAGGATTTTTTTTTAATGTTCCAGGAGAAGGAAACTTCTCAGATACTATCCCACTGGTATCTCGTTCTTGGAATTCTCAGCCTTCAAAACTGTGATAAAGAAGTGGAATCAGGTGGTTTATAAGTCAACCATTACAGCAGAAGTGGATAACACAACAGATGTAATGGTTTCTGTGGCCAAAGAGAGATAGTAAGAACTAAACTTGTCTTGGGAAAGCTTCCTTAAAGAAGCAAAGTGAGTTCAGTAAAGTACTGGCTGTCAATAAAATGGGAAATGTAGAAGGCAACTCAGTGGAGGTTAGTATAAATTTTTGAGCTGCCACAATTTCAAAAATATGTACATTATCCATCTGAAAATATCTACTCCATAATCTTTGTACCTTCACATGTAGAATGTCGGCACTGAATCATGCTGTGAAAACTATGTATAACCAAAAATCTTTGTCCCTTACTGAAAGACCATACAATGCTGGACAGAAACTCCTTTGTCACTAGGATGAGGCAACAAGTCACACATGATGTAAAATTGTGTTCATCAAAATCACACTAGCACCCTGTCACCCTTTTTTTGTAGGCAAAAAAAGTATTGTGTGCAATGCAGGGTGTGTCACCATGAACTATTTTCCCTAAAGTCTATTATTATATATAGAAACATGTAAAGGTAATAGGAAGAGAGAGAGATGCAGAAGAGTAATAAAGATAGAAATAGAACCTTCAGAACCCTTAAATAAAATGTTGTTAGGAAATTAAAATTAAGGGCCTGGAGAGATGATAGCTCAGTGGATAAAACTTTTACTACATGATCATCGGAATCTGAATTCCCATCCTAGAGTCTACAAAAAATTGAGAATGATATAAAATGTCTATAATCTCAGTGTTCAGACAGTAAGATAAAAGGTAGAAATGAGAGAATTCCTGAAAATTTCTGATCCAGCTAGATCCAGGTAGCATGCCTTACAGAATGGTGAACAACAAAAGAGAATTCCTTATACAAGGCAGAAAGGCAAGGATCACATCTGAGGTTATGTTCTGGCTTGCACATGTGGGATGTGGAATGTAAGCACCAGAAGTAACATAAAAATGCAAACACATTTTTGTAGTAGGATCTGATGATTTTTTGATTTTCTCAGAATCTATTCTTATATCTCCCTTTTCATTTCTAATTTTGTTAATTTGGATATTGTCTCTGTGCCCTCTGGTTAGTCTGGTTAAGGGTTTATCTATCTTGTTGATTTTCTCAAAGAACCAGCTCCTGGTTTTATTGATTCTTTGTATAGTTCTTTTAGTTTCTACTTGGTTGATTTCAGCCCTTAATTTGATTATTTCCTGCCTTCTATTCCTCTTGGGTGTATTAGCTTCTTTTTGTTCTAGAACTTTCAGGTGTGCTGTTAAGCTGCTAGTATATGCTATCTCCAGTTTCTTTTTGGAGGGATTCAGAGCTATGAGATTTCGTCTTAGCTCTGCTTTCATTGTGTCCCATAGGTTTGGGTTTGTTGTACTTTCCTTTGCATTAAATTCTAGGAAGTCTTTAATTTCTTTCTTTATTTCTTCCTTGACCAAGTTATCATTGAGTAGAGCATTTTTCAGCTTCCATGTGTATGTGGGCTTTCTGTTGTTGTTGCCATTGAAGACCAGCCTTATTCCACAGTGATCTGATAGGAGGCATGAGATTATTTCAGTCTTCTTATATCTGTTTAGGTTTGTTTTGTGACCAATTATATGATCAATTTTGGAGAAGGTACCATGAGCTAAGAAGAAGGTATATTCTTTTGATTTAGGATGAAATGTTCTATAGATATCTGTTAAATCCATTTGGTTCATAACATCTGTTAGTTTCACTGTGTCTCTGTTTAGTTTGTGTTTCCACGATCTGTCCATTGATGAGAGTGGGGTGTTAAAGTCTCCCACTATTATTGTGTGAGGTACAATGTGTGCTTTGAGCTTTAGTAAAGTTTCTTTTATGAACATTGGAGCCCATGCCTTTGGTGCATAGATGTTCAGAATTGAGACTTCTTCTTGGTAGATTTTTCCTTTGATGAGTATGAAGTACTCCCTATCTTTTTTGATAGCTTTTTGTTGAAAGTTGATTTTATGCGATATTAGAATGGCTACTCCAACCTGTTTCTTGGGTCCATTTGCCTGGAAAATTGTTTTCCAGCTCTTTACTCTGAGGTAGTGTTTGTCTTTAACATTGAGGTACATTTCCTGGATGCAGCAAAATGCTGGTTCCTGTTTATGGATCCAGTCTGTCAGTCTATGTCTTTTTATTGGGGAATTGAGTCCATTGATGTAAAGAGGTTTTAAAGAATAGTGGTTGTTGCTTCCTGTTATTTTTGATGTTGTTTATATGTTTGTGTGGCTATCTTCTTTTGAGTTTGTTGAAAGATTACTTTCTTGCTTTTCCTTGGGTGTAGTTTCCCTCCTTGAGTTGGCATTTTTGATCTATTATTCAGTGTAGGGCTGGGTTTGTGAAACATACTGTGCAAATTTAGGTTTGTCATACAATATTTTGGTTTCACCATCTATGATTATTAAGAGTTTTGCTGGGTAAAGCAGCCTGGGCTGGCATTTGTGTTCTCTTAGAGTGTGTATCCTACTACAAAAGCCTATACACAACAAAGTTGGAAAATCTGGACCAGATGGGTTCAGTGCAGAATTCTATCAGGCCTTCAAAGAAGATGTAATATCAATATTCTTCAATCTACTCCACAAAATAGAAACAGAAGGAACACTACCCAATTCATTCTATGAGGCCACAGTTACACTGATACCAAAACCTCACAAAGACCTAACAATAAAAGAAAACTTCAGACCAATTTCCCTTATGAATATCAATGCAAAAATAATCAGTAAAATTCTCGCAAACCGAATCCAAGAACACATCAAAACGATTATTCACCACAGTCAAGTAGGCCTCATCCCAGGGATGCAGAGATGGTTCAATACCAGGAAATCCATCAATGTAATCCACTACATAAAGAAACTCAAAGATAAAAACCACATGGTCATTTCATTAGTTACTGGAAAAGCATTTGACAAAATTCAACATTCCTTCATGATAAAAGTCTTGGAAAGATCAGGAATTCAAGGCTCATACCTAAACATAGTAAAAGCAGTACACAACAAACCAGTGTCCAACATCAAACTAAATGGAGAGAAACTTGAAGCAATCCCACTAAAATCAAGGACTAGGCAAGACTGCCCTCTCTCTCACTATCTATTCAGTATAGTCTTTGAAGTTCTTGCTAGAGCAATTAGACAACAAAAGGAGGTCAAAGAGATACAAATTGGAAAGGAAGAAATCAAAATATCACTATTTGTAGATGATATGATGGTGTGCTTAAGTGATCTGAAAAACTCTACCAGAGATCTACAACAGCTGATAAATACCTTCAGCAAAGTGGCTGGATATAATATTAATTCATGCAAATCAGTAGCCTTCCTATACTCGAAAGATAAACAGGCTGAGAAAAAAATTAGGGAAATGACACCCTTCACAATTGTCACAAACAATATAAAGTATCTTGGTATGACTCTAACAGACAAGTGAAAGATCTGTATGAGAAGAACATCAAGTCTCTGAAGAAAGATATCAAAGAAGACTTCAGAAGATAGAAAGATCTCCCATTCTCATGGAGCTTAATCTTGGTCATTGGCAAGATTAATATAGTTAAAATGGCCATCCTGTTGAAAGCAATCTAAAGATTCAATGCAATCCCCATCAAAATTCCAACTCAATTCTTCATAGACTTAGAAAGAGCAATTTTCAAATTCATATAGAATAACAAATAACGTGGGATAGCAAAAACTATTCCACAATAAAAGGACTTCTGGAGGAATCAGCATCCCTAACCTCAAGCTGTACTACAGAGCAGTAGTGATAAAAACTGCATGGTATTGGTACAATGACAGGCAGGTAGATCAATGGAATAGATTTGAAGACCAAGAAATGAACCCACACACTTATATTCACTTGATCTTTGACAAATGAGCTAAAACCATCCAATGGAAAAAGAGACAGCATTTTCATCAAATGGTGCTGGTTCAACTGGTGGTCCACATGGAGAAGAAAGCAAATTGATCCATTCTTATCTCCCTGTACAAAGCTCAAGTCCCATTGGATAAACAACTACCACATAAAACCAGATACACTCAATCTAATAGAAGAGAAAGTGGGGAAAAGTATTGAACACATTGGCACAGGGGAAAAGTTCCTGAACAGAACACCAGTGGTTTGTGCTCTAAGATCAAGAATCGACATATGGGACCTCATAAAATTGCAAGGCTTCTGTAAGGCAAAGGACACTGTAAATAGTACAAAATGGCAACCAATAGTTGGGAAAAGATCTTTACCAATCTTATGTCTGATGCAGGGCTAAAATCCAATGTATACAAAGAACTCAAGAAGCTAGACTCCAGAGATCCAAATAACCCTATCAAAAAGTGGGGAACAGAGAATTCTCAACTAAGGAAACCTGAAGGACTGAGATGCACCTAAAGAAATGTTCAACATCCTTAGTCATCAGGGAAATGTAAATCAAAACAACCCTGAGATTCCAACTCACACCAGTCAGAATGGCTAAGGTCAAAAACTCAGGTGACAGCAGATGTTGGTGAGGATGTGGAGAAAGAGGAACACTCCTCCATTGCTGGTTGGAATACAAGTGGATACAACCTCTCTGGAAATCAGTGTGGTGGACCCTCAGAAAAATGAACATAATACTACCTGAGGACCCAGCTACTTCAGTCCTGGGCATATACTCAGAAGATGCTCCAACATATAATAAAGACACATGTTCCACGATGTTCATAGAAGCCATATTTATAATAGCCAGAAGGTGGAAACAACCCAGATGTCCCTCCACAGAGGAATGGATACATAAAATGTGGTACATTTACACAATGGAATACTGCCCAGCTATTAAAAACAATGACTTCATGAAATTCACAGACAAATGGATGGATCTTGAAAATATCATCCTGAACGAGGTAACGCAGTCACAAAAGAATGAACATGGTATGTACTCACTGATAAGTGGTTATTAGCCCAAAAGTTCGAAATACCCAAGAGTCACTTCACAGCCACCATAGGGCTGAGAGTGAGGTCCCAGATGGAGGAGTTGGAGAAGGGACTGAATGAGCTGAGGGAGTTTGCAGCCCCAGGGAGGGAGCATCAGTGCCAACTGGCCTGACCCCTCGATGCTCCAGGAGACTGGATCACCAACCAAAGAATATACATGGAGGGACCCATGGTACTGGCCACATAAGCGTCAGTGGAGGGTCTTGGTAGCCATCAGCGGGAGGAGAGAACCTTGGGCTTCAGGGTTTTAGATCCCCCAGTATAGGAGAATGCCAAGAAGGGAAGATGAGAGTGGGTGGGTGGGTGGTTGGGGGAATACCCCCATAGTGGCAGTGGGAGGGTGGAGGGAATAGGGAGGTTACAAATGGGAGATCTGGAAAGGGGGAAACATTTGAAATGTAAACAAAGTATGAAAAATAAAATAAAACCAAAAAAAATGCAAACACACCTCATACTCACAAATATCACATACAAACGTAGAGATCATACACAGAGACCTCGCATGCACATATAAACACATATACATATGAAAGATCTTTTATAGGAAACTAAAATTTAAAATTTTTAAGGTTAGCAGTGACATTCTATCATCAGATCATGGAAGATTGTGAAGGACATGATTACTCTTAGATGCAATGTATCTTGAAAACTTTTCTAAGAACCCTCACACTGTAATGTGCTATATAGTTTGACACATTCCAACACCATGGCAAAGCATGTAACAATGTGGGCTGAATAGGTTGCCAACTTAGCAGGATTGGTCTCTACTTAATGGTTTCATTATCTATCATACCAATAAGAACATGTAGTCAGTAGGCTTACAAAGAACTGGTTACTGTAATGTCATATATCAGTAAGGAAATACTCAAGAATGCAAAGAGTTATATGTGACTACAGGTGAAATTCATTTTAACTACTCTATTTAACTGATCAAAGAAAATGAGCAACAAAAAATATAGCATTGGATAGAGACAATAAGAAATTTGTCTATGGACATTTTCGGCTCTTCTGGAAACTGTGTTAGCCATGTGGGTAAGGATCATAATTCACATTCAAATATTTTCTGCCTTTATGCATTTCAATCCAGTGAAAAATTATAAGTACTATTTCATTAGTATTATTTGGCTTTTCATGTTTGAAATAATTAATATTCTTCAAGATATGAATAAAGACAAAATCAGTGGTATCAGAAGCAAACATTTTTTCTTTATATATATATTTTCTAACAACCCATACAGAAATTTAGGGCTCATGGGGCTGAAGTAACTCTCAGTTGTCTGAGTCATACATACCAAAACAGCCTCTTGCCTTTCACTCAGAATGTATTTATAAAACACTACTTAAAAATTAAGAAATTACAACGAAGTATGAATGGTATAATTATAGAATATGAATAATTATCTTTTAACAATATAAGTGTAAACATAAAATCATTTATATAGCTATTTTCTTTCTCTGAAGACTCATTGAAAGAAATACATGGAAATTTTCTATTTGTTTGTGTGTATTTTTTAAGAAAGACTGTCACTCTATATTTCATGTTGTCCTAGACCTCTATATATAGCTCCAGCTAGTCTTGAACTCATGGTAATCTTCCTGACATAGCCTTTTTAGTGTTGGGATTCCAAACATAAGTCCCCACACTTGGTTCTAGTGGAGATAAAAGAGACATTTTTCAAATAGAGGCCATAGTAAATACTTTTCATAGAATTCAAAGCTAATTCTTATGGTATATATGGGCTGCAACACCTAGCAAAGAAAGATTATCCATATCACTGTCTTTGTCCAAGTTTCAGGACAGCATTGTCAAAGAAAGGTGAAGCAGCTTCAAGAGATATGTTATGAAAGGATCTGTTTACAAGATACAGATTCTCAGTGCAGACAGCCCTGAATCTTGGACCAGTATAGAGCCTCAAATGCCCCTAAATTGTAGTATGAGATCCTCCATCTTCCACATTCCTCAAACACATGCATCCTGCAATGCATCTGGAGGAGTCTAAACATGGTAAAATTGAAGAGGAGAAATCCCCAATCCAATTAGCTTCCTCTAGTTGAATTTGAACCCTGACTAGGAAGCCCTGCTCTTCTCCTTTGCTCAGAGAGTGAGTTATGCACAGCAGATGGGAGGCTGGAGGAGCTTAGAATGCTTTGAGTAGCATAATAGACAAGCAAGCTCAAGTCTTGACCTTTGAGCATAGGAATCTGTGTATCCCTTTTCAGCATGATGACCTCTACCCAAAAGCATTTCCTTTTGAAAGCATATAAACAGATTTAATATGTTAGAGACAAAGAATACTCTTGAAGCCTGCCAGGTCATCATGATGATACAATAGTTTCTTCTTCCCCTCCAAAGCTACATTAAGTTGTAGGGTTTCAGTTACTTCCTTGGACTGAAGTTCCTGCTACAGCTACTATCAAACTATAATAATCAGAGTAATATCCTTCAGGTAATAAGAGGGAAAATCAAAGAGTAGATCCCTGAACAACACCTGTGTGTTGTGCACAGATTTGTGTCACTCTGCTATTACTGACTTGACATGAGGCATTTAAGTGTTTCTGGTCTACAATTCCCCTCTCTGCAGAATAAATAACTCTGAAATGTTGAAAGGTAATATGTTTTCTTTATGGAAGGTTCCCCATATCTATATTCTTTTTCTACACATTCATTGAACCCACTATTCTTTCATCAACTTTCAGTGGTAGTAACAACATCTCATTGTGTCACTGTATATGCAGCCTTCTACTTACTTCTAACAGTTTACTTATGAACTACATAGACAAATATATAACCTACTAAACAGTCAAGGTCTAAACATAAGCGATCTGTCTAGGTTCACAGGCTGTGAGACATTTATGTAGACTAGTTTCACTCTGAATCTGTCCATTTGTCTTTGAGATCAATGTTTTTCAAGCCTATGCTATGTAACCCCTCTTTCTTTTGAGTAGTTAGTATGTTTTCTTTTTATGTATAATTTCCACAGTGGAATAGATCTGTGTGAAAATGAATGGTATCATCTATAACTTCATCTCTTGTGATTAGGACTACAAACAGCTACCAGATGGATACTAGCTCTGAAAATACTGCAAGAACTTCAAAATATCTGTAAGTCTGTCTGTCATGTGTCCATCTATCCATCTATCCATCTATCTATCTGTCTATCATTTACCCATCTATCATCTGTCACATATCTATCTATAGTCTATTTATCTACCATATATCTATGTATCTATCATCTATCTATTCACCTACCTACATACCTATTACCTATCACCTCCTATCATCTCCCTATTCATATCCATCAATCACCTATCTATATTTATCTATACACATCTATCATCTATCTGTTATCTAACACCTATTTATCCTTCATTTATCTATAGCATGTCTGTATCATCTATCCATCTCCAAGTATGTCTGTATCACTTATCTGTCATTTATCATCAATCTTTCTGTCATCCAACTATGTCATTTATCATCTGTTATCTGTCATCTGTCTACCATTTATTATCTCTCATCTCTAACATCTATTTTTGTCTGTCTCTCAATTTATCTTTATCATATATCTTTGTGTATCTGTTTTCATAATCTGTCATTTATTTATCAATAATCATCATCTTTCTATGTTCGGCCTATATATTTTATTTTTTATATATCAACCATTTATCTATTATCTCTATATCAGTCTATGTCTTTATTAATCTAGCTATCTACTATAGTAGATACTATAGTATCTACTAAATATGTTTACCTATCAACTACCATTTATCTCTCTTATATACCAATCATCTATCATTTTTCTCTTGAACATCTTTCTCTCACTATATATGAATATATCTTCATCATCTTCATCATATATACATCTTCATCATCATCACCATTTGTCTATCATTTATTATTCCTCCATATCATAGAGATATTGTCAGTGTCATAGTGGAGTAAGAATTAGTTATGAAATTGAGTTAACAAATATTCTTTTGTGAGTTTAATGGTTAGGAATGTAGATTATTTAGAAAATATGTTAATGTTTAAATTTCCATAATAGATTTAAGCATAACCATCTGAAAAGAGACAACTAGAGTTTTGTAATAAGATCTACATTTTTTTCAGCTCAAAGACTCAGTCATATAAAACTAACTTAAATATTTAACATTCTTAATTAAAAATGCTTTAAAGAACTAAACATTTTTTCTCACAATTCAGAAAAAGAATACAGATTGAGATCAGTGTTAACAGCAATGATTTCCAGAAAAGAAACAAAGTTTTTCCAAGACTAATGAGGACACATTCAAGCTATTACCACAAGGAAGGAATATCAAGGCTTCAGATTTCTACAATATTTGTGCTATCTTATGATCTTATCAGTTCTAGGAGGACAGGAAAGAAATACCTACATCTCTAGCCAAAAGTATTGACTCAGTCATGTAGGAAGGTGTATTAGTGCATCATTTCATGCAATCATTATTTTAGCACTACTGAGTTTCCTTGTAAATACCTTTTTGTTGTGACCTCTACTTTATTACCACATTGGTGCATTTTGTGGTAAAGCCAAATATCTTATTAGCCACCATATTTCTCAATAAGAAATATAAATAAGTCCAAGCAAACTAACAAAGTTCTGATGGCTTCTGTGCTCTTCTCATTTTCAGTACACAGAGGCATTGTACTAGCCTGTGGCTCTATGAGAAGAGTCACTGTGAATGACACTTTTTGATGTTTTATAAGTGCTGGAGCAGATATCCAATATATCAAAATCACTTAAAACAAAAATTAGATGGAAAGCAGAATAAGCCATTATTTCTCCTGAATTTTGTTATTTCCAATAAGAAACTTGAGGTTTCTTGTATTTGGAAATGTCTCACTGTATAAAATAAATAAGTCTTTTCCTGTCATCCTGCTAGCCAGCTGTCACCAAATCCAAATGACCATGTCACCCAGGTACTAATTCTTGAAAGTACTAGAATAGTAATATATTCCTATGTTTTGTTCTTACTGCCAGCACAGAAAGTCACTGGCAGCTTTACTCCATATAATACTATATCTGGGCTCATTTTGATGCAAGTAAAATAAACTATCTCCCAGCTTAAGAAAAATAATAGATTTTACTTTACAGTGCCAAAAACAACTTAGAGCAAATAAGAGCAGCATACTCTATGATTCATAGCACCTTCAGCAGTCTGAGCTACCTCTGAGAAGCAAGAAGGATATTACTATTGTCTCTCAATTTCATGGCCTACGCTTCGAGTTTATCCTAATGTCAAGAATAGCATGGAGTGGGTACTGTAAATATTTGAATGATCAAATAAATGGGTTGCCTCTGCTTGTGGTGGAGAATCAGCTACACTGAACAACTCTTCAGACCTGCTTTTTAGAACTGCTGACTCACTAGCATATCTTCACTTTACACTTTAAAATTCCTAGGAATAGTATCTGGTTGACCCAACCCTAACAGTGAGTTGACTCCCCTCTGTTGTCTAACCAGTTCTTTCTGCATGGCTGGGATTATGTAACGTGACTGATATAAAGGCAGATGACAGAAAAGAGACATTTTATGAGCTAAAACTGTGATTAAGTACTCATTAAAGCTCTTCTAAATATTTATATCCACAGGTTCCTTTGCAGTGTGACTATGATATTTTCCCCATCAGAAGAGTCTATTTCTTATAGTTTTTATCTAGGCAAGAATTTTAACTTCCTCAGAGTAACTAGAATTTCTAAACCAATTTCTCAAGTGGCATTGAGTATGTTGTTCCATCACGGGAGAAATTTCCTTTGTCTATTAGCTACAGGAAGTCCTATATCAGTAAGAAACGACTGCTAGACATGAGAGCAAGACTATGATGAATATCTTGGTCCTAGAAAAACCTATGTTACTCCTTGTATATGTGTGATCCCCAAGTAATATCACCAGTATGTACAGCAAATATGGAAAAAAGGCTTAGGATTTAGACCTTTATTCTTTCAGACAACTCATGATGGAGAAATGGATAATTGATGAAGTTTTCATAATGTTTAGCAGTTTCCTTTGTTATTTAACTAGTTAGGAAGATAGTAAAAGTTGAGACTTGAATTGACATCAGAAATTGTGTTAATAAGTTAACTACTTACCAATATTCCAAATTTAACCCTGCTTAAAAGAGAAAGAAATGCCAATGGAAGGACTTTGGTGGCACTAGAGTAAAAAGATCTAAATATGTCTCCTGTTTCCTATTCTTCTTAGGTGTTCTGTTGCATAAGTCAGTGACCTCCGTTTAATAAGAACTGATATACATGTATTGAAAGAGCTTTACTGAATAGCATACTTTATTTATTTATTTATTTATTTATTTATTTATTTATTATGTGAATGTGTGTGAGCCTGCATATTTGTATGTGGGCCATGTGACTACTGGTGCTGTGGAGGACAGAAAAGGACATAGAATGACATGGAAATGGAATTTGAGTTGGTATGAGCCACCCAAAATTGCCTGAATTGTTCTGGAAAAGCAATGTCTGCTATTAACCACTAAGACATTGTGTAGTCTCATGTATCAGTTTGTGTGTGTGTGTGTGTGTGTGTGTGTGTGTGTGTGTGTGTATGTCCTGAAAATTAAATGAGGCAATATATAGATAACTGTAACAAAATCTGTGGTGTAGTGAATGCCCTGTATAAGTTCAAACTAATTCTCAAAGTGCAATGAGTGTCTTACAATGCTTTTTTACTTAACAACGAGTAATTAGAAAAATTGGAGACATAGGTATGCAAAGAACAACTTCACTTGTCTGTCCATTTAAACATGCTACCCAAGAAGATAATTTTGATCCATCATTCATTATAGGTGATCTTTAGGAAGCAGAAGTGGCAGTCCAGCTTTCTCTTCCACCACATCCAGCTCTTTCTCAAACAAACAAACAAACAAACAAAAAAACTACAGACACCATTCTGGGCTATCCTGGAAAACTCCATAGTAGGCTTTTTGACTAAGGGGTTTGGTGAAGTTTAGGAAATGATATCAAGTCTCACATCTCTGAAAGCTAAGGACATGTGATGGCTTATCTTATTCATTAACTGGTTGGATTGATAAACACCTAGATAAATAGAAAGTATTTCGGAGTAAGTTTGCCAGGTGTCTCCAGAGCTGATTAGATCTGGAGTTAGACCATGACGTCATTACTGGGATATGCCAAAATGTAGAAAATGCCATCAGGTTGCAGGAAAATCATTGGGCGAATGCCCTTGGGGGATATTTCTGATCCTGAGTTTTTTACTGTATTGACCACCTATCTGCTTCCTGTTTTTTTAATGTGATTGACACTTCTGAATCCAAAAGACAAAATTCATCCTTCCTCTCTTAAGTTGTTTCTGGTCTTTTGTCATATAATCAATATACTAGCATATTATAGCCTTGAGAAAACATAATACAACACAGAGAAAGATACTAGCTACCATTTTGTCTAAAAGAACATGTCCTTTTTACAATTGTTTTTATTGAAAATATATATGGTTCTCCTCCCTCAATCTCTCCAAGATCCATCCAAATCCACATCTATCTCTCTCTCATTGGAATACAAATAGACATCTAAAAATATTAATAAAATAAAATATAAGCAAAGAAACCAGAATAGGACTAAACAAAAAAAAGAAAAAGAGAAAATATAAAGTACAAGAAACACCTATATACAGAGATACATATCTGCACACACAGAATTCCCATAAAAATAATAAGTAAGTAACACATGGTTGCACATGGAGGGGGCAGCTTCCAGAAAATGTGACTCTGAAACTGAGTACCTAAATTTTTAGTTTCAGAAAAGATTAATGGTTTGGCAATATAGAGGGCATTTAGTACCTAAAATTTGTATAGAAAATACAGTTAGAAATAATGCCTTTTCAGAGAGACAATCAGTTTGAGAGAAGTATAATGTTAAATAGGACATGACTGAAAGTTGCAAAGTTTATATGGCCAGGCAGAGTAAGATTGGACAGTCACATGGTCCTCATGATGATGGAGACCTTATCCTGTGCAGAAGGGGTTGGCATTTAATTTAAAGGATTATGAAGTTTATTAAAGGATTTTAAATAGCTGCATATCTTGTAAAAAGTTTTGGCATAAAGTACAGAGCTTACACTGTGGGGTGTGAGTAAAGAAATGAAGCTGGGTCACACAGCCAGAGTTCATATCTCCTGAGAAATCTTCCTAACATTCCAGCCAGACAATTACTACACTTCTCTGCTCTTCTATTAGACCTTATGAGGAATTAACTGACATGAAGATATTTTGCTCTGCTTCACAGTATCTTGGATAGAATAATTGCTTTCTACCCTCCTTCAGGATGTTTGTTGAATGTCTGAAGAGATGGAGTCACACAAGTTTGTCCTATTTTCAGACAGCCTCTTCAACCAGAAATGTGCTACTATCAGTGTTAGCCAATATCTCAAGATACTATTCCCTGAAAAGTGAACCAGACAAAATGTAGAATGACCAATTTTTGAAATATACAAAAATTATATTCAAATTATATTCAACTGTTGTTCATTTGAAATTATGTTTTTCTTGATGGCTTTTATATTTATTTATAAAATTCCTTTCAATACTAACCAAGTTGTTTAACAACAGTAAAATCCTAACTAAGACAGAAGTTGATACCAGAGACTAGAGTATTGCTGTGATAGGCTTGACCATGCTTTTGTTTAGAAGAATGTGCATTTTAGGACTTTGGATTTGGAAAGGAGTGGAATGCTTTATGTGGGGGCTTAATAGGCTATTCTCATAGGAATATGGAAGACCTTGTTGCTGAGAGTGATTTGAACTGTGCAGACACAGCCTAGGAGATTTCAGTGGAGAAGAATTTCAGTATATGGCCTAGAGACTGTTTTTGTGATATTTTGGTGAAGAATGTGCCTTTTTTTCCTTGTCAATTACATTAATAAGGAAGTCTCAAAAAAGCCCAACAGAGACTTTTTCTCTGGTTAAGCCTTGTGACAAGCACTTTGAACAAGCATAGAAAGCTTAGAAAGGAAAAATATAAAATATATTGTTGGAGTATTAAAGGGGCCCCAGAAAGTGAAAAGAAGCTAAATCTTGTATCCAAGGGATATTAAATTGAATCAAGGGAGTGGTGACCTTGGGGCAAGATCCCACCCAGCTAAGTTTAGATCCAGGCATGGTAGTACAAGCCTTTAATCCCAGGAGAGTGAAACAAGCAGATCTCTGAGTTTAAGGCCAGTAGAGCACGTTTCAAGTAGAGAAAAGCTTAGTCCAGGAGTGGTGGACCATACTTCTAACCCCAGTGCTCAGGAGACAGGCATGCAGATCTCTGAATTCAAAGTCAGTCTACAGAGCAAGTTATAAGACAGCCAAGAATAGACAGTGAAGGAGTTAGAAAACAGAAAGCTAGTGATGATGTAAAATAACAAGGGGGCCATGTTGTAGCCCTAGCAAGCAACAGAACTTGGCAGCTTCAGCCATGTGGCTCTGGCTTTAGATTCAAGAATAGAAGGAAATACTGGGGCAATTGATGTTGGTTAGCTGGAGCTAAGAAATTAGTAGTGATTAAGAAGAGACAAGCATCACTGAGGTGAAATCTTCTGGGAATTATTTTCTGAGAGCACAAAGAACCTGTGTTCCAGAGATAGCCAAGGTTGTACCCTGTGCTGCAGCTGTAATTTGTAGTGTGTAAGAATCACCCAGATGGTACTGGTTTTGAAGGTATGAAAGTGTCATGGAGAGCAGTTGAGGCTTGGCACCATGAGAGGCCAGAAAGGCCACTGGTGAAAGTCCATTTGAAGACCCAGTACTCCATGCAAAGGAGTTGAGGTTTGACACCATGAAGAGGGCCTATGAGAGCCTATTGGTGAAGTCTAGCTAGTTGCAGCAGCAGAAGACCCCAGTGTTTTGGAGATGCCAGTACACTAGATAATCACCAAGAACAGTAGCAGCAATGCAGTGGAGTCAACCAGAGCCTAGAGTTCTACAAAGAGCATAGCTGCAGAAGTGACCCAAGCCCTTTGGTGGAGCTCAGAAGATCATGTATGGATCCTAGATATTGGAACAAGATCTGTAATGTTGCTGGGCAGTGGTGGTGCACACCTTTAATCCCAGCACTTAGGAGGCAGAGACAGGCAGATCTCTGAGTTCGAGGCCAGCCTGGTCTACAGAGTGAGTTCCAGGACAGCCAGGGCTATACAGAGAAACACTGTCTTGGGAAAAAAAAAAAAAAGAATCTGTAATGTTGAAGTTGCCTTGGAGACCCCAAGATATTTAAGAGTGCAGAGCCATGGGCTATCTGCTGAGGAAATCTGCTAACAAGGAATGAAAACAGCCCAGGACAAAGACATTTGTTGCAGTCATCAAAGATGAAAAAGGAGTTGGAAATCTGAAGAGTGCTTTGACATCAGACATGGAGATGCAGACTTGGAATGTGCCCAGCTGATTTCCTGTCTTGCTTTAGGAATTACAGTTCAGTGATTGGATGAATTTCAGAAGAGACTTTGAACTTTGGACTTTTAACATGGTTGAGACTGCTGTTTACTATAGAGATTTTGGAAGTTGAACTGATTGTATTATGACTAGGTATTGCCCCCATAGTCTCCTGTGTTTGAACAAGCTAATTGTGGCCAGGGAGTGTAACATGATGGTTTCTATATGCTTGGCCCAGGTAGTGGCACTATTAGGAGGTGTGACCTTGTTGGAGTAGGTGTGTCAGTGTGGGTATGGCCTTGTTGGAGGAAGTGTGCCATTGTGGGTATGGGCTTTAGACCCCGATCCTACCTCCCTGGAAGCCAGTTTTTTCCTGTTTGCCTTTGGAACAAGATATAGAACTTTCAGTTCCTACACCATGCTCCCACCTTGATGATAATGGACTGAACCTCTGAACTTGATGTTGAAAACTTTAAAAAATGTCTTCAGATGCTAGAAGTTTTGGGTTTCTGTTTGTTCGACTGCTGTGAGGACAGCACATGGGAGTAGGAGACGTTGTCATTGGTTCTTTCAGTAAAGTTTCTGTTCTCTGATTTGGGGATATTCTTTGCCCAAAAAATTCCTGGAAAATTGACTAGTATTAAGTGTGAGTAAAAGGCATAGTAGCTTGGAACTTAGTGAAGACACAGTTGTCCCTGTTGAGAGCAACCAGCTAATGGTTACATTTTAAAGACAATTTCTGTGGTTGAGTTGACATAGGAAGAGTAAGTCTATTTCAAGAGTACTTGGAGCTGGTCTTCACCTCCAGGAAGCAGTGCCTTGTTTCAGGAAGCCACTTTTGGCCTGAGAATTTACCCAGAATGCCTAATCAGGGAGAAAACTGCTATTTTTATTTCTATTCTACATGCACCAAAGGTAACAGCTGCCCATTCCAGCACTGTGAAGCTGCACTAGGAAATGAAATTGTTTGCATACTATGGCAAGAAGGTCGTTGTTTTCAACAGGTGTGAAGATTTTGCCACATGGAAATTGACAAAAAATGAAGTGAAATTCCTTTTCATTGGGAAAATCAGCCAATGGGAAGTGAAAAACTAAATTGTGCTTTCCATCACAACGGAAGTTGTTATATTGATGAATTCTTCCTACTTCCAAAACTGTGTTACCCACTGGGTCTGAGTCACAAGAAGAAGTAAAGGCTAGCCAGCTCACGGTTCAACAGAACAAATTATCTGTTCAGGCTAACCTCTCCCTTCAGCTTTGGAGTGTAATGAAAGTAGAGAGTTCAGAAGACGTTCCCATCCCCACACATCCACCTGTTGTAATCAATTCTGCAGATGATGATGAAGATGACGATGATCAGTTTTCTGAGGAGGAGGATGAAAGCAAAACACCTGCCCTGCAACCAACTCCTGACGTCCATAATGGATTAGGAGTGGCTTCTACCCACAAAGCTGGAGTCAGTTTAAAGCAGGGTGAATGTTTGAATTTTGGGAAAAAAACTCTTGAGGAAATCAAAGAAAATGAAGGAAAAGTCCAAGAAGCAAGGTGAAGGTGTAAGGCCTTGAGAGACAAAAGGCAGCACATGAGCCAGACCAGGGAACATTCCAGACAGTCGAAAGGGCCAAAGATAACAGTTATAAAATGAAAAAGTGGGGCCAGGAACAGATATGTCTCAGGCCCCACACAATAGACAGAATTCTCTGTTGTCATGGACAGGTTGAAGCCACAGGTGGGTGGTAACAGGCCGACATTACCACCGAGGGCCTCCAATCATGTAAAAAGTCAAAATTAACCACTAATGTGGGCCTACCCTTTCATCCTGTTGCCAAGCTCTGCCCCCCTAAAAAAGTGTATAAAAAGTGTGTACCTTACTAACCCAGGGTCGCCATTGCCCTGCTGGTAGGGTGACCCCAGTGGACTGGATTCAATAGGCCTCATGCTTATTGCATCGTTCTCAGTCTCTGTGTCTTTGTGGGGTGGGCCGCCTAGGCCTTTGGACTTTTGAGTCCAACAAAGGCTCCTGGGGAGTTTACAGTGTTTTACATCAGCCTCAGCCTAATCCAGGCCCTGAGAAGATGAATGTTTGGATTGTAGTGAGGATGGTAACTCTATCAAGCAAACAAGAAGAACCCTTGGTTAAACTTAGTCTTACTGAGAAACAGGGGAAATGAAAATTTTCAATAGGTGGTGACAGTGAACCCCCATTAAAGCGAAGACTTTCACAGAGGCTGGGGAAAAAAAGTGGAAGCACCAGAAACTAACATTGATAAAGCACCAAAGAAAAGGGTGTATACAGCTGGTGAGATCCACGTGAAGACACTGGAAGAAATTCTTCTTGAAAGAGCCAGTCAGAAACGTGGAGAATTGCAAACTAAACTGAAGACAGAAGAACCTTCAGGAGCTGATGATTCTCCATCAGGAACAAAAAGTTCTTCAGTGTGGATCAAAACCTTCTCTGAGGTCCTGGCTGAAAAGAAACATAGGCAACAGGAAATGGAAATACAGAAATCCAAAATGGATACAAGTTGCCTCATGCTAACAGAAGATACTAAAGTGAAAAAGAGATTGAGACTGCTGCCTGTTACAGTTAGCAAAGGACAACCAGAGGAGCCTGCAGGAAGAGCTAGGTCTCTGCAGGAAGTGCATATTAAGATGCTAGAGGAAATTAAGCTGGAGAAAGCCCTGAGGATGCAGCAAAGCTCTGAGAGTAGTGGCAACTCCAGACCTCAAGCTGAGACTGCCCCAGAGGCAAAGAGGCTGCTCTGCATCACCAAGAGAACAGGTGCAAAAAAAGAAAAAAACTGGAACTTGGAGACAGTGGTGATGCTCCTTCTCAGAGAGGTGTGATTAAGATGGAAATGAGACTTCAGAGGAGACCAAAAGTGATCCCACAAAAATTCTAGTCAACAGATGTGACATTGTCAAAGAGAAACACACACATGGACAGCAGGAGAGAGGAGTGTCACAAAAGGAGAAACCAGCCTTGTCATCTGTGCGGGGGAGATGAAGCTTTTTACTATACCCCAGTGGTGGGGAAGCTGGTGCTCACTTCTGGATCAGGCATCACTCAGCACCAGGCAAAAGGGCTCTCCATGGAGTCATCACAGAAAGGGGAGGTAGAAACCTCTGGAATTGTGGACTCAATATTGAATGTGAAATGTACAGCACAGACTTTGGAAAAGGGGAATA
This sequence comes from Rhynchomys soricoides, assembly GCA_019843965.1. Taxonomy (NCBI): domain Eukaryota; kingdom Metazoa; phylum Chordata; class Mammalia; order Rodentia; family Muridae; genus Rhynchomys; species Rhynchomys soricoides. The sequence goes on from JADRCH010000011.1 coordinate 22,522,696, forward strand.
AAGCCAAACCCAAAGTAAATGTGAAGCCATCTGTGGTCAAGGCTGTCTCAGCTCCCACATTGGCTCCCAAACGCAAGGGTGTGGAGGTGCACTCGGCTGTGATGACAGCCGTGAAGCCGTTCATCTCCAGCAGTGTCCTGCAGGAAAACCCCATCAATAAAGCGACTTTGACTGTTGTCCTACTCCTCTGAGGATAAATCCATCACCATGTCTAAGACAGGAAAACCGAAAGACAGTTCTGTGCTGTCTTCAGCCCAAGCTTCTTCCGAACCCTTGCTCCCAGAAGGATCTGGCCCTTCCTCGACCCAGATGGCAACAAAACCACACTGGCTGAGCTCTGCCTCTACCGGAAAGCCTTCACTCTCAGTGGAAGATGATTTTGAGAAACAAGTATGGGAAATTTCAAGGGGGCAAATTAGAAGCTGAGATCGACTTGGATCCTGGGAAAGATGAAGATAACCTTCTGCTTGAGCTCTCAGAGATGATTGACAGTTTAAGCTGAAGGGGATAATCACACACACACACACACACACACACACACACACACACACACAAACCAAAACAAAAAATAACCCTCACCAAAATATGGACCTTGTTTTATCTATTTACCTGAGGTGATAATTTCTTTAAGTCTCAAATTTTGTCCAAATCAAAAGTATACCTCTGAAGTACCAGTGTGTGTACCTGTGTGTGTCCTAGATTCCCTGGGATCAGATCTTTTACATCCCTTGATAAATAACCATTTTGTCCATTTGATGCCATTGTTCAGCATCTTTGAGAAGAAAGTTCTGTAATGCCTTTCTGTCCACATGAGACTGAGCTCCAAATGAAATGGTGCATGAGAACTCAGTGGTCCCTGAGATGTTTGTCAGTGTGGGCTAGCTTCCCTTGCTGTATTTTTTTATGTCTGGTCTTAATTTTATGAGGGTTTAAAATGATGACAGCTGCTAACCATTGGGGACCAAATGTCATGCTACCACTAAAAAAAAGATCCACTCAGTCTGTGTTAAATTGTATGTCTTTTAAAAGGTATTTGAAGATTTGTCTAAGTTTTAAAGAGGGCCAGGCAGCTCGAGAACCTGAGATATGGACATATAGCTGGACCTGGTCCTGTTGTGTTAGCTGCTCCACAAGCGTTTGAAGAGCAATAGCTAATTTATTATTACTGTAATTTTTAAAAGGCTTTTAAGTGCCTCAGGGGTCTCCTGAAACTAATTTTCTATTTCTGGGATTCCCTGGATTCTTTTTAAGAGATGGTGACATGACTAGGGAAATTATTTTTTTAGTATGAAAATTGTCCCTTCAATACCTTTCTCTTACTGGCATTGAATTATCACAGAGACAGAAAATTGGTAAATTTTTAAAATTTCTAACTCTCCCAGGAAACTCCTCTTGCCTAGTGTTTATTTGATGTGCTTTAACCGTGGGGGTGGGGGGACTTCAAGCTGCTAGTATTGATCTACAGACTGTATCAGTACATTGGACTGTACTGTAATAGGGATGTCAGGAAGCTCTGGGGTGTATTAAATACCTCTAGTTTCTTCATTTCAGGATTGAGTTTTCTTAATGTCAGTCTTCTTCATATCACCTCAAGGTTTAGACTTGTGAAGAAACAAGTCTGATGAGGATAATAGTCTTGAAATGAGACACTATACAGAATCAAAAGAAAGAAAGAAAAGGTTTGTTTATTGTGATACTTTCTGTAGGTGGCCAGTTTGTTTCTCATAGGGAAATCCTGGATCATCTGTCATGTTGGCTCCTAAGGAACTGCTGTTGTAAGCGTCTCATCAAGAGTTGAAGTTCATGTAGCCTTATTGGGAATATGGAAAAGGAAGAAAGCCACAGGACTGTCAGTTCAGTCTGGGAAGACCTGGATGATTCTGCACATGCAAAAGTGACTTGAAATTTCTGTATAGATACTTGTACCAATCCATCTTCAACTGACTGAATGTTGTATGATAGCCCTTCTACAAAGCAGAGGTGGAAGGTTCAGGTTTCACCACACATTTTATAAACACATTTCCCTTTTTGAACTGGCCTATATATTGTAAGTCTCTTTTTTATATAACCTCTATTCTTTTGCTTAAAAATTAAAAAAAAAGGTCTGTTCACATTTAATGCCCTGTATTACTCAGTGATTTGTGTTCAACATTATTTGAACCATTTGCCATTGACAAAATAGAAATTCTTATTTGTGTTTTAAATAAAACTGATATAGGAAAAAATACTGGTCAAGTCACATGATTTGGTTTCAAAGTATCCTCAAAACTCATATTAGAATCCTAATTTCCAGTGCAAAGTGTTAAAAGGCGTGGAGTTCAGATGTGTGTCAAGCACAAGGCTCTGCCTTTGCGAATGGATCTGTTTCCTGATGAGAGAAAATAGGTTTTCCTGTAAGATTAAATTTGACCTACACTTGCCATCTTGCTCATTTGATGCCTTCTGCCCACAACATGGAAACATACTACACTAAACCTGTCACCAGATGCCAATACTTGATTTCCCAAAATCTAGGGCTATGGAGAATTGATTTTCTGTCCTTTGTGAATGACCTCTCTGTAGCACAAAGGCTAAAAGACTGAGCAAGAATGCTGTGTTAATATTGTCAGTCCAAATAAAAGATTTTTACCTTTGTCCTCTGGATTTTTTATTCTGTCTACTTGACCCTTGATTCTGAGTTCTTCCTTCCTACTTCAGAATGAATAATCTCACATTTCCAACTCAAATACTGACATACTACATGGTATGTGAGCTAGAATCTAAGATATTGTGAATTCTAACATTTACAAATCTGATATAAGTTTTTTCTGAATGTTATTCCTAGCATTTCTAAAACTAGAGCAATAATATTTCATACTATTATGGCAAAAATTATAAATAATTCAGCAATGCAGGTCATATGAGGTCTATTAGCAACCCATTCAGCCAATATTTTCCAAACATTTATTTTATGCTATAATAACCTGGAAAATTTGCCTGTCCCAAAGGGGTTTAAGATTTGAAGTACAAATAATAGGGAAAAGCTAACATAGGAAGACAGCAAAACCACAGAATATCTAGACTTCCTAGGCCCCTCCATCACTGAACCTCTGATTTTCCCTATTTAGGGATAAGCCAGTAAATGCTTATACATACACATGTATATATACAGTAAGAAAATAAGTAAAGAAATTAAAGTAAAGGCCATATTTGAAGAAACCATACAAGAAGATGTGCCAAAAATAAAGAGTAGTAACCATCTCACTCATCAGTGGGCATATCTTGGAACCTGATTTACATCTGTCTCTTGCTCTTGAGGAACCACTGTTCTGTCCACATTGTTTACCAATCATCAGTAGTTTGTGCCTTATTTGGCTCTCCAACACAGCTTCAAGTACCAAGCCACTGCCTCCTGTGGTAATGCTGCCAGAATGGTGTCATGGTGGCTGGCAGTTCCTGGTACAGGTGGAGGCAAGCAGGCTCCTGGCAGCAGCTATCTAGTCTCATTGCACACATCTACCTGGCAGAGTAGCCTTTTCTTTGGTGTCCTTGTCTGCTCATTCATAAGCTCTCTGGGATCCATTCCCAATTACAGATCACACTTGATGGAGAGAGGAAGGTTGTTTGCAGCTACTGTCCTGCTAGTTCAAGTGGTCTAAAAATCTGTCTTGTTGAGTCAAACGTCTTGGGGAATTCTGTCACTGTCTTATATTGGCTCTACTCACAATCTCTGCACATTTAGCCTTGCTTTCTGACCTATACTTCATTCCGATTCCTAAGTCTGAAATACTGTTAGGTACTACCCACATATAGCCTCCAACCTTGCCTGACTTACTCCTAACATATAATATCAATTTCTGTCTTTATTTACAATTCTCGTATGAGGCTTGTGATGTGTATCATATATCAGATCTCATTACAGCCAAGTGAGGTCATTGCTGTCTCTCCTACTACTATGGAAGGAATTAGGAATTATGACATCAATATCCAAACTCTTTTTCTTTGTGCTGAATTTACCTTTGGCACACATACACTTCTCACTGTGCCAACTCATTCAGGCAGATCCGCTGCTCATCTGACCATATACATTGACATTGACCATGACAAGGAACCATCACAGACATGAGCCTAGTTTCCTTCCCCAGTAACATGCAGAAGTGACAAAATGGCTTGGGGTCCTTCTTCTTCACGAGTCACTCTTGTTTATTGGCCAGTTTATCAACCCATTCCTCTACATTCCTTTCACCTTTGAATTTACAGTCTGCTAATCTTCTCCAATAGCTCTTAGCTATAGGTTGTTAGAAAGGGTCATTAAACCAGGCCGTGGTGGTGCATGCCTTTAATCCCAGCACTTGGGAGGCAGAGGCAGGTGGATTTCTGAGTTCGAGGCCAGCCTGGTCTACAGAGTGAGTTCCAGGACAGCCAGGGCTATACAGAGAAACCCTGTTTCAGGAAAAAAAAAAAAGAAAGAAAGAAAGAAAGGGTCATTGAAAAATATGAACTAGACTGAGGTCCAGGAGCTGGGGCTGGTCCCCAAAGACAAGGCTGAAAAGTGGAATCAGCCTCTCAAATTACAGAGCTCCATGAAAGAAGAAAGGCTCTGACCCAAATGAGAAGAGAAGAGATGAGATGGTTTAAAGTTAAGGAACTGTTAGTGAGAAGGTAAAGGCTAAGACTACAATGTAGCAAGGTAGGTAGGATATAGAGAAATTCCTATGGCATAAGGATTATATAAGACAATTGAGGCTTGAATTATTAGTAAAGGAATCCAACCTACAAAACATAGTGCCATTTGCTTTTGAAATTAAGAACAGGAAATATAGACCCAAAGGCGACAAAGGAATTCTTCCTTTCAATCCATGAGAAATTTGATTCCACAGGGCAGTGTTGTATGAAGGTTTCATGTACTCAAGCCTGTGGTTCTTGTGGTGACCCAGTCACCTGTAGCACTAGTACCACATTGTGCAGCTTGTAGAACTGGACTGCTGCCTGCTCTGCATAGAACAGGAGATTCTATAAAGGGACAGACACAATGTACTATTAGCACGATTTCAATGCAACATAGAAATTATGCCATGAAAAGTTAATTGCCACTTTATTCACTAATCAGCATTATCATAGAGAGTATTTAAAGCTGCAGCAGATTGTGAAGCAGCCAAGATTAGGCAACAGTAACTTCTAGAAAGCTACAAAATTGAAACCTACAATAGACTGTAGCTGGCTGAGTTACAGCAGACCATGTGACACCATGAAGAAGAAAATAATTATTCTAGTTGGGTTAGTCCCTGGAGAGATATGTGAAGACAGCAAGCTCTTTTGATTCTTCATATCTGAAGTTCTCTGGATTAAATCCAATCAACTCAGTTATACTAATCATTAACAAATATATGTGCATGTATATTAATATTATATATTTAATATATTATACCTAGTTGGCACCACTATATGCAACATATAGCCCATGTATTTGAGAAAATTTTTAGTGTGCTATCAGGCAACAAAAATTCAAAGGTGTTTGTTTATGTTCAAGGCTTGATTCAATTCCTGGATCTAGTATTAATAGTAGTTTGCTTTACATTCATTACCTAGTTTCTTTCAGTTTCACTTACAAACTCTTTGCAATGAGAGTTAGATAATGGACCCAGTAGGAATATCAGAGTATAAGTCTATCCATATATTACCTTTTACAGTGTTTGCCATACCTAGGTCTTTGTTAACAGGTTTAAGACAAAGAAAATAAACAAAAATGTCATAAGAAAAAAATGCTGAGGAATTTAATAAGAATTGATATTGCTTTGCAAAGATAAGACACCCTTCCTGTGCCATAGATCTGTGAATATTAGTAGATGCTTTGTAAGTGAGAGGCTTTGGAAATCACAGGAGTTGTTCAAAATACTGCTGGATAAACTAAGGTGTGACAGTGTGGAGACTTTAAAAAGAATAATATTATTTATCTGTCTGGAAAATAATGTAAGAACACACAGAAACAGAAGCCACATTGGGTACACACAGTCTTGAATGTGAACACTGCCTACAGAGTTGATTCTTTCATAGCATAGACAGATTAATGTGTTGAAATTTATAAGTAAAGAAATAAGGTAGCAAAGGTATGGGAAAGAGATTTGTATGAGGGAAGGTCAAAGGCAGTGACATTAGTAGGGTTAGATAATCCTGTTCAAGTTCGAGATAATGGCTGACAATAGTGAAGACATAGTTAATAAATATGAAGATATTGAAGAACAGACTCCTCAGGCATTGGCAAGTAGCTGGTTATAGAATTAAGTTAGTATCTGGAAGTTCTGCATATATGTGTGTGTTTAATGATGAACAGAAAAAAAAAAAGAAAGAAAAAGAAAACAGAAAAAAATAACAGCAAACCACTGGGCAGAAATTGTGAGAGAATTACAGCTTAAAGACACAAAACAGCCTGGTAGAGAAGGATTAGGAACCAATCCAGCAAGAGAGTTCAACTGACCTTGAGAATTTAGCACTTTTGTAGGAAGGTTGACCATCACCCTGGATGGCTTGTTCACACCAAGGCTGGACAACCATCCTGGCAATTTGCAGTGTAACTGCAAATGTGGACTTGAAAAGCTTGGTTTCCACAGATGCGGCTCTCCATGCACCAGAACCAGACTTCTGATCATTAAGCATTTGTCTCCCTGCCAATGTTCTAAATGAGCACAAGCCACTCAGCCAATTCAGTATAGACTAGGCATTCTAAGAAAGGTAGGGGGCCTGCCTGTCAAATCATAGTTTACAAAGAGAAATGTTCAAGATGAGCAATGAAGGGATGGGCAATGAATGAATATGATAATTTTATTTTTTATATAATATTTATTTATTTTTTACACTCCAGATTCTATCCCACCCCCTGTCCATCCTCCAACTGTTTCACATCCCATACCTACTCCCTACCCCTGTCTCCACAAGAATGTCCCCACCCCACCCCCACCTCCCACCCCACCTGAGCTCTTAACTTCCTGGGACTTCCAGTCTCTTGAGGGTTAGGTGCATCATCTCTGATTGAGCACAGACCTCACAGTCCTCTGCTGTATATGTGTTGGGGACCTCATATCAGCTGTTGTATGCTGCCTGGTTGGTGGTCCAGTATTTGAGAGATCTCAGGGGTCCAGGTTAGATGAGACTTCTGGTCTTCCTTTAGGGTCACTCTCCTCCTCAGCTTCTTCCAGTCTTTCCCTAATTCAACCACAGGGGTCAGCAGCTTCTGTTCATTGGTTGTACATAAATATCTGCCTCTGACTCTTTCAGCTGTTTGTTGGATCTTCAGGAGTGTCTTAGTAGGTGTTTCTATTCCTGCACAAAACATCATGTCCAAGATACAAGTTGGGGTACAAAGGGTTTTTTCAGCTTACACTTCCAATTGCTGTTCATCACCAAAGGAATTCAGGACTGGAACTCCAGCAGGTCAGGAAGCAGGAACTGATGCAGAGGTCATGGAGGGATGTTTCTTACTGGCTTGCTTCCCCTGGTTTGCTCAGCTTGCTTTCTTATAAAACCCAAGACTACCAGCCCACAGATGGTACCTACCACCCACAATGGGCCCTCTGCCCTTGATCACTAATTGAGAAAATTCCTTACAGCTGGATCTCATGTTGGCATTTTCTCAACTAAAGCTCCTTTCTCTGTTATAACTCCAGATTGTGTCAAGTTGTAAGTGTTGGGGAGAGAATTGAACAAGCCAGAGGGGTCAAGGATACCACAAGAAGACCTACAGTGTTAACTAACCTGGGCCCATAGGGGCTCACAGTGACTGAATCACCAACCAAAGGGGATGGACCTAGGCCTCCTACACATTTGTAGATGTGCAGCTTGGTCTTCATGTGGGTCCACTAACAATTGGATCAGAAGCTGTCTCTGATTTTGTTGCTTGCCATTGAATCCTTCCTCTAAATGTACTGCCTGGTTGGGCCTCAGTGGGAGATGATGTGCTTAGTTCTTCTTTGACTGGATGTTCCAGGGTGGGATGGTACCCAAGGGGGGGCTACCCTTCTCTGAGGAGAAAGGAAGAGGGTAATGGGGGGGACGGATTTGTAAAGGTGGGACTGAGAGAAGAGAAGGGAGGGGAGTTTTGATCAGTATGTAAGTGAATAGATAAATTAATGAACAAAAAGAAAACATGTCATGAAATTGATAAATGATTTATCATCATCATCATCATCATCATCATCATCATCATCATCTTCATGAAAGTATGCAGAGAGGATTGGAAACAGTGAAACTAATGAGATATCTCTCCTTATTTTTGAGGTGCCTCCAGGACACCTCAGAGACAAGAAAGTAATGAACTTTTCTGTTAGAACTGAAATAATTCAACAAGCTGTCTTTTACTGTGGACTTCCCTATGTTCTCAAGATACAGGGGTCTGAGGAAGAAATGTTCTAATAGATGCTATTGCAAACAGTGTTTTGTACTCTTCCTTTTTACTCCCACCAATAAGGCTGTTGTGATGGACACACTTTTAGAATATTTAATAAATTACTGTTAGTAGCAAAATACATAAGCCATAGAAATGCTGGGCAAGTGTTTGTTTCAAGCTACACACACTAATGCCTGTTGTATGTAAAAAATACTTGTAACTTCAATTTGACTAAATGGGTCTTTAGCAACTGGTAATCTTTGCATGTCATAGTCACTGATAATTGTTGAATTAGAACATCTGTCAAAAATTGGAATAATTGTATGAATACAGAACAAGAAAAATGAGCTCTTCTCTGCTCCTTCCTCTACAGTGCTGAGATTACAAGCATGGGATACCATGTTCAGTTAATTCAGTGGGCAGGATTGTGAATACAGGACATCATGTAAGCTAGTTCAGTACTATACCTACTGCCTTATATCACCACCTGTTTGTAGGATACTCTTTGGTTTGAGTTTGTATGACATTCCCTTACAGTCATGGTTGTACATTTTAGACAAAACTAATAAAATTTTAATGCCATCTCCTCATCCTATCAGGAGGTATGACAATATGGCCTATTTACAAATGTTGGATCTGGAATTAACTGGTACTAGGTGTTTCCACTGTAGTGTTGCTGTTCTCCACTTGGTAATTAATGAGCAGTTTATGGGGAGAGAATAAGAAGTTGTACATATGCTTTCTCATCAAGCATTTACCCACGGGGTTTAGAAGGCAGTCAAGATTTGAGGGCAAGGGTTGCATCATTCCATCTATTCTAGTGGTTCTCAACCTTGCTAATGCTGGCACATTATGCCTTCACCCATAGACAGTGCTGAAGCCACCTTATTCTGACCACCGTTTATATACAGTAGAGACTATCTGACTATCTTTCCTTAGAAGCAGTCAGGGCATTTGCAGAGTCTTTGTCTCCCTCCAAAGGAATATCAGGTTTAAATATCTGATTAAACATATGACTAAATGGTTGCTTCTTTCTAAACAATGGTATGCAGACTGTTACAGTTGAATATTTCCCCCCAAATCAGTCCATTGCATAGTTCCACAGAGGCAGGAATTGTTAGTGTACTTAGCTTTGTGCAAACCTTTTACCTCAACTGAGTCTCAGTTTTGTTTGTTTTTTAAATTGGATATTTTATTTATTTACATTTCAAATTCTATCCCCTTTCCTGGTTTCCCCTCCAAAAACCCCTATCCCATCCCCCCCCTGCTTCTATGAGGATGCTCCCCCCAACCCACTCCCACCTCACTGCCCTGGTATTCTCCTACACAGGGACTTTGATCCTTCAAATGACCAAGGGCCTCTCCTCCTGTTCTTCTGCTACATATGCAGCTTGAGCCATGGGTTCCTCCATATGTATTCTTTGGTTGGTGGTTTAGTCCTCAGGAGCTCTGGGGAGTATGTTTAGTTGATATTATTGTTCTTCTTATAGCATTGCAAACCCCTTCAGCTCCTTCAGTTATTACCCTAACTCCTCCATTGGGGTCCTTGTGCTCATTCCAATGGTTGGCTGTGAGTACCTGCATCTGTATTTGTCAGGCTCTAGCAGAGCCTCTCAGGAGACAGCTATATCAGGCTCCTGTCAGCAACATTCTTGGCATCAGCAATAGTATCTGGGTTTGGTGTCTGTATATGAGATGGATCCCCAGGTGGGAAAGTCTCTTGATGGTCTTTCCTTCAGTCTCTGCTCCAAGCTTTGTCCCTGTATTTTCTTTAGACGGGAGCAATTCAGGGTTAAAAATGTGGAGGTGAGTGGGTGGAACAATCCTTCCAATGGGGGACTTGCCTAACCTCTGGATATGATCTCTACAGGTTCTTCCTCCACTTTCTTGGGTATTTCAGCTAATGTCATCCCTTCTGGGTCCTGAGAGCCTCTTGCTTTCCTAGCATCTGGAACTTTCTAGTGGCTACCCCCAGATTCTTATCCCCCTATTGCTACACACTTTGTTCAATTTCCTGACCCTTTGTATATCATCCTATCTCTTCTCATACCTGATCATGCCACCTTTTTTTACTTCCCCCTCCTCTCTTCTTCCCAAGTCCTTCCCACCCTCTACTTCCTATGACTATTTTGTTCCCCCTTCTAAGAAAGACTGAAGCATCCACACTTTGGTCTTCCTTCTCCTTGAGCTTCATAAGGTATGTGAGTTGTATCATGGGTATTCCAAGAATTTTGCCTAATATTCACTTATCAGTGAATACACACCATGTGTGCTCTTTTGTGTCTGGGTTATCTCACTCTGTATGATATTTTCTACTTTCATCCATTTGCCTAAGAATTTCATGAAGTTATTGTTTTTAATAGCTGAGTAATACTCCATTGTGTAAATATACCACTTTTTCTGTATCCATTCCTCTGTTGAGGGACATCTGGGTTCCTTCCAGCTTTTTGCTATTATAAATAAAGCTGCTGTGAACATAGTGGAGTATGTGTCCTTGTTATATGTTGGATATCTTTTGGGTATATGCCCAGGAGTGAAGAGACTCAGATTTTCTTTCTATATAATAAAGGGATTGGATGAAACCAAGGATTTCCAAACTGACTACTCTGGAATAGTGAATATTCCTCATAAATGTGTGAGATGAGGGTCCTTGTCTCTAAGAGAAGGACCAGGACTACTACAGCAGGGTGAGTTATTTTGTCTATATATTAGACTTAATATTTTGTTCAGAGAGGAAATGTTTTCTTATGTAAAATACTTATGTCACATAAGTCCTGTAGAAATCTCCTGTGATGGATCAAAGCCAGAATATCACACTGCAATCATACAGAAGGCCCAGTGTTCCCACACCCAGATCCAACCCATAGCTCTTTGGTTTCTTTCATACTACTTCTACTAATTTGTCCTGTACTTTCTCTGACAAAACATGATATTCAGTGTATATTGACTACTATGGAGTTATAGCAGCCACTATTAGCAAACATTGGATATGTGTATCCCTTAACCACTTTATACATGCACAGAAACAACAATGTGTTTGCTTGCATCCTGTTCACTTTTTTTTTCCACAGAGAAAAACCTATTCTCTGGGATTCATGTATCAGAAATGACTCAGAAACAAGTGTAGAATGTAATTGCTTAGGGTCTTACCCAAGACATCTGAACTTTCTCATCATCTTTCTGCTGCTTATTGCCTGTCCATTCTAGAAAGAATTTACCTTAGTGTAGCCATCCAACAGCCATGGATGAACTAGGTTACCTAAAATGGAGGCTGGAAATGAAAAAGGACAGGGTGTGAAAGAAGAATGAAACCAAGACAAAGGTTCTGATAAAGACTCAAAGTTTAATATTCAGCACTGTGTTTATATAGGGAGAACCCACAGACCCCATCCTTTGTTTCAACTGGATTATGTTGCTTTGTTTCAGCTGGATTATGTTACAAAGCAAGCTCAGTGGGCAGTCTACACCTGTAGAAAATTGTAGGTGTCCTGTAGCCAGGCAGAAGACTCCACCTGGATCCATAAGGTCCAACTGTGGCAAACACTTAAGGTCTATTTAGCCTGTTCAAGGCTGGGGGAAGGGCATACTTTTACTTCTTTTTTCTTTTCTTTTTTTTTATAATTGTCTTTGAAATATGTCTGAAAATGAGAAACTTAGAAGCTTTGTCACATACAACTTGTTCTAGATGTACAGGTAAGTGGTGTGTGCATGTGTATGTGTGTGTGTGTACACAGAGTGGTCTTAAACAACAATGTGGATCAAGTTTTGTCTCAAAACAAGTCCTAATTTAAATGCTTAGAAGAAGCTCCATTTTAAAAGGTTTCCTCTGAGAAGTACTTTATATAATGAAAAGCCATTCCATTCTCCTTGTGCCTGTATTTGAATTTTCAGATACATTTTTAAATCAGTGAGTTCTAAATATAGATGTTCAAAACTAAATATTTATATATTGTCTGCTATATATCAAGCCTTTGTTGGTGGTGAGCATACAGTATTTGATGAGGTTTACATTGTATCAGGGAGAGAGAGAGTAAATTATAATCACAAAATAGACAATTAATTAGTTACCAGAGTATATGTTGTATACAGAAAAGTATCAGGTGTTCACAAAGTTGGTAACAGAGAGAACTAGCCTTGATAGAGGTGTTAAAGAGGATAAAGAATTCTATGTGCAGACAGAGGTGGTAAGAGAAAAGATATGGTACTGGATGCTAGAAGTGTCATTGGGCCTCACATATTAGCTAGAGATTGATCTATCATGAACCAGTATTCAGATTTTTAAGCTGAAACTTCCTACATAGCAGAGGCAATCTATGACACTTCAGTGTGGTTTTGGTTTATCTATCATCTAGTTATTGTGCCTAACAAAATTCTGGGAAAAACTCCAATGCAAACTTTACCCTTCAAAACAGCTCTATTATCAAATATTTTGCTGAAGACCAATCCTACTGAAAACAACCCATCAGCTACTATTAATATCTTCCAGTATTTGGATTTAAATTCATTATATGAAATGGTATACAAAAATCTTATCTAAAACAGTAAGATAACACCGTGCTCATTTATTTTAATGTCTACTCTTTAAAAAGACAGCTTCTTAGGTTATATAGTATATTTTTAGTTTCATAACTACATATCAGAACTCAAATTCAGATGAATATTTCTACTTTGTAAATTTATCCATTTCTATTACATATTGAGAAAGAAAAAGTAGCCTGTGTTGAATATGGCACAACTGTCTGTGGTCTACCTGACACACTTTGACCTTCTTGTCCACTCTTTGCCCTTAGCTAATGGAACCTTAACCTTATTGGAAACAAACCTTTATTTGTTTGTTTTGGTGAAACTCTCTGCATCTCATATAGGTCCTATCTTTATTTGTTCCATTTCTGGCAGAAAATCATGATAACTTCATTATCTATGGCAATTGATTTTCTATATATGGAGATATATGACTCATTTTTTGCCAATGATATAGAAAAGGGTACTTTGCTAATAAACAATGTTGTTTATGAATAAAAAGGCAAACTCTGGGGAGAATTTTAAGTCTTGTTTTTATTCTTTTCTGTTTTTAACTGAAGTCTAATTCTGTTGAAGTCATTTTGTGATCACCAGTGAAGAAAACTAGATGGAAGATAATATAAGAGACTAGTAGAATAAAGAGGAAGCTAGGGCTTTTATCCTAACTACTGAACTACTGAATGCTTGATTCAAAGACAACCACTGTGGCCATAGGATTGTTTGTTTTCAAAAAAGTAGGATCTCATTTGTTGTTGTCTGAATGTTTGTTTTTTCCCCAAAAGCTTATTTGAAATTATTCCCCATGATTCTGTGAGAAGAAGAGTCTTTGGAAAGGTAGTTAGGTCATAAGTAAGACTAGCTGTTTTATGAATGACAATACAGTCCTTCCTTTCTTTTAATGTTTGAAGATGGAGCAGGAAGCAGAAAATGAGTCTCTGCAGACATGTGATCTTCTAAGTCACTGATCTTGGGTTTGTTGGTCTCTGTAACTGTGAACAATTTCTAATTTTAAGCTATCAGGTCTTGTGTACTTGGTTATAATAACTCAAGGAGACAAAGGCATTATTCATTTAAGCTCTAGTGTCTCTGTTGCTTCCCACTAAAACTATTTTAAAATTGTATTTCCAATATCTGCTAGGTGTTTCACATGTTATTGGCTTCGTTCAGTGCTTGATCTTCACAACTACTAGCATAGATATTATTAATTTTCTTTCATAGATAGGAACTTCATCTCATAAATTATGTAAATTCACACAGCTAGAGAATGATAGCAGAGGCATTTGAACCAAATTCTCTATGAATTAAAAAATCTAAATCCTTTTCATTGCAAGAGTCTGCTTCTATGGAAGAACAAAGGCAAGTTACTCTTAATCATGTAGTTAAAATCACATTTGTAAGGAATCATTAAGTTATATAGTAAATATAAAATATCATTAAGATAAGAAGGAGATGATCTAGTTTTACAAAAATACAATAACCTTAATAATAATAATAATAATAATAATAATAATAATAATAATAATAAAAACCTCAGAGGCTGACTTTTCAAAGTGTGTTGGACCTGGAGATGACATTTTACTTTCTCTGCCTTACACAGAGTTCTTTATATGTATTATAAAAACCCTTTTTAAAAAAACCAATTTCTGAGTATTATAATTGTATCCATTTTACTGATGAAAATATTATATAGCTTTGTGAACCTAAAATAACTTTATTGAAGTTACATCACCTGTTCTTGTGAACAATGGTGCTCATTTTTACAGTATTTTTGCATACAACCTACCATCTCCCCAGGCTCAGTCTAGTACTTTTCTATACAACTGCATTTTCCTTAGAGTGCATTATACAGCCCTTAGTATTTAAGGTAGCAGAAACAAATTTGAATAAGTATTACATTATAAGATTTGATATCAGAAGATCTGGATTTCAGCCTTGATGCTGTCACAATATAACAAATGGGTTCTGATATTTACATTAAGTATCAAGTCCTGTCTCAACATGCAGGAATAATTATAATTCCACATTGCATGTTATTTTGAAGTTATGAAAGATAATGTAGTTGGATCATTCCCTGTTCTCACATTCTCTATGTGTGCCATAGCAACTGCATTATCTCTGTAGAACTGAAATGCCAGATGCCATCTGTCTTTGTGTGCTGAGCAGTTATCACAACATTACAGATTCATGTCTCACAAACAGCAAAAATTATTTTCACAGTTTTTGATGGTGGCAGTCTAACATGGTCAAGTTAGAAAGGACTCATTTTGGGTATCGAATGGTGAACTTCTCCTGTGTCTCTATATGGAGGATGAAGCAAATTGACATCCTTAGAACTATATGACAATGGTGTAAGTCCTCTCATGAGGGCTCTGCTTCTTCTATTACCTAGTCTCTTACCAGGAGTTCTACCTATTTACACCATAACATTAGAAATTACATTTGAACCAGCAGTCCTACCTCTTTACACTATAACATTAGTAATTAGGGTTGAACACTAGAACTTAGGGAGAACATAGATATTTAAAGCAAACATATCTGCCATGTCCCCTCAAATTTTATGCCATCCTCTGTTAGGAGTCATAATAGGACAAACTAATAACTAGCTGGTGACCTTCCTGAGATGGTCTGCTTTGTATTATAATATAATCTGTGACAGATTCGCTCACATCAGGCAAGACCATAAGATAATACATTTTAGGAAAGATTCCTGCTATTAATATGCTTTTCCTGTTCTTATTAAATATACATAACAATAACTAGGAATGAGACACCCATTTGGTGCAGATCTCTGCAGATCTACAAAGATGTACCATCTTATGGTGATGCTATTTAGACAAATAGATGAAATCTTATGTCTTTTTTAGTGGATATTTTCTTTATTTACATTTCAAATGTTATCCCCTTTCCTGTTTCACCCCCACCCAGAAAAACACATTATCCCATTCCCCCTCTCCTTGCTTTTATGAGGGTGTTCCCCCACCAACTCACCCACTTCTGCCTCCCCACCCTGGCATTCCCCTACATTGGGCCCTCGAGCCTTCACAGGACCAAGGGTCTCTCCTCCTATTGATGTCCAACAAGGCCATCCTCTGCTACATATACTGCTGGAAACATGGGTCTTTCCACGTGTACTCTCTGGTTGGTGGATTAGTCCCTGGGAGCTCTGGGGGGTCCGGTTGGTTGATATTATTGTTCTTCCTATGGGGTTGCAAATTCTTTCAGCTCCTTCAGTCCTTTCTTTAACTCTTCCATTGGGGACCCCATGCTCAGTCCAATGGTTGGCTTCAAGCATCCACCTCGGTATTTGTCAGGCTCTGGCAGAGTCTCTCATGAGACAGCTATATCATCCTCCTGTCATCAAGCACTTCTTGGCACCCACCATAGTCTCTGGGTTTGGTGACTATATATGAGATGGATCCCCAGGTGGGGCAGACTCTGGATGGTCTTTCCTTCAGTCTCTACCCTACACTTTGTCTCCATATTTCCTCCCATGAGGATTTTTCCCCCTTCTGAGTAGGACCAAAGTATCCATACATTGATCATCCTTCTTCTTGAGCTTCATGTAGTCTGTGAATTGTATCTTGGGTATTCCGAGATTTTGGGCTAATATCTACTTATCAGTGAGTACATACCATGTGTGTTCTTTTGTGACTGGTTTACCTCACTCAGGATATTTTCAGGTTCCATCCATTTGCCTAAGAATTTCATGAAGTCATTGTTTTTAATAGCTGAGTAGTACTCCATTGTGTAAATGTGCCACAATTTATGTATCCATTCCTCTATTGAAGGACATCTGGTTCTTTCCAGCTTCTGGTTATTATTAATAAGGCTGCTATGAACATAGTGGAGCATGTTTTTGTATTATATGTTGGAACATTTTTGGGTAAATGCCCAAGAGTGGTATAGTTGGGTCCTCAGGTAATACTATGTCCAATTTTCTGAAAAACCACAAAACTGATTTCCAGAGTGGTTGTACCAGCTTACAATCCCACCAACAATGAAGGAGTGTGCCTCTTTCTCCACATCATCACCAGCATCTGCAGTCACCTGAGTTTTTGATTTTAGCCATTCTGACTTGTGTGAGGTGGAATCTCAAGGGAGACATAACAAGAGAAACTGAGAAAATTAAAAAAAAAAATCCAATCCTATTGCAAATGCCTATACTCAACAAAACTGGACAATCTGGATGAAATTGACAGCGTTCTAGAAAGATACCAGGTACCAAAGTTAAATCAGAATCAGATAAACCATCTAAACTGTCCGATAGTCTCTAAAGAAATAGCAGCAGTGATTAATAGTCTCCCAACAACAACAACAACAACAACAACAACAAAATGTCCAAGACCAGGTGGGTTTAGTGCAGAATTCTATCAGACCTTCAAAGAAGACCTAATATGAATATCTTCAAACTATTCCTCAAAATAGAAGCAGAAGGAATGCTACCCAATTCATTCTATGAAGCCAGTTATAAACCACACAAAGACCCAAGAAGGAAAGAGAACCTCAGACCAATTTCCCTTATAAATATCGATGCAAAAATACTCAGTAAAATTCTCACAAACTGAATCCAAGAACACATCAAAACAATCATCCATCATGACCAAGTAGCCTTCATCCCAGGGATACAGGGATGGTTCAATATCTGGAAATCCATCAATGTAATCCACTATATAAACTAACTCAAAGAAAAAAAAACTACATGATCATCTCATTAGATGCTGAGAATGCATTTGACAAAATTCAACACCACTCCTTCATGGTAAAAGTATTAGAAAGATCAGGAATTCAAGGCCCATAACTAAACACAGGAAAAGCAACATACAGCAAACCAGTAGCCAACAACAAACTAAATGGAGAGAAACATGAAGCAATCCCACTAAAATGAGGGACTAGACAAGGCTGCCCACTCTCTCCTACCTATTCAATATAGAACTTGAAGTCCTATCCAGAGAAATTAGAAAACAAAAGGAGGTCAAAGGAATACAAATTGGAAAGGAAGAAGTCAAACTATTATTATTTGCAGATGATATGATAGTACACTTAAGTGATCCCAAAAATTCCACCAGAGAACTCCTACACCTGATAAACAACTTTCAGCCAAGTTGCTGGATGTATATAATTAACTCAAACAAATCAGTAGCCTTCCTCTACTCGAAGGATAAACTGGCTGAGAAAGAAATAAGGAAATGACACCCTTCACAATAGTCACATACAATATTAAATATTTGGTGTGACTCTAACCAAGCAAGTGAAAAATCTGTTTGACAAGAACGTAAGTCTCTGAAGAAAGATATCAAAGATCTCAGAAGATGGAAAGATCTCCATGCTTATGAATTGGCAGGATTAATATAGTAAAAATGTCCATCTTGCTGAAAGCAATCTACAGATTCAATGCAATACCCATCAAAATTACAACTCAGTTCTTCATAGAGTTAGAAAGAGCAATTTGCAACTTTATTTAGAATAACAAAAAACCCAGGATAGGGAAAACTATTCTCAACAATAAAGAACTTCTGGGTGAATCACGATCCCTGACCTCAAGCTCTGTTACAGAGCAATAGTGATAAGAACTGTATGGTATTGGTCCAGAGATAGGCAGGAAGATCAGTGGAATAGAATTGAAAGTCCAGAAATGAACCCTCACACCTATGTTCACTTGATCTTTGACAAAGGATCTAAAATCATCCAGTGGATAAAAGCATTTTCAACAAATGGTGCTGGTTCAACTGGCAGTCAGCATGTAGAATGCAAATCGACCCATTCTTATCTCCTTGTACAAAGCACATATCCAAGTAGATCAAAGCCAGATACACTGAAACTAACAGAGGAGAAAGTGGGGAAGAGCTTCTAACACATGGGCACAGGGGAATTTTTCCTGAACAGAACAACAATGGCTTATACTCTAAGATTAAGAATTGACAAATGGGACCTCATAAAATTGCAAAGCTTCTGTAAGGCAAAGGACACTGTAAATAGGACAAAACAGAAACCAAACGATTTGGAAAAAGATCTTCACCAATCTTATATCCAATATATACAAAGAACTCAAGAAGTTAGATTCCAGACAACCAAATACCCTTATTAAAAATGGTATACAGAGCTAAACAAATAATTCTCAACTGAGGAACATCGAATAGCTGAGAAGCAGCTAAAGAGATGTTCAACATCCATTGTCATCAGGGAAATGTAAATGAAGACTTCTTAAGTCTTAATGATGATCCTATAAGAATTCCTAAAATTCTATCACTGATTATTAAACTCTTTTTTAGTGGAACTTCAATTAGGTTCTTTTCTGATAGTCAAAACTGCAATGAGAACTCTGTCAGTCTCCCATGTGTCACCAGTTAATTGCCTCTTAGAAAGTAACCAGACTTTCTCTTACTCAGAGCATATTCCAAGAGGTTGTAAAACAATTAACCAAAGATCAAAGAAAGAGAACAAAAGATTTATTATAGGTGCTAGGACAGAAGATAAAATATTGACTGGGTTTATCTATACAAAACTTCACTAAGTTATGGTTTTAATCCTTCTGTGAACCTGTGGAGCTGTGACAGATGTTAGATGTTTAGCTAGATAATTACTCCTAATGGATATGCATGTAAACATTCTCTGTTGTAAACTTCTCTTCCAATATATGATGAACTTGTGATGAACTTTTTAACACGTGATCATGTATTCTGAAAGATGTTTTAAATGCTGAAGACAAGCAGAAGAGTAAGAACTGATCTGAGAAGAACTGATCTGAGAAGAACTGAGTTGAGAAGGATTGAGCTGTGAGAGGGAACTGAGCTGAGGAGTTTTTAGACAGAACACTTTTTAGACAGAAATGAACTCAAGAAGAACTTAGAAGTATAGGCACAGCACTGGGAGAAAAGGCATTGAGAGTAAGAGCATTACTGTGACATCAGAGCAGGAGTATAGACCAAGATTAGAAGGAGAATGCTGAGTGGAATAACTTAGAAATTATAGGTAACATAAAAAAAAACTAAGAGAGCAATGTGCAGAATGCAAAAGAGGAAAAAAGAAGAAGCTGCAGAGAGCAGAAGGAACAGACAAGCTTTTCCATATCATGGGACAGAACAGGTCCTTTCTTAATACCAAGGTGGGCTTAGTCTTATTAAAATGAACAAAGCTTTTTTTTTCCTTACAAACTTGGGTTTAATTCATTTAGCATTAAAAGGATAGAAGCTTTTTCTTTCTTTATGCAATAAAGATTGGAGCTCATTTTTTTTTTTTAATCCAGAATGAGTTCTCTTTGTACTGGTGCTTAGTCTTTTGCTCCATATGCATATGTAAGTATGGATGGATGTGTGTGTGTGTGTGTGTGTGTGTGTGTGTGTGTAAGTATATAATTATATAATTGTGAGGATGTATGCATGTATGTGTGTAAGTATGTAATTGGAAGAATGCATGGAAGCTTGACCCAACTGGTTTGAATCAAAATGTATAAATGTACATTCGTGAATCTGTATATGAATTTATGTGTTTATACATATTTGCTAGTGTAAAAGTTTTTCCTTCTTCAAATGTTATTCTCTTCTCTTGGGTCAATAGAAGTTTATTGCTCCAAACCTCCCCCTATCCCCCTATCCCGACAAGCAAGAGGGATCTGAACAAAAGGGAAAAGGCTCTAGCAATTAATCCTTTACTTAATCTGATACTTTAGGATTAGGTGCTTAGTGCCAGAGACTGTAGTTTCTGGCCTCAGAGAAACACAGAAGGCAGGTCAGCTACAGAAGCATAGTAACGTAGACTTAGATAAGTAAACATTTTATTATTATACAGCAACACTAAATATCTCGTAAGACAAAGTCTTACCCTCTGCCAACACTCTTCCGTCTCCACTGCCTCAAGAAGAACCAAAAAGAAAAAAGAACCCCCACTGGAGCTGGCCCCTGGCAAATTCGATAAAGTTTTAAATTTCTTTATTAATATCTACCCTGAATAATTGATCATTGAATAGAGTTGTTCTGTTTCCCTGAATTTGTAATTCCCTGAATTTCATATTTTTGTTTGTGAAGATCAGCTGTAATTCATGGTGGTCTAATAGAATGCAGGAAGTTGTTTCAAATTTCTCATATATGTTGAGGCTTGCTTTATTATGAAGTATATGGTCAGTTTTGGAGAAGATTCTGTGAAGTGCTGAGAAGGTATATTTTTTTATGTTTGTGTAAAATGTTCTGTAAATACCTATTAGGTCCATTTGATTAATAATATCTGTTAGTTTCTGTCTCAATGACTTGTCCATTGGTGAGAGTTGGGAATTAAAGTCTCCTACTGCTAATGGGTGTGGTTCAGTGTGTGATTTAAACTTCAGTAATGTTTCTTTAATAAATATGTGTATGCTTTCATTTGAGGCATAGTTGTTTAGAATTGAGAAATCATCTTGGTGGATTTTTCATTCAATGAGTATGAAATGTCCTTCCCCAGGTCTTTTGACTATTTCTGTTTGACATTTTATTTTTATTAGATATTAGAATGGGTAGTCCAGTCTACCTTTGTTGCTGAAGTGTGTTTCTTTTATGCAACAGAATGATAGATCCTGTTTGTTTGTTTGTTTTTTTCTATAAAGAATGCTTTATTATTAATCTTTCTCATCACAAAAACACAGAAAGGCTTACTATAGGTACAATTAGTGTAACTTGAAATTATATTTTAATATACAACAAATCAGGATATTTAGTAAATTATTCTTACAGAGTACATTTTTAATTTTTTTTTTTTTACTTTTCTCTATCATTTGATTGATTAATTGATTGTTTGATTGGATATTTATTTTAGTTACATTTCAAATGTTTCCCCTTTCCAGGTCTCCCCTTTGGATACCCTCTATTCCACCCTTTCTCCCCCTGCCTCTTTGAGGGTGCTTCCCCACCCAACCACCCACTCCCATCTTCCATCCCTAGCATTCCCCTACACTGGGGTATCAAATACCCACAGGACCAAGGGCCTCTCCTCCCACTGATGTCCAACAAGGACATATGTCACATATGTAGCCAGCACCATGGGTCCCTCCATGTGTATTCTTTATTTGGTGTTCCAGTCTCCAAGAGCTCTGGCCAGTTGACACTGTTGCTCTCTCCATGGGGCTTCAAACCCCCTCAGCTCCTTCAGTCCCTTCTCTAACTCCTCCATCCAGGACTCTTCACTCAGTCCAATGGTTGGCTGAGAGCATCTGCCTCTGTATTTATCAGGCTCTGCCTGAGCCTCTCAGGAGACAGCTTATATGCTTCCATCGGCAAGCACTTCCCAACATCCATAATAATGTCAGGGATTGGTGGCTGTATATGAAATGTGTCCCCCCGGTGGGGCAGTCTCTGGATGGCCTTTCCTTCTATCTCTGCTCCACACCTTGTCTCCATATTTCCTCCTGTGAGTATTTTGTTCACCCTTCTAAGAAACACTGAAACATCCTCATTTTGGTCTTCCTTCTTCTTAGGCTTCATATTGTCTGTGACTGAATCTTGGGAATTCCAAACTTTTGGGCTAATATCCGCTTATCAGTGAGTACATACTGTGTATGTCCTTATACGTTCTGTTAGCCTGTGTCTGTTCATTGTGAAACTGAGTCCACTGATAATGAAAAATATTAATGACCAATAATTGTTAATTCCTGTTATTCTGATATTGGTGGTGGTACTGTTTGCATGTGCGTGAGCACGTACATGTGCATGTATACCTGTGTGCGTGTGTATGTGATTCTCTTCTTTTGGCTTTGCTGCTGTGAAGTTATTTTTTTCTTGTGTCTTATTGGGTGCACTTACCCTCATTTAGTTGGAGTTTTACTTCTAGTATCCTCTGTAGGGATGGATTAGTAGAAAGACATTGTTTACGCTTGGTTTTGTCAGGAAATATTTTATTTTCTCCATCTATGGTGACTGAAAGTTTTGCTGAGTATAGTAGTCTGGGCTGGCGTCTGTGATCTCTTAGAAACTGTAAGACATATGCCCAGGCCCTCCTGGCTTTTGAAGTGTCTGTTGAGAAGACTGGTATAATTCTAATAGTTCTGTCTTTATATGTTACTTGGCCATTATCTCTTGCAGCTTTCAATATTCTCTCTTTGTTCTGTATATTTAGGATTTTGATCATTATGTGGCAGGAGGATTTTGTTTTCTTGTCCAATCTACTTGGTTCTTTGTAAGTCTCTTGATTGTTTGTGGGCATCCCTTTATTTAGGTTGGGGAAATTTTCTCTTGTGATTTTGTTGAAGATATGTTTTTAGAATATTTTAGAATATTCCTAATATTCTTAAATTTTGTCTTTTCATAGTGTCCCAAATTCTCTGGATGTTTTGTGTTAGAAACATTTTCGGTTTAGTATTTTCTTTGCCTGATGTATCCATTTCTTCTATGGTATTATTTATGCCTGAGTGACTCTCTTTCACCTCTTGTATTCTGTTAGTGATGCTGTAGTTCCTGTTCTCTTTCTTAGGTTTTATATCCCCACTATTGCCTTAGCTTGTGTTTTCTTTACTGCTTCTATTTCTATTTTTAGATCTTGAACAGTTTTATTCATTTTCCTCACCTTGTTGATTGTATTTTCCTGTATTTCTTTTTTTGTTTTTCCCTTTTATTAAATATAATTCTTTTCTCATGCAATATCATATCAATCCAGTTTTCCCTGCCTTTATTATTTTCCAGTCTTCCCTATCTCCTCTCATCTGGACCCATTTCCTTTCTGCATCTCTATAGAAATTAAGAGATTCTCTGAAGTAACAACTAAGCAGAAGAAAATAAAATGTAATAATATAAAACAAAAATCATCATATAAAAGTTGGACAAGATAAATCAATGAGATATGCCAAGAGAAACTAAAAGAGACTCACACAAAGGCACAAGAAATGGAGACCCACTTGTTCATACATTCAAGAATACCATGAAAGTACTCAACTGAAAGTTATAGCATATACTCAGAGGAATTTATGAAAATACACATAGGCCTGGTGCTTATTCCTTCAGTTTCTATGAATTAATATGAGCTTTTCTTAGTTGTTTTAGAGGGTCTTGTTTTCTGTCTGAGTCTATTCTCTCCTTCTGACTATTTTTTCACAAGGTTCCCTGAGGTCTGAGGGGAGAGATTTGATACATACATCCTAAATAAATACATTTTTTACTTCTGAAGTGAGAGAAGTTATTAGAGATTAATTGGGTAATATTTATCATGTATTAGACTATCAGTTAGAAAATTTAAATTCATATATTAGGGATAATTTTTGTTTTTATTTTTTAATCTTTTTTTTACAGTCCAGTCTTTATCTCCCTCTGGGTCAGCCCTCTGACTGTTCTACATCCCATACCTCCTCCCCCCATCTCCAAGAGGATGTCCCCACCCCTCTAACCCCTCACCCCTATCCCACAAGACCTCCCCACTCCCTGGGGCCTCAAGTCTCTTGAAGATTAGGTACATCTTCTCTCACTGAGTCAAGACCCAGCAGTCCCACGCTGTATATGTGTTAGGGGCCTCATACCAGCTGGTGTATGCTACCTGGTTGGTGGCTCAGTGTCTGAGTGATCTCAAGGGTCCAGATTAGTTGAGACTGCTGGTCTTCCTATAGGATCTCCCTCTTCCTCAGCTTCTTCCAGCTTTTCCCTAATTCAACCACAGGGGTCCCCATCTTCTGTCCATTGGTTAGGTGTAAATATCTGCATCGGACTCAGCCTATATTTCTTTATATTTATTCATTTCTTCTTTATGGTCTCTACCTGTTTGATTGTATTTTCCTGTATCTTTTTTAGGGATTTATTCATTGACCCCACAAAGGCCTAAGTCACGTTCATAAGATTAGATTTCAGTTTCTTGTGCTTGAGGTGTGTTAGGGTATGCAGGTCTTGCTGTAGTAGGATAGCTGGGTTCTGGTTATGTCATATTGCCCTGACTTTTGTTGATTTTGTTCTTACATTGGCCTTTTGCCATCTAGTTATCACTAGGATTGTCAGGCCTGGTAGTTTCTGATGACAGTAGGCTTCTGGAGCTGCAGGTAGAGCTGGTAGTTCCTGATGGCAGCAGTCCTCTGGGATTGAAAGTAGAACTTGTTGTCCCTGGTGGCAGCAGACCTCCATGGATGCAGGTAGACCTGGTGTTCCCTATTCTTACATTGGCCTTTTGTCATCTGGTTTTCTCTAGAGTTGACAGATTTGGTAGTGCCTGATGGCTGTAAGCCTCTGGAATTGCAGGTAGAGGTTTGCACCAGAAGATGGAACCCAGAGGGAACAGGGTAGATCTCAAGGTTGATGGGCTTGCTGGGAGACACAGCTGTCAGGGGCTTAGGGTGTGTGGGGTCCCATCTGGTTGCTCTGGGTGACAGCAGGCCTCCAAGGATGCAAGTAGATCTGTAGCCCAGGAAACAGAGAGGGAACAGGGTGGAACTTGCTGCTGTTGAGCTTGCCTAGAATGGATAGAGAGTTGTCTTTATTCTTTCTGACCATTTTATGGAGGAAAAAAAACTTACTTTTCTTTTTTTTAAAATGACAATTTGAGTGGATAAGTTCAATGGTATGTTAATCCATTTTTTTTTGCTTATTTTCTATTGATATCCTATTTTTATTATCTCTCATCTGACAATATGAGAAACTGTGCAAACTTAAAATACATTTTTACAACATTTCTGTGAGTATGCAACTTAAGAACCACCATGTTTTGATTATCTCTGTATAATCTTAAAGTGTAATATCTTCAAAGAAAAATATCATATAAATGTTTGATGTAATTGAGTAACTAACTAGGCTTCCTCTGAAAATCTGAGAACAAATAGCATAAAACTTTAAGTCACAGTTGGAGGCTAGGGGTAAAAAAGGGAAATGATCTTGAGTAGGAAGAGAAGCTCTAGAATTTTCTATTGGATTTTGCAGAGGAAGAGAACTTCACACTATGCCCTTTTGTTGCCTGTGGTGACCATCAAAGTATCAACAACACAATTTTCCACAAAGCATGCCTCTAAATAGTTCTGCAGTTGTTGCCACCTCTGGTGAGAGGAAAGGATTGCTGTATTCTCTGTTCTAATTCAATTCTGAAAGTATTGATTGAGCTCCTGACATGTGTTCTGACACAGTTGACCTGACTTGAAGCTGTAGCATCTGCTTGCCTATATTTACTGCTTCAGATAGAGCAGAAAGGCTTTAATCCTTCATAGCTACCTCTCTGACCTTCTTCTTTCCTGCAGCATATGAAACTTTGTTCTCTCTCCCAAGCTCTGTAATGCATTCTCCTACAAGATATATTTAATGAGTAAATGTCTCAAAGTTGATCCCATGTTGGGAAATACTGCCATCTGTATGTCCTCTTAGAGATTTTTCATGTTGCTTAGTACAAAGACTAAGACCACTTTTAACAATGGGATCTTCTTAGTTTTATGATGTTTTTCAGGATTATTTGAACACAGATTTCTTCTGCTTCTTTTTTAGTTTCCTTTTCCTCTTATATTTTATTTTATTTTATTTTAATATTTTATTTTTGAGGTAGGATCTCATTAAGTAGTCCTTCATGGCCTCAATTGCTGAAATTAAAGGCATGTGTTATCACACCTGGCTCCCATTAGACTTAAATGTTGGTCCAGACTTTGAGCTACAGTTGGGCAGAGGAAAATCCAGTTCTACAAGAGGTAGAACTAATACTTCTCCTGTTATCTATTACAATGTAACACTGGGAAAGTTATTTTACTATCAATGTGGAAAATAACACACATTCCATAGAGTTTTGACCTTCAGTAGAAGTGAAATTGGTGAGGCCATTACTACCAAACAGAAAGTCCAAAGTTGACCATTCTCTCCCAATCATTTACATCAGCCTTGCTCAGAGAACCATTTTATTTAAAAACAATTCATTCTAGATACTCAGATAATCCTGGGATGGTAAAGACCTCCTTTTATTGGAATGACCACACTGACTCCATCCTATAGAAATCTGATTTTCTCATCTGTCTGAAGACTTTAAGAAGCTGCTGAAAAGATATTCTCTTGAAGCCTTAGCATTTCAAGTTCCAGGGTATTTTCTCTTTACTGAGTTCTTCTGTCATACCACATATTGAATACCTAACAAGTTACGCCAATTTTTATAGTTCTCACTATAGATGATGGATCTTCTTGATTAGATTATGAGATTATAAGGTAAAACAAATTTCATACAAGCTATTTAACATACTGTTTGGAGGAACTACAAAGATATCCAACAAATGACTGTTGAATGATTGCATGCTTTCTAGAATTCCCTTTACTTAATTATTTTTCTCCATTCATTTCATCATGATCTACTGTATGGGTTAGGAGAATCTGCTTGTGGGAAGGAACCCTGAGGTCATGAGACAATCAGGATCTGGCAATGTTCAAAACTGTCAGAAAGAGGTCATTTGGAGAAGCACATGGTAGCTGTTTTAGAGAAATGAATCAGTGTATCCTGGGATGGAGGGTGAATAACAAATTCTATACACTGGGGCAGCAGAATACATATTGCCCAGAGAGGAATCCTATGTGACTGGGGATCCATGGAATTGTAGGGGGATCCAGCACAGAGCAAGAGTTGGGTTGAGGCATGTCTAAACTCTGAGATCTGAAGGAGTAGGGCCCGTATACCCCCAACCTCTAACCTAGGCCTGCATATCCCAGTGCCATACTACTGTACTCCCACATTTGTACCTCCACTCAGGAGATCACATAGCCCAGTAGCCAGGTTAAACTTCCTCTTCTCTTATAAGATCATGGCCAGCAGCACCTGAAATCCCTCCTTATGTGAATGAGGCATCACCAGTGCCCTGGCCCTGGCTCTGGCCAATGATGTATGCTCAACCTGAAACACCCTGAAAGTTATGTATCGTTTGTTCTCCCCATTAAATGAGCTGTCTCACTGAAAGTATCTCCGATAGTTTATTCTCATTGTGTTAACAGACATCTGAGATCTCTTCTGCTCCCAGCAGGCAGATCATACCCGGCTGTATGGGGAAGCAGAATCCATTATCAGGGCTTTGATGAATCTTTGGAGAAGGAGGTATCAAACTCTGAGTGGGATATGTCTAAGACATGGATTTACAGAACTGGTAATCTGAGTAGTTTGGTGTTATAGACACAGCATATGCTCTGTTCCCATTCTCAGGGGCACTAACACAAATTTATGCTACAGTAACTATGAGATGCCAGATAGGAACTTTAAGCTTATTAACTCTTGATTTCCTTACGTAATTTTCTGGGTGTTAATTATACTGTTTATTCTAATTCTGCTACTATGACAGAATACTCAAGTGGTAAAATAATTAGATAATATATACGTGGTTGAAATTCATTTCTCAAAGTTCTGAAGGCCAGAAAGCCTAAGATCAGAAGATTGAATATAAAGACTTACTTCCTATAGCTTCAGGGCCTTTTGGCTGAGATCAAGTGTAATACTTACTTTCTGCTTCAAAGATGGTGACATCTCTCTGTCTCATCACATAGTAGATAAGGCAAAATAGGAATGAAAACTCTAGACCCTTTATAATACTGATACCATTAATAAAGGCAGAATACTCACAACCTAATCACCTTTAAAAAATCCCCAGCACTTAATATTATCATTTTGAGGTTCAAATCCCAGCATGTATTTTCAAAGGCCACATACGTTTGGGCCATAGCCCATATCTATTTTATACCTTACTTGTGAATATTAAATGATCTGGTATGCCACATGCTTAGACAAATGTTTTCTGGAAAATGATCATTCCATAGCCATTGTGTGTTATTGCACTGTCATTTTTTAAATGGTGTGTTTCCATTACAATTCTTCATTACTAGTTTCACCTGTCAGTAGAACAATTGTAAGAAAATTAGAGAAATACTCCAGATCCCAATTGCCTGAAACTTTAGACTCTTGACTAATTAGAAGAATTGTTTTCCCTATAATCTCTTATCAACAACCCTTAAGTATAGTAAAGACTAGTGCTTTTATCTCTACTGTTTTGATAGCTGGATACCTCTGAGGTTCTTCTACTCGATGGCAATATGTGGTTTTAATGCTTCTTTTACAGACCTTGTGTGGACAGTTTGTCCCTAGTGTTTTCTACCAGATAGGCAGGACATCTCTTGTTTCTAGAGAAGAGTTACTATTCTTGGTAAGGTCACAATAACAAGAACTCTGGATCACCCAGCAATGATATTTAGCTCATATTACCATTATCTCCTTCACTGAGTATTTGGGCATGAACCATTAGCATCACATACACAGCTTTCTCTAGGTCTGAATGGTCATGAGCTGTAGAAGAAAAATATCACAAAGACCCAAGAATAGATTCCTTCCCCTGCCCCTTTCATCATTGTTTTCCCTCCAAAAGCCTGACCTCCACAGAGTATGAAATGAGCCAACCTCTGTTCCATGTGTAGAAAATGTGTCTCTACAGATACATATTCTGTTTCTCAAATATTTGAGATATATATGAATCAAAAGATGGTAATTTTTCTCTGTCTTTGTGAATATTATCTTACTGATGGAGGTATGTTGAATCAGAATATTGCTCACTGGAGGGAGAATCTAGTTTACTTATATCTGTGGCCATAATTCAGTCTTTCCATATGTAGACATTTGGGTAGACCCTTCAAAAATCAGAGATTATATGTATTGTCTTTGGGATTTAACTTCTAGTACCTTTATAATGTCTGACGAGCTCCAGGTGAAAACACAATAGATGTAAGAAAAGAAATAATAAATGAAAAGAAAGGGTAAACAGAGAATGGAAGGAGTAAAGGAAACATTTGAATTAGATTTTCCATGGACATCTTTTGGGAATAAGTAAGTTATGGACTATACTTAGGTCTGAAAGAATGATTTTTCTTTAATATACAAAATTATTTGATGTTTCATCTATATGTTCGTCTACCCAAAGAATGAAAAGAAATTGTGTCCTTGAGTTAAACAAATTTTTTATCGATACTTGTGCTTGTAGGCAATTCTGCTCCAGAGTCATCCTCCCTGTGGCTTATAGCATATTAGGTTGCTAAACTCTATTTATATTAACAATGCCTCTACAGCCTCAGATACACATGTTAATACAGAGAAGAATAAAAAACTGACTAGAAGAAAATCCTAGCACACAAATGCAAATTTTGTGTTAGAACTCATTTGTTCACCCCTAAACTATTTACTGTGCATAAATTTATTTTAGACAGTGTACAGGGTATTAGTCACTGAAATAATGAATGAAAAGGTATAAGCTCTTTCCTAAATGAGCTCTGTGTATAAAATTAAATACAAGACAGTTATTTCATGGATTCACGAGTTAGTAAGGAAGCACAAGGAAATACATTTGAAATCTGAAAAAGAGGACTTTGCAGAAATACTTTTCTCACTCATGATGAAGAAAGGCCTGCACTAACTTCCCCACCTACTGTACTTACATTCATGCATTATTCATCTATAGTATGTCAAGAATTTGGCATCAATTAAATGATTTCTATTACACACTAAGCATCTAAGATAGTACCATACACATTATAGATGGAGAAGTACAGCACTAGAGTAGTTAAAGAACTTTTGCCTAAGGTCCTTCGCTTTCATTCCTGAGAGTTTCTTACCTCCCAGGTCTCTGGTACATTCTAGAGGATCTTCCCCCTGTACCCCCAACCTCCTACCTCTCGAGGTTGCCTATTTTCATTCTTTGCGCTGGCCCTCAGGACTTCAGTCCTTTGTCCCCACCCAATACCACATCATGTTCCCCTCTTCCCCATCCACTTTCCTTCCCAGGTCCCTCTCTTCCTCCACACTTGCGATTGCTTTCTTCTCTTTCCCAAGTGGGATTGAGGTGTCCTCACTTGGGCCCTTCAGCTTTTTGACCTTTTGAGTTCTGTGGACTGTATCTTGGGTATTCTGTACTTTTTGGGGGGTGGGGGGGAGGTAATATTCACTTATTAGTGAGTGCATACCCTGTGTGTCCTTTTGGGTCTGAGGTCAGGATGATATTTTCTATTTCCATACATTTGCCTGAAAAACTCAGAACGTCCTCGTTCTTAATAGCTGAATAGTATTCCATTGTGTAAATGAACCACATTTTCTCTATCCATTCATCTGTCTTGGGACATCTGGGTTGTTTCCAGTTTCTGGCTATCACAAACAAGGCCCCTATGAACATAGTGGAACATGTGCCCCTGTGGCATGGTGGGGCATCTTTTGGGTATATTCCCAAGAGTAGTATTGCTGGGTCTTCAGGTAGATCTATTTCCAATTTTCTAAGGAACCTCCAGATTGATTTCCAGAGTGATTGTACCAGTTTGCAATCCCACAAGCAATAGAGGAGTGTTCCTCTTTCTCCACATCCTCGCCACATGTGCTGTCGCTTGAGGGTTTGATCTTAACCATTCTGAAGTGTGTAAGGTGGAATTTCGGGGTAGTTTTGATTTGTATTTTTCTGATCACTAAGGACTTTGAACATTTTTGGGGGTGTTTCTCTTGTAGAGACCACCTCCAGCAGAAAGTTAGGGCATCAAGTGAGTGATGGGCTTGCCATCCCACAGTCAAAACTCTGATCCATAATGTTCCTGTCTGAAAGAACTGCAGGGATAGAAATGGAGAGGAGCCTGATGAAAACAAGGTCCAGCAACAGGCCCAAAGTGGGATCCAGCTCAAAGGCCTGACACTATTACTGAGGCTATGGAGTGCTCACGAAAAGGGACCTATTATGACTGCCCTCTGAAAGACCCAACAAACAGCTGAAAGAGTCAAATGCAGATATTTGCACCCAATCAATGGAAGAAGCTGGTGACCCTGTGGTTGAATTAGGGAAAAGCTGGAAGAAGCTGAGGACAAGGATGACCCTGTAGGAGGACCAGTAGTCTCATCTAACTTGAACCCCCAAGATCTCTCAAATACTGGATTACCAACCAGGCAGCATACACCAGCTGATACGAGGCCCCTAACACTTATACAGCAGAAGGCTGCCATGTCTGGGTTTAGTTGGAGAAGATACATCTAACCCTCAAGAGACTGGTCCCCAGGGAATTTAGAGGTCTGGTGGGGTGGAAGTATGAGATGGGGACATCCTCGTAGAGACAGTGGGGCGGGGATGTGGTATGGGAGGTGGACTGGGATGGGAATAAAGTCTGGAATGTAAAATAAACAAATATATAAATAAATGATAAAATATACTATTGAAAGATAATCAGTGTTGATAGGTATCGAAACTAGGCTGCTTGGCTCCAGACTTTATGCTCATGACTGGTAGGGGCTTTTTCTCCAGTAGTCTGAAAGAAGTATTGTTATGACTAAATGGAACTACTGATGAGAAAGCACATGAAGACAAACACACAAACTACAGTATCCAGATAAATCAGTGTAAAATGCAATGCCTTAATTTGAAAATCTTATTACCAATGTCCTTTAGATATTTTTAGCTGAATAACATTAAATAAAGTCCATGAGTTAGATATAACATCCTATATAAAAGAGAAGCAGATAGAAAGAAGAATGTCTTGAGAATTATAATTATGATAGAAATAAAACATACTAGATATTTTAAGAATGGGCCAGAAGTGAAAGTTAAGAGAATGTCTAAGAAACAATATAAAACTTTTAAAATAATACAGAAAAATCTAAAAACAACAATAACAAAATTAAAAACAGACATAAAATAAATATGATATTTATATTGAAATCTCAAAGCATTTCTGAGAATTTTTAAGATACTTATTTTCAATCGTACGGGTCTCATGCATCAATTAGAACAACTAATTGGACCTATTATAACAATTATCAAAATGCAGATTCCAGAAGCTTATAGAAAGTAAAAGACTATCGATCTACATATAGTAACAAAAACAACACACAGTTGCTTTAATGGTTTCAACCCTTTTCACATTTCCATACTTGGAACTGAGCTACTAAAATGTGAATTCCTGGTGACGTATAAAAACTATCCAAATCACAGAATATTGATACCACTGATCACTGATTGTGCTGTATACCCCTCATCTCACTTACCCACAGATCAAATAGCTGATAGGTCTATTGTACAAAAAATTATAGAAACAAGAAAAATCTCAGCAATAGCATTTATTGTCTTCAGTTACTGTACAGTAGTATTAACACCAACTGTCAGCTAGAACACATATAAAAATTGAAGATGAAATTTTTAACAGCCTGAATTTAGGCTTATGTAGTTGGAAAATAGAGAAATTTAGGAAAATAGCAGCATTTTTATTCAGCTGGAGAGGTGCTTGAGGTAGTCTTTCATTTGGAAACAAATAGTTTTCAAAAGCTATAGCAAGAAAGCATGTAAAAGTATTTAGGAATAAAGGCAGACATTTAAGGATTAAAATTCAATGCAATTGAGGATAAACTACAAGTTTGATATGAGAGGTCATATTTGCTGAATTTGCAGGAGAAACAGCTTAAAATGAGAGTCATTACCATTTGTTACCTTGTGTAAAAATATCAAAGCATAGCAGCAGAGGAGTTAAGGAGCTCACCAGACTTATGATGGGTCACAAGATCTAGTCATTCTGCTCAATGTCATCTCAATCTGCCAATTTGAGAAATCATGTAAAATCCTAAATTCAACCACACCAACTGAGCATAAATCTGGAGAGATTATAATGACCATGAACAAAGTCAGATCAAACTATCCAACCAAGAAAACATGGTAGCAGTCCTAATTAAAGGCCATTTGGAGATGAGAGCTGCAGCTGTCTGCATATTCGGAACTTGCAGAGACAGGTTCACAGGCTATAAGGAACAGCAGAATTTAGACCTCCACAGAGCTATCTGAAATCCTGTTTCTGACCCAAATCCCCATGGACAGACTGTATCCAGAAGTAACCTGCTGCCTTTCAGAATGTTATTTCTTCTACTGCTTTTATCTCACCAGGTACAGTATCATCATAGAGCTCAAGAGAACAAGAAGCTGAAAATATCCCGTTAGAGCATCTTCACAGATCAGGACAGATATTTTTAGTAAGTGATTGTCTGTCAAATATGAGTCACATGGCATGTCACCTTAATGATCTGTGAGCATTTGCAAGTCCCTGAAAAGTGACAGCTGCAAATGAGAATTTAGTAGGTTCCACTAAGCAAGCAGAGCATTGATCAAATATATTGGCAGGAGCCATAATCAAAGCAAAGTGTCAGTAAAGACACTTAGAATCCTCCAAGTGATGAAGCACTTTCTGACCAGGCATCAGGCAGAGCTATTTCTGGAGTCTGGTTAATGCTGTCAAAAGCTGCCAAACTTTGGTTATTTACTACATTTAAAACACTTTCCCTCATTGAAAATTTGTGATTAGATAACATTTTAAAAATAGGTGAAATGTTAATTTATGTATGCTATGTTCTTTGTGAAATTTTAAATGGAATTCCTGGCTTATGTACTTGTTTGCCATTGACATCCTGCATTAAAGACCAGAGGTGTTACTCTCCTTGTCCTGTTTGATGTTTGTTGTAGGTGACAAAACCCATGTAGCTGGTTATTACCCACTTTAAAACAAGGAAATTTCTGTTTCTTATTTTTCCTAGAGGTATGTGAAGAAATGTCCTGGAAAATCTTCCTGAAGTTGATTATGTTTGATGAAGATATGGTTGATTGGGTTAAGACTGAGATGAATAGGCTTGGGTATAATGCTCTGGGCCATATTTTGGTGATCCCAAAAGGCCATAAAATGATTCTAGAATAATAACACCATATTTGTATAGGAATGCTCAAGTCCCCCTTTTATGCAGTTATTCAATGCAGGGCTGCTAAATATTTTTGCTTCAGTATTTATCATATTTGGGTCTTAGATTTACCTACAATTATGTCAGCTTGCATCAGATTCTCCCTTTAACTTTGATTTACTCTTTTATCATGTAGGGTTTTAAGTGATTTTTAATTTTTCCCCAGAAATCTGTTTTTTAAGTAGCCCTCTTCTAGCCTGCTAGACAAATTTCCCGTGGAACTTCTGTTACTGACCCTCTACTCTATAACTCTGGTGGATCTCCTAGTAGTTACAGGGAAGCCTGTGGGGTATTTTCTTACTTAGTGATTGATGTGGTTGGGTTTAGTCCACTGAGGGTGGGGCCATCCTTTGACAGGTGATCCTAGGTTCTATAAGAAAACAAGATGAGTGAGTCATGAGAAGCAAGCTGTAATCAGTACTCATTCATGGCCTCTGCATCAGCTTCTTAGGATCATAAGGAACCTTAGAATCATAAGGTTCTTGCTCTGTTTGAGTTCCTGTCCTAACATTCTTCAGTGATACATAATGATGTGGAAGCATAAGCCAAATATAACTACTCCCCAACAAAAGGTCTTGTAATTTAATTGGCTCCTGAATGCCTCATCTCCAAATTCCAATACATTTATAGTTAACTTTTAATCTATGAATTTTGAGAGGACACAGGCATACAGTCCATATTAAGTAGTTGTTACAATGTCATATGAATATATGAATGTGAACATCTGGGAAGAATCATGGAGGAGATGATAGAATTGATGAGAATTGAGCTGAGAAAGAATAAAAGGGAGATCATAGGCAGAGGCAGAATCTGTCTCTTTTTTATCTTGCCATAGAAGATGTAGTCTCTGTAGCCTCTCTGATTGCTACTTCCTCTTCTCACTATAGCAAGTCTTCCCATTCCTTCTTGGTCCACTTATGAATTCTTCAGTATGCTCCTTATGTCATTAATGTAATATCCAACAGATTAAGACACTTAGTTTATTTTTAAGGAAAATAATATTGGTAAATGTTTGAGTGCATCTCTGTCAGTAGTCTTGGTGTACTTGTTGAATTTATGACAAATTCTGTCTCAGCATGTTAATTATTGAAAATCGGGATATTTCTAGAAACATGGCACTCAATACACTTCTTCACTATCCAAATTAGGATATAATAAGCATCAGCATAAGTGCAGCATTTTTATGTTAGGGAGAAAATAAGGTAACTCAGTAACTGGATGAGAAAAAAAAAATCCCAATACATATTCAAATTTCACACTTAATTTATGGAATAAGCACACTCTAGGTGGCATTTTTTTCAGGACCAGAGTTGTATCTCAATCAAAGTCAAGAAGTCTATGTTCTTGTACTTTCAACAACAGCCCATGAAAAACGTGTGTGTGTGTGTGTGTGTGTATGTGTGTAAATATATATATATATATATATATATATATATATTAGAAAAATGTAAAATTGTATTGTTTATCACTTTGTTTTTGTAAATAAGAATTTTCACACTATAGTGTTTCATAGCTGCAATACCAGAACCTTCAAAGAGAACTGAATAAATGGAGTGCCTTGTGAATTAAAATGGTTATGTTTTCTAAAATGAGGACATGCCTGTAGTATTTGAAAAGTGCCAGTGGCCAGTTTTAAATGGACTATGCTACAGTTGCAGCAATAATAAACACTTTGTTCAATGGAAAAGTTCAGAGAAGTCTGTTTAAAGAGATGTTTTCATGACTTAATATTTGTTCCTGGAAATAGGTATGCTTTTCTGATTGGTATTGGTGCAAGAGATTTTCAGTCTCTTCCTGTAAAATTATTAGTAACCAATAAAATTGTTAATTTTATATTACATGTTGTGGACATAATACTTAAGCACTATTGCTGAGAATAAAACTTGGTAAGTTCTTTCTGGGCAACATTTTAGAAATATCTGTTAGAAAGCCAAACACAGGTCATATTAATGTACTTCCAGGGAGGTATTCCATAGATAAGTGTGCAGAATGCAAGAATAAAGAAATATCTATGATGGCAATGTTGGAAAAATTATAAATATCAATCAATTGGTCATAATCCATCAACTCTGGAGTACTTTTCCTCTCTTGGTAAGTATGAGGTAATTTCTGTAAGTGTTGTTATAAACCATCTCTGAATTATTTGAATAAATGAAAAAAAGTAAGGTGAAGTTTGTTGTCAAATATATAAAAAGAATGTGCTGATATTTTATGTACAAAACGTGATTTCTGAGGCCAAAGGGAGAGCTAGTGACACTAGTTGGCACTTAGAGGTGGGCTGGTTTTTAGAAACGTGGAATGTTTACAATTGTTCTATTAGCCCTTTCTTTTCCTATTTCTGTTTTGTGTCTCAAAAATGATTAGCACCCAAAGTTTATAATTAACATGGAATAGCACAAAAGTGTATCATCACAAAAGTTGTAATCTCAAATGCTTCTCTAAACTTAGAAGAATCATTCCTTTCTAAGAAGAGGCATAATATATCCTTTTGGAAATATTGAAAATAAGAAAACTAAATAAGTACAAAATAATGATGATACTGTTGCTTTTCTTTACATAGATTTGAAAATTTAACCCCAAATAAAGCACTACAGGCATGCATACAAACACACACACACACACACACACACACACACACACACACAAACAGATAAAATCATGTACACACACAAAAACACACAGACACGCATGCACCCACACACATGCATGCACAGACACACACAAACACATGCATACACAAGCACATACACAGAGGGAGGGAAGGAGAGAGAGAGAGAGAGAGAGAGAGAGAGAGAGAGAGAGAGAGAGAACTTCAGTATTTCATTGGCAATTCTTTAAGCTAAAAGTCATCACAGACTAAGTTGAATATCTGAGGAGAAATTTTAAGTCTTTTGAAACCTCTCTTACTAACTGTCCTTCCTTCCTTCTTTCCTTCTTTCCTTCCTTCCTTCCTTCCTTCCTTCCTTCCTTCCTTATTTTCCTGGAGTAAAACAGAGGCAGTAGAATTAGAAGACGTGACACATATCACTTACCTACTCTCACCTGGCTAGTATGGGTCAGAAGTGCCCTCTGTGATGCATTTTTTCATTTCTTTTCCTTCTGCCTGTCATGATATAACAGACTCAAACATCAACATATGCTAGGATCTTATCTATACTTGTTCAGCAGTATGCCCCCCTCCCTGAGAACAAAGAAATATTTAAAAAACTAACACAAAAAGAAAAACAAAACAAATGACCTCTACCCAAGTTTTGCAAGCTTATATTGGGAACTGCAAGTACCCAGATTCTAACCCAGGTAGCACAGAGGCACAGTATCTTCCTTTTCCTACTTTGACCAAGGTTATCATGCTTCAGACATTTGCACTAATCAACTGCAGATTTATTGCTCACTAGTCTATAAGCTTAGCACAATTTTCTTTATTCCTTTTAGAGGTTAAATTACCAGTGAAACCCTCCTTCACCATTGCCTGCCATTTATTGTTGTAAAAATAATTGGTGCTATAAATAATTCAAATCTATTATTTTATAAATGAATTCAATATCTGTGTAGAGCCTATTTATTTTATTTATTTTTTTAAAAAGTTAAATGGGATCAAAGCTTAGATAAGGAATAAAGGGGAAGAGAAATTTGTCCTTTGGATTAATTTAATTCAAAGATCCAAACTTAAAGAAAATGAGGTAAGATATGCTTCCCTCTTGATTTTTTTATACTACTTATTCAGCAATTTAAGAGAAATATTTGGATTTTAATGTCAAATCATCTGGAGGTAAATCATCTGTAATTGTTTTGAGCTATAGGCCAAAAGTCTGACATAGGAGACCTACTACACATTGGACAAGGAATATTAAGATATGAAGAACTGCAAATAAATGAAAATTATCAAGTCATCCCACTGGTAAATGGCCTGATGAACTAAAATAAACAGTTCTCAAAAGAAACAATACAAATTCACAATAAATACTTAAAAAAACACCCAAGATGCTTAACCATTAGGAAAATATAAATTAAAATTACTTCATGAGTCCATCTCATTCCAGTCAGAATATGCAAAGTGTGAAAATCATTGATGTGAACTGTTGGCAGTTGGTGGAAAAGGGAGGAGATGGACATTGATGGATGAGCCTAAGTATTCTTGCTCAGTATCTCCAAGAGCCTTTCCATATAGTTTCTGTTTAAAGGTATTGAGTGTTTGACAGTCATAAAGTCATGCACCCAGCATGAATCATTGCATGTGAATACCAGCACCAGGATGGAGTTCTGTAGTTGGTTAGGAATTGAGCTATTGAAGTCTAAGAACTTCTAGACTACAATGCATGTGAAATCACAGGCCACATTGCCATACTGTTTGTAGTATAATTTCTCAACTATTCTTCTAGAATACAGGAAACAGTTGTGAATCTAGATAATTTTCTTCATCACCACATCTCAGATGCTAAACTTGTACCAAGGGATGATGATTACTAACCTGGGTTTTGAAGGATTAGAAAGAGTCTTCTGGGGTTTGAGGCACTGACAGGTATCAGAGAGACTACCAAGGAAGTAACCAGAAGATTATTGACAATTTCAGATGATAGAAGCATAAACTACAAACGTGATAAGCAAACATTTTTGTAACATACCAGATAGCAAATACTTTAGTATTGCAACTAACTCTGCTGTTGTGTAAACAAAGTATGTGGCTGTATTCTAATAAAACTTTATTAACAAACACAACTACCTCATGACACATAGTCAATCTTTGTGAATCCCTGAAATAAAGTAGACCACCTCCAGTAGATAGACATGGCCCCCAGTGGAGGGATGGGACTACCCACCCATCTAAAAAATTTTAACCCAGAATTGTCCCTGTTCAAAGGAAATTCAGGGACGAAAATGGAACAGAGGCTGAAGGAAAGGCCATTCAGACACCGCCCCACCATGCAATCCATTCCATCCACAGACACCAAGCCCGGCACTATTGCTGATGCCAGGATGTGCTTGCAGACAGGAGCATACTATAGCTGTTCTCTAAAAGGCTCTGCCAGCACCTAAGACAGATGTGGATACTCACAGCCAACCATCTGACTGAACCCAGGTACCCCAATGGAAAAGTTAGGGGAAGGGCTGAAAGAACTGAAGGGAATTGCAACCCCTTAGGAAGAACAGCAACGGTATCAACTAACCGGACCGCCCAGAGCTCCCAGGAACTAAACCACCAACCAGAGTTACATGGGCTGGTCCATGGTTTCTGCTACATATGTAGCAGAGGATTGCTTTATCTGGCATCAGTGGGAGGGAAGGTGCCTGGTCCTGTGGAGTCTTGATGTCCCAGAGAAGGAGGATGCTAGATTGGTGAGGCAGGAGTGGGTTAGTGTGTGGAGGAACACACTCTTAGAGGCAAAGGGGAGGCAAAGGGGTTTTGTGGAGGGGATACTGGGAAGGAGAATGGCATTTTAAATGTAAACAAATAAAATGATTAATAAAAAAATTTTTAAATCCCAGCAATGTAACCAGAGGATGTACAGCTAGCTATTCAGTAACAGGAGTAACTACAAACTGGAGAAAGGTTTAACAAGAGAACCAGCCAATGCATATTGTAACATGTAACGATGTTACAATTTAACACTGTAAGCATGGGAACACAATTGGAGATCATTGTATTTCTCTTTCATCATGAAATCAAGAGTATCAGAGAAGGCAAACTTTTAAAAAAGTATTTATTTACTCTTTCATAATTTCATACATGTATATCTTGTTTATTTTTCTTCCTATTACCCTCTCAACCCTGTTACTGTCCCACTGAAAACTTACTTCTTTCCTACAAGTGTCCCTTTCAGTTTCATATATTTTTTATGTATTTATGTAACCCACTGAATTTAATTAATGGTGCTTACATGAACATGAACAGGTGGGGGTGCTATCTACTAGAGTAAGGCTAAATTACCAGTGCCTATATCACTGAAAAAAATCTTTCCATCCAGTTCCAGCAACTATTAGCTGTTAATAGTTCCTCAGGAAGGGATGTATTCTCATGATCCCCTCCTCCATCCAATAAAGTGTAGGCTGTCCCAATCTTTTACAGGCCTTGTTCAGATCAACATAGCTGCTGTGAGTTTGTGAGTGCAACAGCTATTTCATATCCTAAAAATGGCATTTCATAGGACTTCTCCCCATCCTCTGGCTTTTAATTTCTTTCTGCCTCTCTTTTGCCATGTTCCCTGAGCCATGAAAGGGCAACAAATTTATTTAATGGTAAAATATGGTGACATGAAATCAACATTCAGAGAAGCAGTATTTCCGATGGAAAACAGTTTCCAATAGCTGAAGCTCAGAGGTGAGCAGACAAACCACATATACAGCTTGCTCGTGAATGCAGCTTCACAGTTGTTACAGGTTGGTGTTTTTTCTCAGCCCAACTCTTCCACATGGCTTCTTTACTGTGCATGTTTTTAGGTGGCTCATAGTTTCCATCAGGTTTTTATCAGTAATGGCAATGGCCCAGGCTGAACTGTTTAAGGAATGGTAAGTATCACAGTCCAGTTTACTATTTAATTCACAAGGAAGATTTCCAGGAGTTACCCTTTTAAAGTCTTGGGAACACGATGCTTAGGAGAAAAACTTATTTTAGATTTTTTACTAATATACAAATGAAAGAGGAATATAATGGCTATTAATGAGGTTTAATCTCTCATTCTGCTGGAGCAGAAGAAAGATGCAATCTGTAGGT
Source organism: Rhynchomys soricoides (assembly GCA_019843965.1). Classification (NCBI taxonomy): domain Eukaryota; kingdom Metazoa; phylum Chordata; class Mammalia; order Rodentia; family Muridae; genus Rhynchomys; species Rhynchomys soricoides. The sequence continues at coordinate 22,563,939 of JADRCH010000011.1, forward strand.
TTAAAAGTACACCAAAAGATGAATTCCTACAGCTGAATTTAAAGTTCCTTTAGAAAGTAAAAAAGAGGTGGGCTTAGAAGAGCACTCACAAATTGTAATTTATAAGCTAACCATTTTTGTTACATAAAATTATTTAGACATTTTCTTCCTACAAGACTACATTTAACAACAGGACTTTGGATGGCAGGTGGATTGTCAGGATAATATTAATAATCAGTACAGGACACAAGCTATTTTATAGTTAATAGTGTGAATCAGCATCCAGGTTTCAGAGACACATGTTTTCCTCTTTGAATCTTTTAAAAAACTTGTGAAGGGATGAAGCAATTTGAGAAGCCTGATCAAACAACTTCTCTTTTTGAATGGTACAGTGACAGCTGCCAAGCACATAGAACTGAGCTTATTAAAGGGAAGGAAGAATCTTTGCCAATAAATGCATCAACATTTATAAATTGGCTTGGGGAGAAAGGAATAGTACACCACAATTAAGCATCTTGTCATCAGTTTTCTAGCTTTGCAAATACATGAGCCATTCTATCAAATAATTTATGTGAACTCAGAGTTGTAAGAAATTATGGATCTTTAATGTTGCCAGTGGATAAGGAGAGTAAGCCAGAGCTGCAGCACCCCACTGGGATGTGGATCTGAGTTCTCAGACAGTCATCTAAGTAATGTGGTCAAATGTAGAGCAAGTACCAGGTTTTGAGAGAACTCAGCTAAGCATACAAGAAACCTGGCTCTCTGAGACTTCGTCTTCAAGGTCTGACTAGGTATTATCCAAAGTATAGGAAAAAAAAAAAAGTAGGCCTGACAAAAGACCTAGAGAACTAATTAAATTGCAAGGAAAACAACATCACAAAAGTGGACTACAAAGGATGTATTATAACATTCATTGGTTCTTAGGACCCACTACAAACTCACAAGTTTCTGATACAATGACAATGAGACAAATTCAAAACACTGACTGTATCCTCTTGTTACAGCTGATACCATAGTAAGTTCTGTCATAGTTATGGACTCTGAACAAGCTGGAGTGAAACAAAGAAGAACACAACCTTCCCTTTATCAACAGTCTGAGGAAATTTTTCAGTGTTTCTATAAATTAACATGATAATATTGGGTTACCTAGTGCTGGCTCTACTTTACTTTGTATTTTGGCCTTCTTAGTTTATGATCTAATGCTCATAGCTCCACAGATCATTGATCATTATGTTCACTTTTTGGCTTAGGGAAGTGAAAAGAAGGTTAAGTAGTTTACCCAAGGGTAAGTGGCAAATCCTTAGAACATGAACAGTCTAGCTAGAAACTAATGTTGTTCTACCTCAAATATCACTTACATTTTGCAGAATAAAATCAATATATATTGAGCCACCCTTAAGATGCATACCAAAATGCAACAGTGAATGGCTATGCAGGAGCTAGAGAAAGGGAGAGTTATTCTCGGAGAAGTCAGAAATGTTTTTTTCAGAAAGTGTTCTTTGATTTTAAATGTGGGTTCTTAACATCCAACATGATAAAAGAGTTTCTGAGACAAAGAGAGGTATTAGTTGACTGTATATAAGAGAGTCAAGGATGTTTAATGCAGACAGGGAATAGAACTCTAAAGCCAGCAACACCTGAACTGTATATCCAAGAAGGACAAAGATGAGGTGGAAATGTCCAATAAGGCTTACAGGAGCAAAACAGCAAGCAAAGATAGATTGAGGCAATTTGAACATGAGCATATTAACCAGAAACTTGTTAGAATACATTCTAACTAAAATACTGAAAGCTAAGAGCTGAAAAGAAAAGATATTTCCATTTTGCAAAAGCCTAATTATCAGGCCAGTCATTTTACATTATGTACCATCAAATAGAATTTAAAACATTTGCATATTTTGAAAGTAGAGTAATGCCATTCTTGATATAAGAATATCATGTTAAAATGTATCCAGCTAAAGACAATCATTGAGAAATACCAAGTACTTTAAACAGAGCTCGAAGAGTATATACATTTGTGAACATAGAGCTCAAACAGAAAATTTGAAGGTTGAGCATTAACCATTCCACACTGCATTCTTTGTGGTATGCTACAAGCCTTAAATAAAATGCATAGATGTTTTGACTCAAGGAATGTCAGCCTTTAGTTCATATTTTGGGATGATCATTCACTTAACTCCCTAATGTTGGGGAACAGCAGAGGAAGCATAAGGGTATGGCAAAGATACAAGCAAACTAAGTGTGCATGGAAGAGAAGAAAACAAAAATATTTCACTTGCAGAATCAACTTAAATGTTCACTTTATTTTATGAAGAATTTTAAGTTTATTCATTATCAACTACACTGTAAAGCAGATATATATTAACATAATATTGCAGTATTAAGTTATTCTCATTCCAACTAATAGATCTTAGGGAAGTAACTGTGTTAGTAAAAATTTTCACTTCTTAATGTGAATGAGAGCTTTGAAATGAATCTCCTAAAAGCTTAGTTTTCCAATTTGTACAAATAGAATATCTTATAAGGTTTTGTGAAAAATGAAAAATAAATATGTTGTATGATCACACCAAGTGAGGTAACCCAGACCTAGAAAGACAAACATCATCTGAGAATCTCAGCTCCACATCTTCAGATGTGAGTGTATATCCTAAGGTAACTACAGAAATCAGAAAAGTAAAGAAGAATCATTGTTGGGTTGGAGGATCAGTAGAGAGGAGAACAGCAGAGTACATGTGATTTAATGGAAAGAATGAGAAAATCAGGGGAGCTCTAATTAGGGACAAGAAGGAAAATAAACATAAAGAGGGAGGAAGGTGAAATAGCAGCAAGAATGTCTGAACAGTCATAAGGAATCAAATTATGAACTACCTAAAGTACCTATACTACATTAAAATGATTTCATAAATTTTAAAACATAGTTTAAATGAAAAATTTCCACCTAGGCTTAAAATGCTCCCTCTAAGAACTAAAGACTAGCAAAAACTCCAATACCAGACATGAGAATCCCGCTTTTGAGTTGTTGATCAGCGTTGTCCAAGAGACACCAACAACATTATAGGATATTGTGGTTGCTCTTATCTGCCTCCAGAAGTGGAAGATAAGTTCCTGTCACTGAAGACACCTGAAGACACCTGCCTGAAGACAGAGTACTCAGAAGCTCCTGATAGGGAACTGACACGAACACCTCCTCCCTGAGGACTAGATTTCATCATACCAGAAGGCACTGAGAAGCTTCTAAAGAAAGCAAGCAAGCAATAGTCTAAGTCATGTGTCTTGAAGGAAAACCCACCTGTAACCTCAATTTACTAAATTAGCATAATCCCTAACTACATCCAAAACATTTGTTCTTATTTCCACAGATAAGTGTAGTGTTAACTCCACATCAAATAACAGACAGACCATCACAGAGTTCCATGACCAACCAAAATGCAGAGTTGTGGAACCCTGTCCCAATTTAGACATCTGTATTCCAACTCTTGCACTCACTTAAGGTTCAGGGGTCATTTTTAGAGAAACAGCAGGAAGATTACACGAGCATGAAGAACAGAGAGTTTGCTGTGAGATTGTGTCTCCTAAGAGCTATACCTATAGAGTCTCACTAACATGACTGCCAGTCTTAGTTATTGTTCTTTTATGTTAGTCACTCAGACCTTAGTAGGCACCCAGAACTTAGCACAACTGACACTATGATTAAAACAACAAACAAACAAGAAAAAAAAAAATTCAGGCCTTGAAAAACCCCAGCATATATTCATTAATGCCTGCCAAAACAGAACTAAAGACCTAGCCCACTTGCCATAAAGTAGGGGGGGGGGGACTAAGTCATTCCTTCTAGAATATGGCTGGGAAAGTCCCTGAGTGGAAATCCTTATGTGTACTAACCTAGAATTTTTGCTTCTGTAGTTTCACCTTCTTCTAACATAAATGTGGCAACCAGGATATGATTTTTGTACATAAAACACTAAGAATTGTAAGAATAAGGACACATGATTTGGTCAAGTAACCCATTGAGCCACAGGTCTGCAATAAAGACTTTCTGTTCAGCCTTAAGAGTGTTCATTTGATATTCTCTGGTGGGCTTACCTCACAACACTATTACTGTGAAAAGACAGCATGACCAAGGTAACTTATAAAAGAAAGCATTTAATTAGGGGGTTGCTTACAGTTTCAGAGGGTAAGTCCATTACCACAATGGTAGAGAGCTTGCAGTAGGTAGAAAGGGACGGCACTGAAGGACTAGCTGAAAGCTTATATCTGTTCTACAAGGTACATTCAGAGATGGGAGAGACTGGGTATGATGTGAATTTTTTAAATCTAACCCCCATATCCCCAATAATTTGCCTCCTCAAATAAGACTACACCTTTCTATCCTTCCTAAAGAGTTTACTAACTGGTAACCAGACATTCAAGTATATGAGCCTATTAGGACCATTATCATTCAAATCATCACACTACTTAAACAGGAGCTGAGCAAGGAATAACAGAAATGTAGTGGAATAAGAGGAGGCCCAGGAGGCCTCAATCCTATACAGAGAACTAAAGGCAACTAAGGAATGTAAAAAAGAGCAAAATAATCTTTCCCCGGGGAAGAGATTACCAATTGGTTATAGAATATAAAATGATTATCTGGACAAACAGACATATAAGTAACATTATATAGACTGAGTAGGTTGTGCTTATGTATTAAGGGATATATATGTAAGTGTATATACATTTATGTATGTAACAGCAATTAATGAAAGAAAAGGTAAATTTGAAAAAAATGAAGGAGTATGTGGGAGTGTTTGAGAAGACAAGAAAGAAAAAAATAATGCAGTTAAATTATAATCTCAAAAACTAAAAGGAATAATTAAAACAAAGTCTGTAGAAAAGGTTCTGAGGTCTTTGGCAATTTGTCTAAGATCACTTAGTCCTATGAATGATTTTTCTGTAGCTGTTGTAATACATTATTACAAGCTTAATGGTTTAATACAACATTCTTTACTTTTCTTACAGTTTTGGAGATTAGAAATTCAAAATGAGTCTTCTTGGACCTAAACTCGAGGAGTTAGCAGAGCTCCACTTCTTGGAGCTCCAGATGGATAATCCATTTCCTTTCTTTTTACTTCTTCTAGAGCAGTGGTTCTCAACCTTTCTAATGCTGTGACCCTTTAATACAGGTCCTCAGATTGTAGTGGCCCTAACCACAAAATTCTTTACTTGCTACTTTATAACTATAATTTTCTAATATTATGACTTGTAATGTAAATATATGTGTTTTCTGATGGGCTTATGCTACCCCTGGGAAGGGGGTCATGACCTACTAGTTGAGAACCACTATTTTAGTGGTTGTCTGTGTATCATAGTTCAGGGCAATTATCCTCAGACTTCTAAACTAGCAAGTTTATTATACTAGCTACTGCATTCACAGTCTCACAATCTCCCTTGTCTCTTCTATCTCTCTCTATGAATGAGTGATTAAACTGTTTTTTACTCAGACAATACAGGATATCTATCTCAGTGTACATTCACCCGATTAGTATATTCTGCTTGCCACAGCTCACAAGAAGTGAACAAAGCCAGAGCTGGATTCCTAATGCCTCTGCTTCTGGCAACTGTGCTCCTTCCTAATAAGGACTCTGTAATAAGCTATTGCATCAACAAAACAGATCTTTGTATACAGACAGGAAATGACTAAGATGGCTTGTGTGATTTTTACTAGGTCCAATCCCATAAATAACTTAGGTGTTTAACAATTTACATTGTTATCCTTACTCAGTTATTGTATGGTTTTGTCAAGAACCACAATAGAGCAGAATAAGTCACAGAATAGTTGTAATTATCTGGATTTTAGTATGTAGAATGCAATAAATGAAAAGTCATGGGAATGACTAAAGGCATCTTAAACTCTCAGAATTTGATGTAAAGTTCTTGGATATTGCTTCATATGCTAAACATAAACAAGATGAAACTCCAGATTTTTGGATGCCATTCACTTTATATTTAATTCGTAGGCACTTTAGATAATCCTTTATTCTTGGATTTCCATAATGGCCAATAGGGATATGTGTTTGGACTCTAGTACACTATCCAAAATCCAGAATTGAATGCTTAAAAGAAAGTATCTATATCTGGGGATGCTTTACCTTAGGGTCTTGTTCTGTCAGCTAAAGGAGAACTCTCCAACAGAGAGCTAGTGAGTCCTAGTAAGTCTTAGGACTCTCAAGCAGACAGAAAGACATGGTGCATATGTCTCACACAAGTAACTTGAAAAAGAGGCCTTCAAGTGGAGATCGTGGCCTATATTATTCTCCCAGAAATGTAAGAGCCTTCATCAATTTTATTCTTACTTTCTGACATTCATCATAGGAAACTTAATAAATATTCTATATTACATGTGCTAATGACGAGTCAGTTGCCAAGGAATGTGATTTCTATTACATCCAAAATACATTCAAGGAAGGTACACGGAGCACTGACTATGATGGATAAAAGAAAAGGGCATTGTTTGTCTGCAGAGAATATTCACAGTAATAGGGAACTGAGAAGATAAGTAGACTGTTGGAAAAGGAACAGAATAGGCAATAACTTAATTTTTTTTAGTCAGTTCTAATGTCATTGCAACCAAATACTCAACAGAAACAAATTAACTCAAAAAAATTGAAAAGCAAAATGAATAATCACATCTATATTGAAGGATCTTGTAGGGAATTTTATTTTTAATCCTATAGTTTCTGAGAAGGCATTGGCATAAATAGGACTACATTATTACGGTATGAATGTGTCTAGCCCAGGTGTGATTATTAGGTTCATCAACTTAGTCTCTACTGTAGTTTGCTTCTTCATTTCCTCGTTTTCTTTTTTATTTCTCTCCCACCATACTGCTTTATTCCTCTCCTTTCATTTTCTCCCCTCTCCTTTTCTCTCCTTGCTTCCTCTCCTACCTTCTTCTGTTTTTCCTTCTCTTGAGCTAGCATCAGAAGTGTGACATCCTGACACTTCTTCCCTGGTGTTTTGAGAATGAAATAACCTGTATATCTGTATGGTCTTTGTTGTCAACCTAGGTCCCTTAACTGGATATGGTATCTGTTTCATGGAGGTTAAGTACCAGGTTCATTTTTAACTTTTTATATAATATGTATATACATCTAGATTGTATTGCATGCATTTTTATTATATTTACCCACTATTACCCCTTCTAACTTCCCTCAGGTCCCTCGCAACTTTATTGGCTACTCAGTTTATTTTTTTATTACCAATTGAGTCTCTACATAAATGCACATAAACATGTGAACATCCACTAGAACATAAGCAACATACCAGTATCTATACCCTCAAAGGAAAATTACTCCAGAAGCCATCAACTACCCTTGGCCCCTCAGCTAAAGGTAGGAACTCATACACCTCTCCCTCATCTGTGATGGACTTTTGACTTGACTGATCTTACTCAAGTAACCATACCTTCTGTGCTATGAGTACATGGCTATGTCTTGTCCACATGACAGAATTTCACTGTATTCTTCTTCATCCTCTTTCTTTCTAAAAATAGTTTTTCACACAATATATTTTATTGCAATTTTCCTTCCCCAATTCCTCCCTTATCTTCTCCACCTGCTCACCCACTCAAACATACACCTTTTCTTTCTCTTTCTCAGTAGAAAATAAACATCAAAATGATATAATAATACAAAATAAAGCAAATACACCTTAATAAGACTCTTACATTTCCTCTTTCTCCTTTTCCATGATGTTTCCTGATCCTGCGAGTGGAGTGATATGAATGTTTCATTTAGAGCTGAGCACCAATAATCCTTTCTCAGCTCTTTTTCATGAGTAATTTTCATCCAGATAGTGCATCACTTCACTCATTTACCTTCAAGATATTTTATATGCCTGAGGTAGTTACTATTTAATGTACTTCTTATTTTAAATAATCAGACTTTCTGCTTAACTCTTTAGATGATTTTTTTAGTTATGCTTTTATTCCTGTGATAAATGCTAAGTTCAGCTGCATGCTTGGGATGAAATCTGGCCTCCTTGACTCACACTTTTGTTTATTGTTATATTTTATCATTAGAGAAGTTCTTAGTTCTTTTCTTTTTTGCAAGTTGGAGTGATAGGGTCTTACCCAAATGGTATCCTTCATATTCCAAAGCAAATCAGACTTTGCCTTGCCTTCTAATTCCTATCACCACAAGCCTGGGATCCAACATTAAATTCATGGCTTTCTATTTTTCTTCAAATTTTACAGTTTGTATTTCTTTTTGTGACACTTGTTCTTTTTCACTTTAGATATACGTAAGAGTAATTACTAATAGCAACACAACAGAGTCAATCTTAGGTTGTGTTGAAGTCTTCTTCACTAAGACAATTAATTCATTCCTTTTCAATTTGGCCTCAAATTCTTAGGACAACATTAGAAGGCCGCCACGTCTTTTGCCAAAATATAACAAAAATTGGTCTCTAATCTAGTTGCTAATACTTGCAGAGGGCCTCTGAAATCCACAGTGCTGCCAGCAATAATATCTTCTGAACTCATATTAGGGTGGGCAGTTAACCCATTTATTTCTAATCCAAAGTCCAAATGTCTTTCAAATTCTTCCAAAATTGGAAGAATTTTGGAACCTCCTCATTTCCTTCCCCCTACCCCTGCCACTATGGGGGTATTCTCCCACCCACCTACCCAACCACTCTCCCTCCTTTGCATTCTCCTCTACTGGAGGTTCTAACACTCTCAGGCCCAAGGGCCTCTCCTCCCCCTGATGGCTAACAAGACCCTCCTCTGCTGCATATGTGGCCAGCACCATGGGTCCCTCAATGTGTAATCTCTGGTTGGTGGATCAGTCTCCAGGAGTATCAGGGAGTCAGGCCAGTTAACACTGTTGCTGCCTCCCTTGTGATGCAAACTCCCTCAGCTCCTTCAGTCCCTTCTCCATGTCCTCCATCTGGGACCTCACATTCAGCCCTACTGTTGCTGCGAATTGACTCTTGGGTATTTCGAACTTTCGAGCTAATAACCATTTAACAGTGAGTACATACCATGTTCACTCTTTTGTGACTGCGTTACCTCACTCAGGATGATATTTTCAAGTTCCATCCATTTGTCTGCGAATTTCATGAAGTCATTGTTTTTAATAGCTGAGTAGTATTCCATTGCATAAATGTACCCCATTTTCTGTATCTATTCCTCTGTTGAGGGACATCTGGGTTGTTTCCAGCTTCTGGTTATTATAAATATGGCTGCTATGAACATAGTGGAACATGTGTCTTTATAACTCTATCAAAAAATGGGGAACAGAGCTAAACAAAGAATTCTCAACTGAGGAACCTCGAATGGCCGAGAAGCACCTAAAGAAATGTTCAACATCCTTAGTCATCAGGGTAATACAAATCAAAACAACCCTGAAATTCCACCTTACACCAGTCAGAATGGCTAAGATCAAAAACTCAGGTGACAGCAGATGTTGGCGAGGATGTGGAGAAAGAGGAACACTCCTCCATTGCTGGTGGAGCTGATAAAACCTCTCTGGAAATCAGTTTGGCGGACCCTGTGAAAAATGAACATAATACTACCTGAGGACACAGCTATTCCACTCCCTGGCATATACCCAGAAGATGCTCCAATATGTAATTTCTGTCTTACTTACTTTTCTATCACTGTGATAAGCGATGATCAAGGCAAGTTATAGAGAAGTGTAATTAGGATTACAGTTTCAGAAGGTTAGTGTCTATTATGGCAGGAGAAAAAGCATGGCAGCAAATGGCTAGTATAGTAGCTAAGAGCTCATATCTTAATCTACAAACAGGAGGCAGAAAGCACACTGGAAATGATGTTTTTGCCAGATCTCCTCCAAGGCCATACCTCCTGTAATGGCTACCCTTGGTGTAAACATGACTTCATTGGAATGAACTAAAACCCACGTGACTGGGTATAGTTGTGAGGCACTTTTCTTAATTAATCATTTAAAGTGTAAGGAAACACCATTAAACCTGATTGATCTTTTTGATTGTAGGAAGGTTCTTCTTACATCTGGGCCACAAGCCTTCTAATGGAAGCCTATCAAAAGGTCACGGAAGAAGGAAACTCTTCACACCTTGCCTGCTTGCCATCACTATGGCTGGTAACTCTATTCTTTCAGTAGCACTAGAGCCTACTTATTTGGGATTCCACTGAATACGGAAGATCTGCTGATATATTCACCTTAGGACTAAACAACTACTAGGTTCTTAGACTTTCCATTGATATACAGCCATTGTTGGACTAATAGGACCACAGCCTTTAAAGCATTATCCTTAATAACATAATTTAACTATTATACTCTACTTCTTATCATTTTCTCCATAGGTTGGAGCTGGATAAAGCCCTTAGAAGATGGATTTTTAAGAATACCCTAAATACAAATTAGATCAGAAATGGCCATAGATTAATAGATGAGGCAAATAAGAAGATGGCATAAGAAAAATAATCAAGATTCAGTCATTAACTAAATGTGTGAAGTGAGGGAATGATTCTCAACTGTGAACATGAACAATAAATTCCTTAATGATGAACATACTTTTAGAAGATGATTTGACCTGACTTTTATTCAACAGGTACACAGGTTATAGTTGAGTGATTGAGTCTGGCTCAGGAGAAAGAGAGCAAGACAAGAGATAAAAAAGAAGCACAGTGAAATCATCATGTTGAGAATATCCAGAGATGGAGAAATATAAAAATGCTACTGAACTTGTTAGCGTAAAATTGTTCTTCAGAGACATGATTCTTACAAGTGGGCCACTCTCACCTCAGGGATATAGAAGATGCTACTAATCTCTGAGAACAGCTTCTTCAGCCTAAAACTCATCAGGCAGTGTTGATGAACAACTTTATCACTTCTTTAGTGTTCCTTCGGTAGAGCTAAAATGCATTATACCTGCCACTGGTGTCTGCCCTCTGGGAGGTTGCAACATTAGACAAGTGTTCAATCCATGTAAGACATGAGGTACATCTGCGAATATGTCCTTCATAACAAAAGAGAAGAAATAGTTTTCAGTGTCCAGAAATATCAGAAAACTAACCAAATTTTCACTTGTGCTTGAAAAAAAAATGTGCCTTGAATTGTCAGGATTAAACTCACAGAGATAACTCATCATTGCAGATTAATGAAGTCATCAGAATCATTTAGAAAGCAATTGAGTGCTTAATTTTAATTAGAGGTTTGATTGGTATTATTGAAATGAAACAAGAGAACTCATACCCTCACCTCCTAAATGGTTTTTTTTTCCCCTTTGAAACAATAATTAGTATGTTAGTCTTTAGTTCATTATTTGGTCTTTTATCAGATTATGCATGAAATAACTGCCAAAGAATAGGGTATTGCAGGCAGAAAACGTCATTCAGCATGACTCCAGGCGAAGTACTAAAATCAAAAAAAGAGAATCACATCACACTCACGGCTACAATACTTTGGAAAAGTTAGAGTCAAATACTGTTCAGCCAAATTATTTTACATATAAATGAGTGAAAAACATGATTTTATTAGATAATTAATCAAATTGAAGTTTATATTTAAGAGAAAGATATGGTGAATTGATATAGGAATATTTGTTTTATAGTTCTGAAACTCATCAAACACAGGAATTTCTACATTCCTCTTAAAGTGAACATATCTTATTTCAAGTAATCTGGATCCTTCTGTCTATCCAAGGATGTTTCATGTTTCAGATGGTTTGACTGTTAAGTCAGAGAACAGTATAAGAAAGCTAAATGTGATGGTGTTACAACCTTTCCAGACCATGGGTGAGTATGGGAAATATCTCACTTCATTTCGTAAGTTTATAGTACAGATGGAATTCCAGAAGCCCCACACCAATGTTCTCTACAGATCCAGGGTGAAAATTGATGTGTGGAACAGGCCTCCATGCCTGAAGTGATTCCCCAGCCTACTCTTTTTGTTGTTGTTGTTGTTGTTTTTCTTTTTTTCTCAGTAGAATTTTTTCTTTTATTTTTCCTACTTTATTTACATTTCAAATTCTTCCCCCTTTCCAGATCTCCCCTTTGGAACCTCCCCATTTCCTCCCCCATCCCCCTGCCACTATGGGGATATTCTCCCACCCACCCAACCACCCACACTCGTCTTCCCTCCTTGGCATTCTCCTCTACTTGGTGATATAACACAGAAGATTATCCCTGGAATTTGGTCTGAAAATGTCTAGGAAGAATTCGGTTTCCTAGTATAAGCATGTTCTGTCCTCTGTTTTTGTCTCTTTCTGTCTTAAACAGATATGACACAGACCTTTGTTATCTTACTTTTCCATTTTAAAAACTGAGAGGAATATTGCTGACATTGATTGTATTAATATCTGTGGGGGGTCTTAACATCTGAGGAATTTTCAAGTTTAAAGAAATGTAGACTCCTGAAAGGCTGGTTTCATTTGTTATACAATTTAGTAATTCTGTTACCCATAGAAATTTGTTTTCTTATCTACTCAAAGAGTTTGGACCTAGGAGATAAGTTTTTATCAATTACTTTCAGTCAATATAAACTAGTAGAAAACTCATAGAAAATTTCTTTGTCATGATAGGTTCACATACTTAAATTCGCCCTCCAGATGATCTACATTTGCTGCAGAGAGTGTAAAAGGAATTTCCAAAAGAGACCATGGCCAGAGTTGTGAGAGAGAAAGAGAACAAGAATGGTAAGTGTTTCAGAAGGGCAACTGAAAACCTATGCAGCATTACTTGGTGTACCTTACTCACCAGCTACTCTATGTCACTATAGTTGTGTCTTGCTTCTTGTATTGAATCTGGTGGTAAAGATTAGTCAATGAATTACAGTTTATACAGTTAGAGAATGACTTTAATCTTAGCAGTGAGTGTTAATATAAAAAAATTCTATCTAGCTCCACCTCTTTTAAGTGTATCTTTAAAAACTCCTCCACCAACCTAGCCCCCCTCCTGCCTTACTGCTCTAGTATTCCCCTATGCTAGGGCAACAAGCCTGCACAGGACCAAGGGCCTCTCCTCCCAATGATGCCAGATAATGCATATGATACATATGTAACTGGAGCCATGGATCCCTCCATGTATACTCTTTGGTTGATGGTTTAGTCACTGGGAACTCTGAGGGGGGGGGAAGGAGGTTTGGTTAGTTGATATGGTTGTTCTTCCTATGTGGTTGCAATCCACTTCAGCTCCTTCAGTTCTTTCCCCTAAAATGTCCATCGGGATCCCTTGGCTCAGTCCAATGGTTGGATGTGAGTACCTGCATCTGTATTAGTCAGGTGCTGGCAGAGTCTCTCAGGGGACAGCTATACCAGGCTCCTCCTGTCAACAAGCTCTTCTTGGCATCAGCAATAGTATCTGGATTTGGTGTCTGCAGATGGGATGGATCCCTAGGTGGGACAGTCTCTGGATGGCCTTTCCTTGAGTCTCTGCTCTACTCTTTGCCCCTGCCTTTACTTTAGACAGGAAAAACCATCAGACTGAGTACTGAGACCCCAATGGAAGAGTTAAAGGAAGGACTGAAAGAGCTGAAGGGGATTGCGACCCCATAGAAGGAACAACAATATCAAATAACCCAGACCAGAGCTTCCAAGGACTAAACCACCAACCAATGAGTAGAAATGGAGGGACCTATGTCTCCAGCTACATACGTAGCAGAGGATTGCCTTATCTGGCCTCAATGGGAGAGGAAGCCCTTGGTCTTGTGAAGGCTTGATGCCCTAGTATAGGGGGATGCTAGGGCAGTGAGGTGAGAAAGAGTGAGTGGGTGGGGGAGCACCCTCATAGAGGCAGGGCTTGATATCTGCACCATTTTATTTTTATTTATTTATTTTTTGTTCCTACATTTCCTTTAGACCCAAACAATTTTGGGTTAAAAAGTTTTAGATGGGTGGGTGGCCCCATCCCTCAACTGGGGGTTGCATCTCTCTCCTGGAAGTGGTCTCTACAGGTTCTATCTCTCATTTGTTGACCATTTTTGCTAAGATCATCCTCAATGGGTCCTGGGAACCTCTTGCTTCCCTGGCACCTGGGACTTTCTAGTGGCCCTCAGTCTCCCCACCTCCAACTTCTACATATTTCTATTCATTTTTCCTGATCCTCTGTATTCTCTCCTATCTCTTCCCATACCTGATTGTACCACCACTTTTTTCACTCCCCCTCCTTTCTCCATCCCAGGTCCCCCTCTCCTACCTCCCATGATTATTTTGTTCCCCATTCAAAGTAGAATTGAAGTACCTGCACTATGGTCTTCCTTCTTGTTAAGCTTCTTATGGCTGAGTTGTATTTTCTCATCCCAGGAAGATTCATCCCTCCTACCTAATCCCTTACTCAATGTCTAACCTCTGTGGGTATTCTGAGTTTTGAGGCTAATATCTTCTTATCAGTGAGTACATACCATATATGTTCGTTTGTGTCTGAGTTACCTCAGGATGATATTTTATAGTTCCATCCATTGCCTGCAAAGTTCATGGCATCATTATTTTTATTAGATGAGTAGTACTCCATTGTGTAAACCTACCACATTTTCTGTATGCATTCTTCCATTAAGGGGCATCTGGGTCATTCCCAGATTCTGGCTATTATAAATAAGGCTGCTATGAACATAGTGGAGCATGTGTCCTTGTTATATGTTGGAGCACCTTTTGGGTAAATGCCCAGTAGAGGTATAGTTGGGTCCTCAGGTAATACTATGTCCAATTTTCTGAGAAACCTTTAGATTGTTTTCCAGAGTGGTTCTACCATCTTGCAATCCCACCAGCAATGGAGGAGTGTTCCTCTTTATCTACATCCTTGCCAGCATCTTCTGTTGCCTGATTTATTGATCTTAGCCATTCTGACTGGTGTGAGAGTTGTTTTGATTTGCATTTTTCTGATGTTGACTTAACAGATTATAGAAACACAAACTAAACACAGACATATTGAAACTAACAGAAGTTATGGGCCAAATGGATTTAAAAGATATCTATAGAACATTTCACCCTAAAACAAAAGAATATACCTTCTTCTCAGCACCCCACCTTATGATATCTTCTCCAAAATTGACTATATACTTGGACACAAAATAAACCTCAACAGATATAAGAAGATTTAAATAATCCCATGCATCCTATCAGACCACCACCAAATAAGACTGGTCTTCAATAGCAACAAAAACAACAGATAGTCCTCATAAATGTGGAAACTGGGCAACTATCTACTCAGTCATAATTTGGTCAGGGAAGAAATAAAGAAAGAAATAAAAGACATTTTGGAATTCAATGAAAATAAAGGCACAACATATCCAAATTTATGGGATACAATGAAAGCAGTGCTAAGAGAAAAACTCATAGCCCTGAGTTTCACCATAAAGAAAATTGGAGAGATCATGCACTGGCAGCTTAACAGGTCATCTGAAAGCTCTAGAACAAAAAGAAGCAAATATCCTCAAGAGGAATAGACTGCAGTAAATAATCAAACTCAGGGATGAAATCAACCAATTATAAACAAAGAGATCTATACAAAGAATCAACAAAACCAAGAGTTGGTTCTTTGAGAAAATCAACAAGATAGATTTAACACTTAGCCAGACTAACCAGAGGTAACAGTGACAGTATCCAAATTAACAAAATCAGGAAGGAAAAGGGAGATATAGCAACAGAAACTGAGGAAATTAAAAAAATTAATCAGATCCTACTACAAAAGACTATACCCAAAACTAGAAAACTTGGATGAAATGGATGATTTTCTAGACAGATATCAAGTACCAAAGTTAAATCAGGAGCAGATACACCATCTAAACAGCCCCATAACCCCCAAGGAAATAGATGTAGTCATTAAAAGTCTCCCAACTACAAAAAATCCTAGGGCCAGATGGTTTTAGTACAGAATTCTAACAGACCTTCAAAGAAGATGCAATATCAGTACTTCTCAATCTATTCCATAAAACAGAAACAGAAGGAACACTATTCTTTCTATGAAGCCACAGTTACACTGATATCTAAACCACAAAAAGATCCAACTAAGAAAGAGAACTACAGACCAATTTCCCTTATGAATATCAATTTAAAAATACTCAATAAAATTTTTGCAAACTGAGTCCAAGAACACATCAAAACGATCATCCATTATGATCAAGTAGGCTTCATCTCAAGAATATAGTGATGGTTCAATGTACAGAAATCCATCAACATAATCCACTATATAAACAAACTCAATGAATAAAAACCATATGATCATCTTGCTATATGCTGAAAAAGCTTTTGACAAAATACAATACCCATTAATGCTAACAGTATTGAAGAGATTAGGAATTCAAGGTTTATACCTAAATATAATAAAAGCAATATACAGCAAACTAATAGACAACATCAAACTAAATGGAGAGAAACTCAAAGCAATCCCATTAAAAATCAAGGATAAGACAAGGCTGACAACTCTCCCCCTACCTATTCTATATAATATTTGAAATTCTAGCCAGAGAAATTAGACAACAAAAAAAAAGATCAAAGGGATACAAATTGGGAGGGAGGAGGTCAAGATATCACTATATGCAGATAACATGATAGTATACATATTCGATCCCAAAAATTCTACCAGAGAGCTCTTATAGCTGATAAACAACTTCAGCAACATGGCTGGATAAAAATATTAACAAATCAGTAGGCTTCCTCTACTCAAAAGATAAAAGGATCAACAAAGAAATTAGGGAAACAATACCCCTGAGAGCAGTCACAAATAATATTACAAACCTTGGTGTGACTCTAATCAAGCAAGTGAAAGATCTGTATGAAAAAAATTTCAAGTCTCTGAAGAAAGAAATGGAAGAAGACCTCAGAATATGGAAAGGTCTTCCATGCTCATAGATGGCAGGCTTAATATAGTAAAAATGGCCATCTAACCAAAAGCAATCTACAAATTCAATGCAATCACCATCAAAATTCCAACTCAGTTCTTTATAGAGTAAGAAAGAGCAATTCTCAAATTCAATTGGAATAACAAAAAACCCAGGATAGGGAAAAGTATTCTCAACAATAATAGAATTTCTGGGGAAATCACCACCCCTGACCTCAAGCTGTACTATAGATCAATAGTGAAAAAAACTGCATGGTGTTGGTACAGAGACAGGCAGGTAGATCAGCGAAACAGAATTGGAGACTCAGAAAAGAACCCACACACCTACAGTCACTTGATCTCTGACAGAGGAGCTAAAACCATCCAGTAGAAAAAAGACAGCATTTTCAACAAATGGTGCTGGCTCAACTGGAGGTCAACATGTAGAGGAATGCAAATTGATCCGTTCCTATCTCCCTGTACAAAGCTCAAATCCAAGTGTTCCAAGGATCTTCACATAAAACCAAATACACTGAGTCAAATAGAAGAAAAAGTGGGGAAGAGCCATGAACAGGGCACAAGGGATATTTTCCTGAACAGAACACCTATGGGTCATGCTCTAAGATCAAAAGTCGACAAATGGAACTTCATAAAATTGAAAAGCTTCTGTAAGGCAAAGACACTGTCAATATAACAAAACTGCAACCCACAGATTGGGAAAGGTATCTTTACTAATCCTACAGCTGATAGAGGGCTAATATCCAAAATATACAAAGAATTCAAGAAATTAGACTCCAGAAAACCAAATAACCCTATTAAAAATGGGAAACAGGGCAAAACAAAGAATTATCAACTGAAGAATCTCACATGGCTGAGAAGCATTTAAGGAAATGTTCAACATCCTTAGTCATCAGGGAAATGCAAATCAAAATGACCCTGAGATTCCACCTCACACCAGTAAGAATGGCTCAGATAAAAAACTAAGGTTACAGCAGATGACGGTGAGGATGTGGAGAAAGAGGAACACCCCCCCATTGCTGGAGAGATTACAATCTGGTACAACCACTCTGGAAATCAGTTTGGCAGTTCTTCAGAAAATTGGAAATAGTTCCACCTGAGGACACAGCTATATCACTCCTAAGCATATATCCAAAAGATGTTCCAACATACAACAAGGACACATGCTTCACTATGTTCGTAGCAGCCTTATTTATAATATCTAGAAGCTGGAAACAATCCACATGTCCCTCAACAAAAGAATGGATACAGAAAATGTGGCAAATTTACACAATGGAGCACTACTCAGCCATTAAAAACAACAACTTCATGAAATTTGTAGGCAAATGGATGGAACTACAAAATAGCATCATGAATGAGGTAACAGAGTCACAAAGGAACACGCATGGTATGCACTCACTGATAAGTGGATATTAGGAAAAATCTTGGAATACCCATGATACAACTTACAGATCAGATGAAGACCAAGAACAAGGAAGACCAAAGTGTGGGTGCCTCAGTCTTACTTGGAGGGGGAACAAAATAATCATGAGAGGTTGAGGGAAGGAGGGACTTGGGAGGAAGACAGGAGGGAGAAAGATAAAAAAGGGGGCAGAATCAGATGTGGGAGGAAATGGGCAAGATGTACAGAGAGTCAGGAAATTGAATAGAGGTGTGTAGCAATGGGGTATGGGAAATGGGTTTGGCTACCAGAAAGCCTAAGATGCCAGAAATGCAAGAGGCTCCCAGGACCCAGCGGGATGACCTCAGCTAAAATACCCAACAAATTGGGGAGAGTATCTGTAGAGACAGTATCCAGAAGTCAGGTAAGGCCCCTAGTTGAGGGATGGGGCCACCCATGCTTCATAAAATTTTTACCAAAAATTGCTCCTGCCTAAAGGAAAAACGGGGACAAGGAGTGGAACAGAAACTGAAGGTGGGGTCATCCAGGGACTGCCCCACCTGAGGGTCCATCCCATGTGCAGCCATCAAACCTAGGTGCTTGCTGATAGAAACTTGAGTAGATGTCTCCTGAGAGGCTCTTTCAGAGCCTTGTGGATGCAGATGTGGATGTTTGCAGCCAAACACTGGACTGAGCATGGGAACCCCAATGGAGGAGTTGGGGGAAGAACTGAAGGAGCTGAAGGGGTTTGCAACTACATGAGAGGAACAACAATATCAACCAACCAGATACCCCAGAGCTCCCAGGGACTAAACCATCAACCAAAGAATACACATAAAGGGACCCACGACTCCAGCTCTATATGTGGTAGAGGATGGTCTTGTCTGGCATCAATGGGAGGGGAATCTCTGTTTCCTGTGAAGGCTTGATGCCCCAACTTAGGGGAATGATGATAGGGCTGTGGGGTGGGAATGAGTGGGTGGGTGGGAGAGCACCTTCGTGGAGGCAGGCAGAAAGGGGTGGAGTGGAGGTTTTATGGAGAAAAACCAAAAGGGAGGATGGCATTTGAAATGTTAATATACAAAATAACCAATAAAAAAAAATAACCACAAGGGTCAGCATTTGCTGTTGAGGATGTGGGGCAAGGGAAACACTCCTTCCTCCATTGCTAGCAGGACTACAAACTCAAATAATCAGTTTGTACATCAATCTGACTGTTTCTCAGAACACTGCAAATAGTTTTACCTTAAACCCCAGCTATACCAGTGTTGGACATGTACCAAAAATATGCTACACCAAAGTATCCCAAGGATGCTTACTCAACTATGTTCATACCAGCTTTATTCATCATAGAAACTGGAAACAATGTAGATTTCCTTTATCTGAAGAATAGATAAAGAAAATGTGGTTCATTTGCACAATGGAATACTACTCAGTTATTAAAAACAAGGACATCATGAAATTTGCAGGCAAATGTATGTAAAGAAAATATCATCCTTAGTGAAAGACCCAGAAAGACAGGCTTAGTAAGTACTCATTTATAAGTAGATATTAGCCCTAAATCACACAACCATTCTATGATCCACAGACCATAAAAGCTAAAGAAGGAAAGCTAAAGAGAGGACAATTGAATCTCATTTCAGAAAAGGAAATAAAATAGAGTAATTAGATGAAGAAAGGGAGCTGTGTATATGGGCTGGAAAGGGGACGGATGTGAAGAGAGTTGGGGTAAAGGTGAGAAGACGTGGAAAGAAGGGAAATCAGTGAGGTGTATCTCTGGGACAAGCTGGTGATCTGGTAGGAGGGAGTTTCCTGAGAGGATATGGGGTTGACCTTAGCTGAGATTGTTAGCAGCAGGGTATATGAAGTAGCCATCTCCTTAACAAGAAAAGTCTTCTGGAAGGAAGGGAACACCAAAATTTTTCTTGCCTACAAGTTGTGGAGAAATAAAGATGGAGCAGAGATTAAGGGAATGACCAATCAATGACTGGCCCTACGTGAGACTGTCAATATGGGATAGATTCAACCCTGACATTATTAATGAAACTCTGGCTTATGCTCTAAGATCAAAAGTTGACAAATGGGACCTCATAAAATTGCAAAGCTTCTGTAAGGCAAAGGACACTGTTAATAGGACAAAATGGCAACCTACAGATTGGGAAAAGATCTTTACAATCAATCCTACGTCTGATAGAAGGTTAATATCCAATATACACAACGCACTCAAGGAGTTAGACTCCAAAGAATCAAATAATCCTATTCAAAAATGGGGTATAGAGCTAAACAAATAATTTTCAACTGAGGAATATAAAATGGCCAAGAAATACCTAAATAAATGTTCAACATCCTTAGTCATCAGGGAAATGCAAATCAAAACAACCCTGAGATTCTACCTCACACCTGTCATGGCTTAGATCAAAAACTCAGGTGACAGCGGATTCTGGCAAGGATGTAGAAAAAGAGAAACACTACAACCATTCTGGAAATCAGTTTGGCGGTTCCTCAGAAAATTGGACATAGTATTACCTGAGGACCCAGCTCCTGGGCATATACCCAAAAGATGCTCCAACATATAACAAGGACACATGCTACACTATGTTCATATCAGCCTTATTTATAATAGCCAGAAGCTAGAAAGAATGCAGATGACCCTCAACAGAGGAATGGATACAGAAAATGTAGTACATTTACACAATGGAGTACTACTCAGCTTTTAAAAAGAATGAATTCATGAAATTCTTAGGCAAATGGATGAAATTAGAAAATATCATCCTGAGTGAGGTAACCCAGTCGGAAAAGAACACACATGGCATGCACTCACTAATAAGTGGATATTACCCTAAAAGCTCAGAATACCCAAGATATACAGACCACATGAAGCTCACGAAGAAGGAAGACCAAAGTGTGGATGTTTCAGTCCTTTTATGAAGGGGAAACAAAATACTTGGAGGAAATGAGGAGACAAAATGTGGAGCAGAGATTGAAGGAAAGGCCGTCCAGAGACTGCCCCACCTGGGGGTCCATTCTATATACAGACACCAAACCCAGACACTATGGCGGATGTCAAGAAGTGCTTACTGACATAAGTCTGATATAGCTGTCTCCTGAGAGGCTCTGCCAGGGCCTGACAAATACAGAGGCAGATGCTCACAGCCAACCATTGGATTGAGCTAGGGTTCCCTAATGGAGAACTTAGAGAAAGAAGTGAAGGAGCTGAAGGGGTTTCCAACCCATAGGAAGAACAACAATATCAACCAACCAGATCTCCCAAAGCTCCCAGGGACTAAACCACCAACCAAAGAGTACACATGGAGGGACCCATGGCTCCTGCTGCATATGTAGCATAGCATTGCCTTCTTGGACAACAATGGAAGGAGAGACCCTTGGTCCTATGAAGGCTCATTGCCCCAGTGTAGGGGAATGCCAGGTCAGGGAGGCAGGGAGTGTGTGAGTGGGGAAGGAGCACCTTCATAGAAGCAGGGGGAGAGAGGATGGGATAGAAGGTTTCTGTAAAGGAAATTGGGAAAGAGGATAATATTTGAAATGTACATAAATAAATAAATCCACATCCCCCCCCCAAAAAACCCCAAAAAACAAACAAACAAACAAACCAAAAAAACAAACAAACAAGCAAACCCTGTGCCTTCTAGCCTTCTACAAAATTCTTTTGCTGCTTAGTTCAGGGTACCACAGAGGTTTGAGTCAGAGGTAGTATATTAGGTCAAGTTATATTTGTGGGATATTCACGTGTAGTACAGGGGGGTATATGTAGCATCATAGAGATGGAACATATTTTATTTTACGACCCTCAGCAGTTCAAATTCAAATGTCTTCCTTTTCAAGGATGGATCAAGCACCCTATTTGTTCACTGGGAGATATGTAAGAGCCTTTGCCAAGCAGAATACTATAAAGATTGCAGATCTTTATTTTTCTAAGTATGTGAGAACTCTGAAACTTTTGAGTGATTAGTATTTTTATGTTTAAGTTGACAGTTTGCTGGAATTTCCCTTCTGCCTTATCCTTGTGAAAGTGAGCCTCTGCTGCTTGCCTAGTTGTGGATCTGTGGCAAATGCTGGGATACTTTGTCTTTTTATGCTGTTTTCCCTAACCTCGACCAACACTTCATAATTTATTTCTCTGCCATTGAAACAAGTCAATTCAAGCCATATTAGAGTATATGTAATAGCAGGTGTTTGGGGAAAGCACTCTCAGGAAAGTTTACTGGTTCTAAGGAACTGAGCCAGGGAAGTTGATGTGACATGGGAGGGGTGGGGAACCAGTATATATGAAAGAACCTTGGTTCGGGGAGTCCAGCCCTTAAGGTATAAAGTCCAGGGTAGAGGACAGGGTATGCCCGGTAGGGACTGAGGGATATTGGGAAAACCTGGAGTCCAGGTCCACTTTGGTATGTTAAATATGCACATCAGCTGATTGTCTTGGGTCTCAATTCCAACAAAACTTGAGGTTTTATTTTCTCTCTTGTTAATTTCAGTATTTTCCTGTGATGGAGAATTTTGAAATTCATCTAATATTGTTACTGTGATGATTCTTTGTAAATAAAGAGGTTATTTCTTATTTTAATACAGTTGAGCCATCTTGATATTCTTTCTACAATGGAAAATGTTCTAGAAGTATTAGCTTTGTCTATAATGTGTTAAGTATAAACATCAATGGGCCCAGTGTGAGGTTCTATACATGTATATAGCATGATCTAATCAAATCCAAGTTCCCTTTAATCTACTCCTTCCCTCTCTAGCATCTTTACTTATCATCATTATAGTAAAGGGATATTATTATTTTTGCCATGAATTTACTTTCTCAAGGAAAATTTAGATTTTTCTTTCATGTTAATAGTTATTATTCTTTTACTTTTGATTGAAACATTCACTTGAGAATTTATAAAAAGCTGATCTTATGATAAATTCCTTCAACTTTTACTTTTTAATGAAGGGCTTTATTTGCCCATACTGAAGATTATCTTTGTTAGAAATAGGGTTCTTGGCTGGTAATTGGTTTTGTTTGTTTGTTTGGCTGGTTGGTTGATTTTGGTTTATTGTTGTTGTTTGATTGATTTTTACTGTTTTGCTTTTCAGAAGACTGGATATATCATTCCATTCTTTCTTGACCTGAAACATTTTTTCCCAGAAATCTGTTTATCATCTAAGAGTAATTCATTTATGTGTGATGTCATCTTTTTCCTCTTAAATTCTTTTAAAATTCTTTCTGTTCATGTTGATATTCATGGGTTGCACCATATTGGTGTAGCTTGTACTACTACCTGAAGCCATGAAGACGTGCATGGTCTGTGCTGCCATCTGTAGCCATGTTGGGGTCTGTGGGTCTAGCTGCCTCTGAGGGCCATGTCTGGGTCCATGGTCCTACTATGTTCTGATGGTTGGGGGACATGCTGATGTCTGTGTCCCGTGCTACTGCTGATTGTCATACTGGTGTAAATGGTCTATACTGCCACCTGAAGTCATATTGATGGTCTTGGCTTGTTCCACCACTGAGGGCTATGATGCCCAGAGGGTTGTCTTGAAGTCTGTGGTCTATGCTGCCACTAGGGAAAATGCCGGGGTCTGTGGAATGTACTGGTCTAGAAACAATGTGGAAGTCTATGATCTATGCTCTGCTGGATGTAAAGGGAAAAGAAGCTATTTTTGCAGTGGTATTGATGACTAAAGACTCACACTTGTGCAAGATAGACATAGAAGACTTATGTGACAGCCACACACATCCCATTCCACCCCACTCTACCTCCTAAAATAGCAGTCTAGCCATAATGCCACTGAAAAGAATTCTTAAAATTGTGAAAAGGATGTTGGGATGGCTTCTGATGGGATGTAGTTGGGGAAGGACTCAGTTTTCTTTAAGGGGCTGGCCACCAGGAATTTGACCAAACTCCAGAGAGTATATAGGCAAAGGCTTCTTGTTTGTTCATTTATTCCCTACTTTTATAGAGGAAAAATTCAAGGCGGGAGGTCATACCTGAGACTACTGGGAAGTGAGATTGGGGTTCATGATTTGAAATTTCTAAATAATCAATAAAATATTATGAAAAGAAAAATAAAATTCTGTCTGCTTAAATCTCTGAAAATTTGACTATTGTGTCCCCAAGATTCCCAAATATTCAATAAATATATTATGAAAAAATTCTTTCTGTTTAAATCTCTAAAAATGTGTCAATCATGTTCCCCAGATATGAGTTCTTTGGCTTGAATCTCTATAGATTCCATTGATCTTTTTGAGTTTCAATGTTTATGTTTCCCATAATACTTAGGAAGTTTTCATCAACTATTGTATGAAACAATCTTTTTTGTACTTTTCTCCATCTCTTCTTCTACTGAAACTCATTTAATACAAATTTTTGTTGTTGTTTTGTAGTAATTCCATAACTACCATAAGTATTTTACCAGCTCTTTGTTGTTTTTTTAAAATACTTTTTTGTGTGGTAGGAATATTTTCTGTTTCTTTTTTCCTTCTGACTATATTATTTTAAAAGACCTGTTTTTCAGTTCATATTCTTTCTTCTCTTTGCTCTAGTGAGCTACTGAAGTCTCTGAAACCATGACCTAAAATAAACCCAGTTTCCTGAGTTATGTCAAGTAAAGTGTCACACACTTGGGAAGCTGACTGACAGCTTATATTCATCAATGATTAACTTCAAATGAAAACAAATTCTCCAACTTAAAAATGCATATTGGTTAAATGAGGAAAACATAAAGTTTCAACAATATACTGTCTACAAGACTCTTACTTTACAAGTAAAGCTGGAATTAAAAGGGTACAAAATGGCATTCCAAATAAATGGAAGGGAGGCCAGAAGAAGCTAAGCTAACTGTATTTTTGCCTGAAAAAAATAAAACACAAAAATGAAAAAGATAAAAGAAAAAGAAAAGAAAAATGAAAGAGAAAGCCACCACATAATGGTGAAGGGATTGATTCATCATAATGACATGAAGATTAAATTGTATGCACCTACTACCATTGTATCTGGTTTTATGAAATAAACTTTATTAGGTCTAAAGGGAGAGAGATCCAATAGAACACTGCAGAACCTAAACATTCCACTCTCTGTAGTAGATAGATTATTCAGATCCACAAAGTTAAATAATTCTGTAGATTGTATGGACAAATACGTGTAAAGAATTTGTTCAGAATCTGTGGAATACAGTTTCCTTCTATCATCATACAGAATTTCCTCTAGTGGAAATCACATATTAAGGTACAAAGGACAACTTAAACAATTTTTAGATATTTAAGCATCATATGATATCTTTTCTAATCATGATTTAACAAAATTAGACATCAAATTACCTTTGTATTGGAACAGTACAATGTGCAAAATTTATGTATTGCACTAAAATTAATTACTATATACAATAAATATATATTCATTAAAACTCTATTGAGGGACTGAAAATATGGATCAACAATTAAGATCACTTGCTGTTTTCAAGGAAAACCCAAGTTTAGTTCCCAGAACCCAGTCTGAGTGGTTCACAACTGTCTTTAACTCCAGTTCTAAGGGATCAGACACATTCTTCTTACCTAAACAGGCACCACATAATCATGTCATTCATCATCATCACACATGCACGGGTGTGCTCACAGACACACACACACACACACACACACACACACACACACACGTGCGCATACATGTTTAATAAAAATAAAAATAAAAACAAACACTATAGTAAACACTGGAAATCAGCGTGGAACAATCCAGTAGTATATTTACAATAATTGGCTAAACATTATATTAATAAAAAGTTCTATATTAAAATGCAAAGTATAAATTAGAGGAAGAGAACAAAATTATTTGTATGTGGTGGAGATTAAATTCTTGTCAGTTTAAAACACTGTAAAGTATCTCTTGGAAATTTTGTTCAAATCAGGAGAAAACACAAAGAAAAAAAATACAGGAAATACACAGTTAAAAAGAATAAAACGAAACAAGAGAATAACACCTTATTTCCAAAGAAAATCTCAAAATTATACCTGGAAACAAAGAAAGTAAGAAACACTAATTTAAACCAGAAATTGGTAAGAGCAAGTTCTACCTGCAGAGGATAACTGAATGTAATATGTAATTCTCCACTTAAAAGCAAAAAAAGCTGTAGGAGTGTATGCGTTGTGCTGTGTGTATTTCACCTATTATAATTCATAGAAAAGTTGAACATAAATATATTTAAATTTTAATTCTATGCTTACGACAAAATTTTACTTCACTTCAGGATACACATAAATCAAGGATACAATGTTTTGTACTAATAAAAACTGAAAGAGAACAAGAGTATTTCCCATATAAAATAAAACTTTAAGTCAGAGAAACAATGCTGATAAAGGTCAATTCATAGAAATAATGCAATAACATAAAAACGCATACATATTTAACACTAGAGAACCCAGTATAAAAACTGTTATAACTGAAAGGAAAGGTAGATGGCAGTGTGATAATTGTAGGTTACTCAACAATCAACTCTAACAAGCACAGGGCATCCAAATAGAAAGTCAATAGCCACAAATGCGGCAGAGGAGGGGCTTGTTATCCATCAGAGGGGGGAGAGGCCCGTGGGCCTGAGGATGTTAGATCCCCCAGTATAGGAGAATGACAAGGAGGGAAGACAAGAGTGGATGGGTGGGTTGGAGAATATCCCCATAGTGGCAGGGGGAGGGCAGAGGGAATGGGGAGGTTCTGAAGGGGAGATCTGGAAAGGGGGAAACATTTGAAATGTAAATAAAATATGACAAATAAATAAATAAATAAATAAATAAATAAAGTCAATAGCCATGGGATTCAACCTACATTCTATTACACACAGACTCAACTGGCACTTAACATTCCATGCAAACCTCCAAAGTACACAGACCTCTACTCAGTACAATGAACAAGATAGGTCATATGTTAGACTACAAAACAAGACATAACAACTTAAATTAAAAGATCAAAGTTGCTAGGTGTGGTGTTGCATGCACTTCATAAAAGTACTTGGGAGGCAAATCTTTGTGAGTTCCTGGCCAGTCTTATCTACATAGCAAGGTCCAGACAAACAGGAAAGCACATTAACTAAAGTCAATTTAAGTGTCTTTTCTGACCATAATAGTAGAAAACTGGAAATCAGCCACAGGAAGAAAGTTAGAAATTTAAAAATCACATCTAATTAAGCAAAATGCTCTTGTAAAAATAGGACAATGAAGTATTTTTCAAAATGCAAATAAGAGAAAGAAGCTATAGAGTTTAATGGATAGGGGTGAAGGGGTATCTGTAAGGAAATGGATGAGGGAGATCTATGATCAGAATATATTGTATGAAAAATATATTTTCATTCAAAAAAGATAAAAGGGAAACAAAATAGAAATAACACAGCACATGTAATACAC
The DNA here is from genome assembly GCA_019843965.1 of Rhynchomys soricoides. Taxonomy (NCBI): domain Eukaryota; kingdom Metazoa; phylum Chordata; class Mammalia; order Rodentia; family Muridae; genus Rhynchomys; species Rhynchomys soricoides. The sequence goes on from JADRCH010000011.1 coordinate 22,591,479, forward strand.
AGCAACAATACTGCAAACAAAATTTGCAGCACCATTATGAATGAACCTGGGAACATTGGGTTAAGCAAAAAAACCCAGACATAAGCAAATATCATATGATTTTATTCTTAAATAAAATATGAGAATATGTATCCTGTAGAAGTAGAAAATGGATCAGTGGCTACAGATGGAGGATGGGTTGGGGACCCATGTAAAAAGTTTAGTACTCAGCTCCAAATTTACAAGCTTGCAGAAGATATATCTGCTATTCCACTGCATAGTATGGTGCCACAATTAATGATAATATATAATAATATATATTATTCATTTTAATTATCCAGAAGAGAGAATTTTGTATGTTTTCATTATAAAGAAAGAATAAATGTTGATGTGACATTCTAATTGAACCAATTGGATCATTATGTAATATATGCAAATATATATCACAACTCTCATGTGTCAACTAAAATTGCAAAGGATAAGTTTTTAAAATAATAAAAGTATTTGAGATAAAATAAAGAAAAAAATATAAAAGCTATAAAGGCAAACAAGACAGAATATTGAGAAAGACAATGACAAATGCCATAATTTAAACAGACATGGAATATATATGTGAAGAGATTAGACATTTGTTCAGAGACTTGAATAAAGTAGGAATGGAGCTATAGATAGCAAAGTAAAGTCCATTCGTGCAGAGAAAAGAGCTAATAGAAGGTGAAATGCCTGGAGCCTTGGTTCCTTTAAAAAAGAGCTCAGAATCCAGCACCTTGCAGCAAGATTATAAAAAACAAACAAGGAAGAGAATAGATAGAAACAGTGAGTTCACATAGGAAACTACGAGATATTGAAAGAGATTTGGGTTTTCAATTCTGTGACAAAAACATACTGGAAGCTTGGAAAAGATAGTTAAATCTGCCTGAGGCCTGTCTGGCCTTAGGGGAACTGGCTGAGGTGGGACACAGTATTGGATGAAGGCCAAAAGGCTAATGATCTTTGGCTGTTTAACTTTCTCTAACAGTACTGGATCTTATTACTTGATGGCTTCTGGAGGCTTAACAATTTCTTGTTTATTCTGTGACTGAAAACTGCTGGCTTTTCTCTTTAACTCTGTGGCTTCTTTTTCCTTTAGCTCTCAGTGCTTTCTTTTTACTTTATAAATCTCTGGACTTTATTAAATGCTGTATCTTTATTTTATAACTCTCTATTACTGTTCTGTGCTTCATTAACTGAAAACTTAACTCTTTGTTATTGTTCTGTGATAAAAACTTAACTCTATATTCCTTGTGCTTAAATAAGCACTAATATTAATACATGATATTAGCAGCAGAAAGTTAATTGAAAGTATTTATTGTTAGAAGCTTCTCTTCTCTGGGCAGGCAGCCAGAAACCCTGCAATGGCCAGGCTGATTAATTCCTTTTTAACCAGAGAGAAAAAAGGAAAAGAAATATGTCACTCACACGGACGCATATGCAGTGGGTGAAGCAGAAAAATTTGGATAAATAGATGGATGGATGGATGGATGGATAAGTGGCAAAACCATTCTTGTTATTTCTTTTCTCTGGCTTTTTATAGACAAAAGTTCTTAGAAAATTATCTCATAGATAAAATTTTACACAAAACGGGAGTTGGCAAAAGTTCAGTAAGTTTTTCATTCTATTAGATCATTTTAAATTTAAAGTAACAATTTTCACATGGCCTTTTCCTATAGTGCACCTGTGGGTTCATCCTGGGAAAGGGATTTTTCTTCTTGAACACAAATTTCTCCCAATCTTATTTCTCTTTTTAGTGTAACTGTGAAAGCAAATTGTATTTTTTATTGTGCTGTCTTTGCTTACTATTATGAGGAGTGGGCACATCATATTTTTGATTCTAACTTTATTACATATTTCTAGCAAAACAACAAAAACCATCTCTTAAAACTTTCTAAAATTATTTGAATCACATCAGGAATTCTATAAAATCATTAATTAATTTAATCTTCATTAATTCATGAAAGTTGATCTTTATGTTGATGTGTAGAAAATCTGTTCAAAAATCTGTGGGCTAATGTCCATAGATTGCTATATTAATTTAATAATGATAGGAAAAGTTATATAACTTATAAGTGGATATGAACCATAAAATACCATGCTATACTCCACAGACCCAAAGATGCTAAACAAGAAAAAAGGCCTAAGCAAGGACGCTTGATATCTAATCTTAAATGCCTGCTGTTGAAGGGTCAGTGCCGACTTTTAGAGGCTGCATGCTAATCGTATCTGGCCATCTATTGGCACACTGTCTCTCACTCCCCCCAAAAGCAAAACCTTCCAGCGCTGACTCTGGATGTTTTCCTTTTTCTCCTGTATTTCTCTGAAAATATGCACATTTTAATTTGTTATTGGAATTAGAGATTTTCTGCCATTGATTTGTTCTTATGATCACTATTAAACTATCCACAGCTTATCTCCTGGAGACTTTAGCACATGATACCTGAATGGTTTCTTCCATGTTTATATTAACTGTCTTATAAATATTTAATTTTGCAATTCTATTTACTTTGAAGATAGAAACCATGAGATCTTAGCAAATCGGTTTGTAATTAGATATTGCTCAGTCAGTAATTAGGAGAGTTGGATTGGAACTCAGGTTTCTGATCCTATTTGCTACACTGAACACATATCATGTAGATATTCCTGAAGAAGATGTTCTGGGTTAATGTCAATGTCACTAACAGTGAAAGAAGAGAATTACTGTTAGAACATTAGATATCTTAATTTATTATTGCTTTGAGTGAAAGCATTTGGCCACTTCATTCTCTATTATTATTATTATTACTATTATTATTATTATTATTATTATTATTATTATTATTATTACTAAATCTGTTTTTACAGTCCAGTTGTTATCCCCCTCCTAGTCTACCTTGTGATAGTTCCTCATCTCATTCTTTCTCCCTCATCTCCAAGAGGATGTCCCTACTCCTCAATCCCAGAACTCCCACTCCCTGAGTCCTCAAGTCTCTTAAGGGTTGTAACTTTTGAAAGAAATTCCTGATCACCACTAGTCCTAGAAATTTATGATATTTTATGGAAGCTACAATTCACTGAAAAATGTGCTGTGATATATCAAGTCAAGCTCCAAACAGTCAACTATACGAACTACTGGCATAAGTTAAAGACCCTCTGAGATCTTCGAAATTACCACAATCTCTTTCATTTTCACTTTTTAAATACACCATTATGATTGCAGAACTAAACAGTTTGAGGTCAAGATTTAGGATGGTAAATGGACAAGTTTGCCTGTACATTTAACTTGTTCCCCCCTATATAACTCTAAGGTCCTTCTAATGGCCTTGAGAACTTCTAGGACATAAGGCCATCAGCATTTGAAATATTTTCACATGGATCAGGATACTCTATACTTCTACCCACCATATATATCATTTAGATCTTTCTCAATAAACTACCACCACCCAAAGCACATGGAGTCCTAAGAGTTCCAGCTAAGAGTCTCTCAAATGCTCTAAGATAAAAGGGAATGGAAGATATACCAAATAGTTCTATGTACAGGGAGTTAAAATGGCCTGTTTGGGTGCTGTAAGAGCACTCTCCTGAACTTCAAAAGAAGAAAATTTAGGGCAAGGAAAGGTTGAAATGGTTTTGAATTTCAAACATCAATTCTTTACTGTATTACTCAAGCAGCATAGCCCCTTTCATCTTTTTTAAGTCTTCCTTATACAGTCTTTGTGAAAATTCTCTGCAAATGTGAATTGCTATTTAGAAATTTTAAATTGCTATTATTTTCATTATTATCACATCTTTCTGGTAGAGAGTGATGTAATACTTGAGCTGTACTCTTCTCAGAGAACATTCCTCTTTGACTCTCTTTTAAAAGCCTTCTGAAAGATTTTATTTTGATATAGATCAGCATTGTTGCTTAAAGATTTCCTAACATACCACACAACTGCACCTCTTGGGTCAAAACTGAAGGATACTTCAGAACTCCATTTTTGCTTCTAAGAAATTGTTATCAACAATATGCTTTATCAGATTGGTTAAAGCAACTAAATGTTCTAGTTCTAAAATGTTGTTAATATATCAACATAAACTATGCTCTTCAGCCATGTTCTTCAGAAAAAAAACTTGTAGAGTAGAAGGCAAGATTCTTAAATAAATGAACTATGTAGCAGATCTATAGCTTAGTCTTCATGTAGGTCTCAAATAACTGGAATGGAGACTATTCCAAAAGCTGTTGCCTATGAGTGTGATATGTTCTTCTAGCTGGGCTGTCTTGTCTGGCCTCAGTGGGAAAGGAAGTGCCTAGCTTCACAGAGACTTGAAGTGCCAGGGTGGGATACCCATGGGAGCCTCTCCATCTCAGTAGAAAAGGGGAGGCAGATGGGGGAAGGACTGTTGGAGGGGGTAACCTCGAGGTAGGCAATGAGTGGGATGTAAAGTGAATAAGTTAAAAAAAATAAATTGAATTAAAAATAGGGATCAGATACTTAAATAAGCAATGCCTTTTTTAAAGAAAAGCTTTGTAACAGACCATGATGCATTCTCCCTCTGCATGTAGAATTCTCCCTCTGCATACCTGTGTCTTCCCCCTTTTCATCTTTGGATTCTATACCTTGCATTTCAAATTCTGGTTCAGTATCTGCTTTTTAAAAATCATTCTGATTCAGACAATAATTTTATGTGTACTGCCTCTGCCATATCAGTTCTGCTTTTTCTACTAAGCCAATTAATGAGTACATACATAAGCAAAGAAAAATATATTTAACTTGATTTGTCCTCAACAATTTCATTGGTTTCCTAAGAGTTACCATTTTATCATCAAAGAACTAACAATATAATTGAATGCTACTTATGACTGTCTCTCCTTTCCTATTCTCTTCACTGCTCCAGTTGAAATCCTCATCATTATATTAATTTCCTGCTGCAATAACACAAGTCTGTTTCTCAGTGAAAGAAACTAGAGTTCAAAGTCAAGGTATCAACAGAACTTTGTCATCCTGTGCTAAAGCCTCTTCCCTGTCTAGTCAATGCCTGACTTTCTCTGGTTTTCATAAGATCTTCTCTGACTTTGTCTTTGTCATCTCCTCTTCTGATGAAAACAACTCTTATATGTATCAAGAACTATACATATAAACTCACTTTTCCTTGATTGCATCTCCTAAAGTTCTATGTCCAAACAGTTACATTCTTAAGTACTGAGAGTCAAGACTTCAACATTATGGAGGATGTAAGTCAGTCCACAAAGATTCTATGAGAATTCAACCTTCAATATGATTTTGATGATCCTAATATCAGTGTGCTTGTGTAATCAGCTCTTTTTCAACATCTGCTAATTTGTTTCTGGTGAAGATACGTGGCAAGTGTGACATGAAGTCACTCTAAGGACTGGTTATAAAGAAGCTGCAGATATCTTTTAGGCAATTGTGGTTGGTTTCAATTTTTTAATTTTTATTTTTTTCATACTTCATTTAGATTTCAAATGTTTCCCCCTTTCCACATCTCCCCTTTGGAACCTCCCTATTCCCTCCTCCCTCCCCCTGCCACTATGGTGGTATTACCCCAACCACCCACCCACCCACTCTGTTTCATTTTTGGTGCTCTGACGATAAGCAATGGCCACTTGGTGTGTAGCCCTATAAAGAAATTCACTTCATAGGCAAAGGATGCGTCCAGCTAACAGCTCGTAAGAAACAAAATCCAATAAATTGCCAGATTAATAAATTTGTATATGGACTCTCCAATATATATTTCACAACAACCATAATAGAGGCCAGAAAGATATTTTCCATCCTATTAAAAATTTAGAGGCACCGGCATCCAGTCAAGATGCACCGGGTTCTCTAGCATGTAAAAATCATGTGATAGTAAATGTTTGTTGCTCTACATTTTATAGTAATCTGTTATCTGTTACTAGATAGCTCATGTATCATCTTCCACAGCCACTGTGTTACTTTAATTGACTTTTATTGGTTTGATTTCTACTGCTATGATTAAAACATTCTAACAAGATTTTTTTTAAAATGGAGGAAAGGGTTTATTCTGCTTAAAATTTCATTTATAGCCCCTCACTGAAAGGAGCTTGAGGTAGGAAATTAAAGCAGTTAGTCATACAACATTGAAAGTCACAAGGAGAGGGAAAAAATGAATGTTCCTATGATGCCTGGTTGCCTGCCTGTTAGTTTTCTTCACTTTTATCTGCTCTGGATGCCCACCCCAACACTTCCATCTCTTCTTCCCACATAGAGAATGATGAACCCTACAACAGTCTGGATCTGTTAACAGTCAAAGTAATCCTCCACATACATGCACACAGGACTATCTTATTTACGCAATTCCTTAGTCGAGATTCTTGGTTGTAGCCAGTTGTCACTTAAAACTAACCATCACATCTCTCTAACTCAATTCTATGCCACAGATACACCCTACTACATCTTTCACAGTATCAAAGTTATGTTTTTACAGATGAAATGATTTTATTTTTTAAAATAATTCAATAAATCATAATTATCTCTTGATTGATGACATTTCCATTTAACATTTTCCAAACATTATGTTTTATTATATTCTTAAGACCTCTACTATGTTCAAGCCAAATCAAAACAACTTCTTACATTTTCTATGCAATGGAGTATTTCAATTTTACCACTTTTACCCTTGATTTCCTCACAATTTTTATTTTAAGAAAAATTATTATATCTTGACAAATAATCCCAAATTAGCTCCAATGAGAAGAAATCATCTCTCTTTCTAACACCTCAGCTATAGTATCTTTTTTAGTTGGCCCTGGATTATACAGTAGCATTTCCATACATGAAAATACCTTGTGTTGACTGTTTTGGCATTTCTATATCCTAACTTACTTCTCATAGGTGTGTGCCAGAAAATTCATCTCACTCCACGTAGCCCCTCACTGAAAGGTTATCTTAGACAGATGGACATCTGTTAGCTATCTGAAAGAAAATGTTGCAACTCTCCTTTGTTAATCCTTTTTATGTTTAAGGCGGAGTTCTTTGTCATGCCACTAAGTATAAGATTTGTTTCTTTATCCATAAAACATGAGGGATAAAGAAAATCCAAAAAGAAAGAGAAGAATGTAACTGGGAAAGAAAAAGCAAACTCACAAGAAAGATCTCAAACATTTCATTTTGGCACAATGAAAAGAAAAAATGAATAAAATGAAAGAATGTTTTAGGTAAGAAATTACTAAGTCAAGATTTCTAATTTCAGGACCCTTGGCTTTCATTTCCTTAGTTGTAAAAATGCAAATATTAATAACTGTCATGTAGACTGTTGAAGGTGAAATGAAGGACTATTGAAACATTCTACTCTGGCAGCTGGTCTTTCCCTTCTCTCTCTGCAGGCTCCTGGAACTTCATTCCAGATGCTTTTCAAATAACAATAGCAACCAGAATAGATTAAGAAATAAGAAAAATTAAATGAGATGGAAGGAAAGGTTGTATGAGAAAGAAAGGAGACACAGGAGAACTCCAGGAAAATGAAAAGAGATATAAAAACAACATATATACATATGTGTAGTAATTTTTTCCTCCACCATGGTGTGACTTGTCCCAGATATAATTACATTTAGACAAGTTATGACAGAAAAGGAAGAAAACTAGCCTGGATTCTTTTTCATATCCACTTACAGCTTCAGAGAAACCACTGTAGCTATCGCTTATTTTTTATGGAATAGTAGGTTTAATCTGCTAGTCAATTTCCTTAATCTCATGGAGGCTTTGAACAAATCAGAATATATTAAAATCCACACACTATCTTTATGGTAATTTTCAAGAAAACAAACCAAGCTCTATACATTAAGGAGCCCCTAGAGAGACACTACAAGTCCATCTTCCCCTAGAAAGATGGGCTGAGTTGTTACCTACAAGATTATGATGCTCTCAGAAGAACGAATCCCCAGATGTAGTATCTGTGTGAGGAACAGGAAGTGAGATATGGCTGTGGGTAGAACTCCAAGCTATCCAGCTATCCTATTCCCTTTTCTGAGATATGAGTCATGCTAAACTATAGAATTATTGATCTCTTTATATTTCAATATCAATCTTTCATCATTTAAGTCTATTTAAATGTTACATTCCAATCCACCTAAAATGGAAATCTCCAGAAAATATGCTATTTGAGAAATCATAAAAGTGATAAAAATTAATTTCCCATTCTATAAGTATGAAATATTCAAAATGATCATTGAAAAATATCCTATCTCATAAATGATAAATGTACTTATCATTTTTGCAAATGATGAAATTAAAGAACATATGAACCAAAAAATAATTTCATGGATAACTTCAAAAAAACTAATGTCTTAACTCTAAATCTATTGTATTTCATTAAAATAGAGCAGAAATTTAAGTTTTATCTATAAAAGATCAGTAGCTCTCAGGAATCTTCTTTTCATCACCATATCCCCTAAACTAACAGTGAGAGGAGCTGGTAGACATGAGTCAGTCAGAATGATCCTGGCACTCTGAAGTCCCAGATTAATATTCCACTGCCAACAATGCAATGCTCAAAAAAGACAAATGACAACATGCAGACAAGGCAGACAGTTTTACAGGATAAGCAAATACATTCATTGATCTCCTATCATTTTCCCTGTAAACTTTCTCTAGAGTTCTGAACTTAGGTTCTCAATAATTTCTTTTTTAAAGGCACATTCATGATAAATTTTAAATTGTAAAACAATTTTATAGGTATTGATGAATCAAAGGTATTTACAATATAGGAAAACTGCTATCAAAATTTTGAAACACTTGTTACTTCTTTGAGTCCCAGTGTCTCCACATTCCCTGTAACCATTATGGTTCTATCACTAGGGATTTTAGAATGTTTTACTCTATTTCTTTAATAATTCAAGTCTGGCACCATTGAGGGAGGTGACCTGAAAATACTTCTAACACTCACCACTGGTGCTTTTCCTAATTTGTTGGTTCTCACCTTTATAACTAATATATTAAATAATAGCTCCTTTGAAAGGGCCCTAGAAGACAATGGAGCTTAAATGCATGGGTTGGTGGTAAATGCAGTGTGTAAAGAGATTTTACTCACTGAAACTTTTTATCACTACCATGCTATTTCCTAAGATTTCACTGTATGATCAGCATGCATTTCCCTGGCTAATTGGCATTGGCCCCAGATTTGAATTTGATTTGATATGATTTGATTTGATTTGATTTTTTTTGTGTGTCCTAGGCATAAAACAGCTTTGACCACCAGGCCAGGCATAAAGCAAGGATGAACAAAGGACTACCATCTGCTCTGCCCATGACTAATGTAAGAACATCACCAACAAAATACCTCCTTGCCCAAGTGCTCGCTTGCTCTCTCTCTCTCTCTCTCTCTCTCTCTCTGTCTGTCTGTCTTGCACCAGCATGTACACACACACACACACACACACACACACACACACACTCTGTCAGTAACTAAGTCAAAAAGAAAATACTGAAAGTTAAGAGAGAAAAGTTTTATTTTGGTTTACAGCTTCTAGTTATAGTCAATCATGCTAAGGAAGCCATAGTGACAGGAGCTTGAAGAAATTTGTCACATTGCATCTATAGTCAAAAAGCAGAAAGCAGAAGGGGCTCAGTGTTAGTGCTTAGTTTACTTTCTCTATTTTAGGCAGTTCAAGATTCTCACCAAGTGAATGGCACTACCCACAATAGACAGATCTCTCAGATACAATTAAGGCAATCAAGATAACCCTTCACATTCATGCTCAAAAGCTGGACCTCTAGGTAACTGCAGAGTTCGCCATACACTAACCATTACAGTTACTGTATTAAAATAGCTTCAAATAGTGTATTGAAGCACTGTCCAGTGTTTTCAACACAAGGAAGGCTGAGATATATCTGTGAGGGAAGGATTTGTATTAAGAAACTTCATTCAAGGTCAATATTATTAAAAACATCATATCACCACTATCTATCCCGTGGATTCTTTGCAACTTTTAAAACTGAAATGTTATACCCAACTCCCATTCTCTCCATATTAATATTTATTCGTAATTCTGATGCCAAGAGTTTGAATGGCCCAAGTATTGCAGCAATGTAATTAAACTGTAAAAGTGTGCTTCAGAGATAGTGTAGGCTCAATTCCACACCATGTATAATAAAGTGAGTATCTGTATAAAGCAAGGTAGATTAATATTTTGATTTCCAATATATATACAGAAGCTATCTTTACGTTGCTTTTTAGTCTAACTACACAACCAGATCTATTTTTGAAAATGTGTACTGGGGCTGGAGAGATGACTCAGCAGTTAAGAGAATTCCTTTTTTTTCCAGAGCACCAGAGTACATTTCTGAGCACTGCTGGGCAGCACATAACCACCTGTAGTTACAATTCCAAGAGAAATTGACTCCACTGGCCTCTCTGGAAACTGTACTCATGTGTACACACACACACACACACACACACACAGACAGACCACTAGCAGCAGCAGAACCAGCATCACCACACCACCACCTCCATCAATAACAAGAACAACAAAGAAAATAACATTTAAAAAATGTACATGGGCTAGTTTAATTTCATTACTAAAAAGTGTTGTAGACCATCAGATTTATTGGGAAGTTAACAATAATAGACTTACTTAAAGCAAGCATTCCATAAACCTTCAACTCGTTGAAAGTATAGTATATGCAACACCACTACAGTGAAATGCAATAGAAGGTAGTGTTGCCGTGTGTGTGTGTGTGTGTGTGTGTGTGTGTGTGCGTGTGTTTATATATTTTATTGGGTTGTTATACCTCTACCTCCCTTCCAACCTCCCAACTGTAGATAGGATAGGAAGAAGGTTAGAAGGAAAAAGAGATAGACCTCTTTAGACTACTTCTAGCTGATTAGGGGCATTGAGTTTCTTGGAGCCAGTCCAATTTTAGTTATTAGGATATCTCCAACTTCTTTTCATCAAACCACAACAACAGTATCCAGGAGCATCAGCCTCCGCACACCCTCTCAGGCTCTCCCATTTATACCCTCTTCAGAGTCCTCAGACTTAAACTATCTGCACCTGGCAAATTTCTCATGCTTGCTAGTGCAGGAGGCATTATAATGAGCTGCTGCTAAGCAGTCTCTTATACCACACCTGGGATTGAAACAAAAACATATTCACACAACATAACTGGGTTTTAAAGAAACCGAAATTCTCACTACAAGGTAGAGTTGTACTTGTTTTCTCTAGCTTGTATTTTGTACTGGAATAATAGTTCAAGGCTCATTTATGTTATTTCAAAGAACAGAATTTCCTTTCATTTAAAAAATATTTTTTTAATTATATGTATGCAAGTGTGTGTGTGTGCACTTGATGTAAGTATCTGTGTTGCACAGAGGAAGATGTATCTCCTGGAGTTGGAGCTATAGTGATTATGAGCCATATAATCTGGGAGCCAGGAACTGAACTTGGGTCCTCTAGAAAAGCAGTATGTCTCCTGAGACATCTCTCCAGTTCTCTTTGAGAGAATTTTATTTTATTTTTAAAAGTTCTTTTCTTAAGATTTGGTACCTTATTGTCTGTATGTGTTCCATGGTTTGCTTATTTCTCATTTGTCAGTGACATCTGTGTTACCTCCATCTTCTAACCTTTCTAAAGAGTACCACTATAGACATAGGCATACAGATTTCTTTTAGAGTCTAATTTTAGGATTGGAGAGGAGACTCAATGGCTAAAAACAGCCATTTGTCTTTCTCAGAATCTGGGTTTGATTCCCAGAACCCACTTGGTGGTTCACAACTGCTCATAATTCCACTCCCAAGGAAGCTGATGCCCTTTTCTGACCTCCAGAATTTTGAGTATCTTTTCATGTATTTATAAATCATTTGTATATTATCATTGAAAATATCTATTTTAGTCCTTTGTTCTATTTTAAATAAGTTCTCATATTTCACTCTATTATCAATCTCTAATAATACATATAATTGCAAATATTCTTCTGCTGATGTATAGATTATCTTTTATTTTGTTCTCATTCTTACTTTTTTCTGCTACTGAGAAAATCGAGGACCTCACACATAATAGATGAGCACTATACTACTGAGATACTTCTCTAGCCCTCATATTTTCTTTGTGAGTATATATGTTTATGCATGTGTGCTGATATGCCTGCAAGTGCATATACATTTAAATGAAAAGGCAAGAGGTCAATATTATAGATTTTATGATGCTTATTTTGTGGGCTATCACTTTGCTGTAATCCTCACCCAAAAATATCATTTAAAAGAATGTTTAAAGCTAAATTAATGGCATATTAATATTAAACAGTAAACTAAAGCTACTTGAAGCTGATGAGTCACTTCTTCAATTAACAACTTTAAAGCAGATTATGTGTGAGATTTATATATTTTACCTATTCTGGAAGCATAATAATATCTCATATTTCTCATTTTCAATCCTATATCCTATATCCAAGTCATGTAAAATATCCTGAGGCTCAAATTATTAGTTAATTACATGAAACCATGAGATTTCAAGAGTTGCTTTGTATTTGTACTATATAGTATAGCTCCTCAACATGTCAGGGTTGTTGCCTTTAGTTGATGTTCAAAATATTTGTCACCTTTAATAAACTAAGAATCACTGTGGCATTTTTAACATATACATTTTTAAAGACTCAATGATAGTGGGATGTGGTAATATATGCCTATAATCTTAGAACAAGGGCGGCAGAGGCGGGAGGATTAGAAATTTAAGGTCATTCTCATCAACATAGCAAAGTTGAAGTCTGGTTTGGGCTATATAAGACTGTCTAAATTAAGTAATTAACTAATTAATTATTTAACTAAGGTTCAGTGAATTCGGTCATATCATATGACCAGAGCAAAGGAAGATACAATAATGAGATCTACTATACAAACAAAGCACTGGTTATTAACTCTAAAGATTTTGAAATGAAGCTGGGCAGTGGTGGCATATGCCTTTAATTCCAACACTCGGGAGGCAGAGGCAGGCGGATTTCTGAGTTCAAGGCCAGCCTGGTCTACAGAGTGATTTCCAGGACAGCCAGGTCTATACAGAGAAACCCTATCTCGAATACCAAAAACCAAAACATAAAAAATAAAAAAATAAAAGAAAGATTTAGAAATGCGAAAAATGCAAATATTTCCTAGTACTTATTCTTTATACTTTAGGAAAATTGGAGATAAAGAATGTGGTATGTAAGCTGATGATCAAATAATTAAATAAGTATAGATACATAATTTAAACTTAACTTAGAACTGATTTTGTTTACATAGCTCTTACTGTCTCATTTCCCCAAATCAGGTATCAAATTCTTAGATTCTCCATCTCCCTTTCCGAATTGTCATCCATATACAGAGCAAAGTTTCTACCTTATAGACTTTCTGATATATAATTTACCCATTTCCTTGCAATTTCTGCCAATTCTAAACTGTTTTAGACATTTTGCTAAACTTAGCTATATACCACTTCCATGTATTAAAAATGTTTTGGTTCTTCATATCAAACACTTTCAGTTGCAAAACTCATAATCTCTTCTGCCCCATCATGTAATCATTATCATATTCATCTTAGTTTGGTTTCTGTGCTATGATAAAACATTGACCAAAATAGTTTTAGGAAGGAGAGGGCATAGTCCTCCATCAAGGGAAAACAAGGCAAAAAATTGAGGCAGCAGGAACCTGGAGGCAGGAACTGAAGCATAAGCCATGCTGTAACACTGATTACTGGAGTACTTTTCATGACTTGCTCAAATTTTGTTTTATTCTTTGACTTTTTTAAGATATTACAGTTGTACCATTTCTTCCTTCCATTTTTTTCCTTCAAAATTTCCCATCCTCTTCTTGTTGTTCTCCTTAAAATATGTTACAACATACACTTTACACTTTACTCCTAAGCATATATGTTGACAATGTTCAACTCATGTTTAGATAGTCATATTATAGGTATCACTTCTTACATTTCTAGGAAACACAACCACAGAGCAAATTCCCTGATCCTCTGAGGACCATAAATGCTATTCCTCAGGAAGGTGACAGTCTGATAAGTTCCATCTCAGGGACTTCTGCTCCCTGCATCTAAAGTATGTGCTGATCTCCACAATAGGTACTTAACTTCCACCTCTGGTGGACAACCAATAGCACTGGCAATAGGCCATAAAATATTGGAAATTTCTTGGATAATACTGAACAGCAGTTCAAAAGAGGGCTTTTGTGCCTCCTGTTGTTTTTTGTTAGATATTTGTATCTTAGAGGAATCATTATCAACCCTGATGAGAACATTTTACTTAAACTATCTATGTATGTTTATATACAAACTTATATGTATTATATGTTTTTGAAAAGACAGCTAATGATATTATTCCTTAGTGTTCTTTTACCTTATTTTTATTTATTTATTTATTTTTTATTTTTCATATTTTATTTACATTTCAAATGTTTCCCCCTATCCAGATCTCCCCTTTGAAACCTCCCCATTCCCTCTGCCCTCCCCCTGCCACTATCAGGGTATTCCACCACTCACCCACCCACCCACCCACTCACTCTCGTCTTCCCTCTTTGGCATTCTCCTATACTGGGGGATCTAACACCCTCAGGCCCAAGGGCCTCTCCTCCCCTTGATGGCTAACAAGCCCCTCCTCTGCCACATATGTGGCCAGCACCATGGGTCCCTCCATGTGTATTCTTTGGTTGGTGGATCAGTCTCCAGGAGTATCAGGGGGTCAGGCCAGTTGCCACTGTTGCTGCATCCCTGAGGATGCAAACTCCCTCAGCTCCTTCAGTCCTTTCTTCAAGTCCTCCATCTGGAACCTCACACTCAGCCCTACTGTTGCTGCAATGTGACTCTTGGGTATTTCAAACTTTTGGGCTAATAACCACTTAACAGTGAGTACATACCATGTTCATTCTTTTGTGGCTGCTCAGGATGATATTTTCAAGATCCATCCATTCATCTACGAATTTCATGAAGTCATTGTTTTTAATAGCTGGGCAGTATTCCATTGTGTAAATGTACCACATTTTATGTATCCATTCCTCTGTGGAGGGACATCTGGGTTGTTTCCACCTTCTGGCTATTATAAATATGGCTTCTATGAACATCGTGGAACATGTGTCTTTATTATATGTTGGAGCATCTTCTGAGTATATGCCCAGGACTGAAGTAGCTGGGTCCTCAGGTAGTATTATGTTCATTTTTCTAAGGGTCCACCACACTGATTTCCAGAGAGGTTGTATCCACTTGTATTCCAACCAGCAATGGAGGAGTGTTCCTCTTTCTCCACATCCTCACCAACATCTGCTGTCACCTGAGTTTTTGACCTTAGCCATTCTGACTGGTGTGAGGTGAAATCTCAGGGTTGTTTTGATTTGCATTTCCCTGATGACTAAGGATGTTGAACATTTCTTTAGGTGCTTCTCGGCCATTTGAATTTCCTCAGTTGAGAATTCTCTGATTTCCTCTCTTCCCCATTTTTTGATAGGGTTATTTGGATCTCTGGAGTCTAGCTTCTTGAGTTCTTTGTATACATTGGATATTAGCTCTCTATCGGTTGTAGGATGGGTAAAGATCTAGTCCCAATCTATAGGTTGCTGTTTTGTCCTATTTACAGTGTCCTTTGCCTTACAGAAGCTTTGTAATTTTGAGCTCCCATCTGTCAATTTTTGATCTTAGAGCACAAGCCATTGGTGTTTTGTTCAAGAACATTTCCCCTGTGCCCAAGTGTTCATGATTCTTCCCCACGTTCTCTTCTATTAGATTCAGTGTATCTGGTTTTATGTGGAGGTCCTTGATCCCCTTGGACTTGAGCTTTTTACAGGGAGATAGGAATGGATCAATTCACAATCTTCTACATGTAGACCTCCAGTTGAACCAGCACCATTTGTTGAACATGCTGTCTTTTTTCCACTGTATGGTTTTAGCTCCTTTGTCAAAGATCAATGACCATAAGTGTGTGGGTTCATTTCTGGGTCTTTGATTCTATTCCATTGATCTACCTGCCTCTCACTGTACCAATACCATGCAGTTTTTATCACTAATGCTCTGTAGTACAGCTTGAGGTCAGGGAGGCTGATTCCCCCAGAAGTCCTTTTGTTGTTGAGAATAGATTTTGCTAGCTTGGATTTTTTCTTATTCCATATGAATTTGAGAATTGTTCTTTCTAAGTCTATGATGAATTGAGTTGGGATTTTGATGGGGATTGCATTGAGTCTGTATATTGTTTTCATCAGGATGGCCATTTTAACTATATTAATCCTGCCGATCCATGAGCATGGGAGATCTTTCCATCTTCTGAGGTCTTCTTTGATTTCTTTCTTCAGAGAATTGAAGTTCTTGTCATACAGATCTTTCACTTGTTTGGTTAGAGTTACACTAAGATATTTTATATTGTTTGTGACTATTGTGGAGGGTGTCATTTCCCTAATTTCTTTTTCAGACTGTTTATCGTTCCAGTATAGGAAGGCTACTGATTTGCTTGAGTTAATTTTGTATCCAGCCACTTTGCTGAAGATGTTTATCAGCTACAGCAGATCTCTGGTGGAGTTTTTTCGGGTCACTTAAGTATACCATCATATCATCTGCAAATAGTGCTATTTTGATTTCTTCCTTTCCGATTTGTATCCCTTTGACCTCCTTTTGTTATCTGATTGTTCTAGCTAGAACTTCAAGTACTATATTGAATAGATAGGGAGAAAGAGGGCAGCCTTCTCTAGTCCCTGATTTTAGTGGAATTGCTTTGAGTTTCTCTCCATTTAGTTTGATGCTGGCCACTGATTTGCTGTATATTGCTTTTACTATGTTTAAGTATGCTCCTTGAATTGCTGATCTTTCCAAGAATATTATCATGAAGGGATGTTGAACTTTGTCAAATGCTTTTCCAAAATGACCATGTGGTTTTTGTTTTTGCTTTTTTTGTTTTTGTTTTTTGTTTTTTTGAGTTTGTTTAGGTAGTGGATTACATTGATGGATTTCCAGGTATTGAACCATCCCTGCATCCCTGGGATGAAACCTACTTGATGATGGTGAATGATCATTGTGATGTGTTCTTGGATTTGGTTTGCAAGAATTTTATTGAGTATTTTTGCATCGATACTCATTAGGGAAATTGGTCTGAAGTTTTCTTTTATTGTTGGGTCTTTGTGGGGCTTTGGTATCAGTGTAACTGCTGCCTCATAGAATGCATTGGGTAGTATTCCTTCCGTTTCTATTTTGTAGAATAGACTGAAGAGTATTGGTATTAGGTCTTCTTTGAAAATCTGATAGAATTCTGCACTGAACCCATCTGGTCCTGGGCCTTTTTTGGTCAGGAGACTGTTAATGACTGGTTCTATTTCTTTGGGGGTTAAGGGACTGTTTATATGGTTATCTGATCCTGATTTAACTTTGGTAATTGGTAGAAACTTGTCTACCAACTTGTCCATTTCCTCCAGATTTTCCAATTTTGTTGCATATAGGTTTTTGTAATAGGATCTGATGATTTTTTAAATTTCCCCAGAGTCTGTTGTTATATCTCCATTTTCATTTCTAATTTTGTTAATTTGGATACTTTCTCTGTGCCCTCTGGTTAGTCTGGCTAAGGGTTTATCTATCTTGTTGATTTTCTGAAAGAACAAGCTCCTGGTTTTGTTGATTCTTTGTATAGTTCTTTTAGTTTCCACCTGGTTGATTTCAGCCCTTAATTTGATTATTTCCTGCTTTCTACTCCTCTTGGGTGCATTAGCTTCTTTTTGTTCTAGAGGTTTCAGGTGGGCTGTTAAGCTGCTAGTGTATGCTCTCTCCAGTTTCTTTTTTGGTGGAATTCAGAGCTATGAGTTTTCCTCTTGACACTGCTTTCATTGTGTCCAATAAGTTTGGGTAACTTGTACTTTCATTTTCATTAAATTCTAGGAAGTCTTTAATTTCCTTCTCTATTTCTTCCTTGACCAAGTTATCATTGAGCAGAACATTGTTCAGCTTCCATGTGTATGTGGGCTTTCTGTTGTTGTTGTTGTCATTGAAGACCAACCTTAATCTGTAGTGATCTGATAGGAGACATGGGATTATTTCAATCTTCTTATATCTGTTCAGGTTTGTTTTGTGACCAATTATATGATCAATTTTGGAGAAGGTACCACAAGGTGCTGAGAAGAAGGTATATTCTTTTGATGTAGGATGAAATGTTCTATAGATATCTGTTAAACCCATTTGGTTTGTAGCATCTGTTAGTTTCACTGTGTCTCTGTTCAGTTTATGTTTCCAAGACCTGTCCATTGTTGATAATGGGGTGTTGAAATCTCCCACAATTGTTGTGTGAGGTGCAATGTGTGCTTTGAGCTTTAGTAGAGTTTCTTTTTTGAAAGTGGGAGCTCTTGCATTCGGGGCATAGATGTTCAAAATTGAGAGTTCTTCTTGGTAGATTTTTCCTTTGATGAGTATGAAGTGTCCTTCCTCATCCTTTTTGATGACTTTTGGTTGAAAGTCGACTTTATCCGATATTAGAATGGCCACTCCAGCCTGTTTCTTGGGGCCATTTGCCTGGAAATTTGTTTTCCAGCCCTTCACTCTGAGGTAGTGTTTGTCTTTAACACGGAGGTGCATTTCCTGGATGCAGCAAAATGCTGTGTCCTGTTTATGGATCCAGTCTGTCAGTCTATGTCTTTTTATTGGGGAGTTGAGACCATTGATGTTAAGAAATATTAAAAATAGTGATTGCTATTTCCTGTTATTTTTTATGTCAGTCAGTCTATGTCTTTTTATTGGGGAGTTGAGACCACTGATGTTAAGAGATATTAAAGAATAGTGATAGTTATTTCCTGTTATTTTTGATGTTGTTTATATTGTTTGTGTGGCTATCATCTTTTGAGTTTGTTGAAAGATTACTTTCTTGCTTTTTCTTGAGTGTAGTTTCCCTCCTTGAGTTGGCGTTTTCCATCTATTATTCTTTGTAGGGCTGGGTTTGTGGAAACATACTGTGCAAATTGGGATTTGTCATAGAATATTTTGGTTTCTCCATCTATGGCTATTGAGAGTTTTGCTGCGTATAGCAGCCTGGGCTGGCATTTGTGTTCTTTTAGGGTCTGTATGAGATTTGCCAAGGATCTTCTAGCTTTAATAGTCTCTGGTGAGAAGTCTGGTGTAATTCTGATAGGTCTTTCTTTATATGTTACTTGCCCTTTTTCCCTTACTGCTTTTAATATTCTTTCCTTGTTTTGTGTAATTGGTGTTTTGACTATAATGTGACAGGAGGAATTTCTTTTCTGGTCAAGTCTGTTTGGCGTTCTGTAGGCTTCTTGTATATTTATGTTCTTCTCTTTCTTGAGGTTAGGGAAGTTTTCTTCTATAATTTTGTTGGAGATATTTACAGGTCCTTTACATTGGGAGTCTTCACTCTCTTCTATACCTATTATCCTCAGGTTCTGTCTTCTCTTTGCATCCTGGATATCTTGGACGTTTTGGGTTAGGAGCATTTTGGATTTTTTGTTTTCTTTGACTGTTGTGTCCATGTTTTCCATAGTATCTTCCGCACCTGAGATTCTTTCTTCCATCTCTTGTATTCTGTTGGTGATGCTTGCATCTATGACTCCTGATTTCTTTCCTATGTTTCTAACTCCAAGGTTGTCGCCCTTTGTGATTTCTTTATTGTTTCTATTTCTGTTTTTTAATTCCTGAATGGTTTTGTTCATTTGTTTGATTGTGTTTTCCTGTAATTCTTTAAGGGATTTCTTTGCGTCCTCTTTAAGAGTTTCCAGTTGTTTACCTGTTTTCTCTTGTATTTCTTTAAGGGAGTTAATTCGTTCTTAATGTCTTCTATCATCCTCTTGATAAGTGATTTTAAGTCTGAGTTTTCCTTTTCTGGTGTGTTGGGGTATCCAAGGCTGGCTGTGGTGGGAGAGCTGGCTTCTGATGCAGCCAAATTGTCTTGGTATCTGTTCCTTGTGTTCTTGCCCTTGCCTTTCGCCATCTGGTTATCACTGGTGTTAGCTGGTCTTAATCTCTCTGACTGTGGCTTGTCTTTCCTTCAAGCCCAGATGTCAATATTCCTGGGAGACCAGTTCTTTCTCCCTGTTGTTCTTCAGACCCTGTGTCTGGAGCCCTCCTTCAGCTAGCTCCTCCACACAAGTTGGCAGTTCGCTTTCTCCCTTTGCTGTTTGTCTATGCTGGCCTGGTGGCCCAGGCAGGGGTCTTCGGCCACAGGTGGAAGCAGACAGGCTCTTACTTCCTGGCTTTTCCTCAGTCCCCTCTTTTACCTTCTTCTCTCCTTATATTTGCTTTTGATTCAATCTAGGATCACCTGACCAATGTTGGCAATGTCCACAGTATACTAATATCTTACATATCAATCATTACTTTAAAAAAATAAATCTCCACAGACTTGCCTACAAACCAATCTGATAGGAGTATTTTCTCAATTGACATTCCTCCTTCCCATATGACTCTAAATTATATCAAGTTTACAAAAACTAAGTAGCACAATAATCTAAAGGGCTTTGTGGCTCTTTATCCCACATAACCATTAAGAGTATGTCCTGGGAAAGACGCTTCTTTGTTTAGTATTCTATTTCTGCTTCCTTAAATGTTCTAATCTTTTCTTTAAACTGGTTTGTTAAGTAAGGTTCCTGGAACCGTGCCACTTGAACACTGCAGAGTGGATAAGCATACCCTGCCTACCACCTTTTGTGACTGTATTTGATTTTAGCACGTGTGAAATTCTACAAAGGCAAAATTTCATTGTACCTTCAATGCATGGCACTTCAGCTAGACTCAAGCACTCAATAGTTACCATATAAATGTGGGTATTTGATTAAAGATGCAAAGACTCATATTTTCCCACCATGTCTCTGCCCACCTTCATCAGACCTGCTAAACCTGAACCACACAGGTTAGGTTTCCTTCCCCCATTCACCTTCCCTGCTTGCTGAGTCCACTTCTTGTTGGGCAGTAGGCTATCTCCAGCAGACCTTCATTGTGCCACCAGCTCTCTCTCCACCTTCATCAGATCTGTGAATCCTGAACCAAACAGATCTGTGGATCCCAAAATGTACTGCCTTGCTGATCCAGAAGCATGCAGCCAAAGGATATGCATCAGAGGCCTTCCATACCAGGACCACTGAAATTAACTCCTCTCCCAATATCTACTACAAAAGAGAAATGGGAACAAAGCCATCCAGATGGCTAAAGGCCCTTAAGAGAACACAATCAATGAAAGCCATGGCAATTTGACATGCTTATGCTACTACACAGCAAGCCCTGGATATTCTAACACAGCTGAAAAACAAAGAAATGACCTTAAATCCAATCTTATAAAGATTATAGAGGCCTTTAAAAAGGAAATTAATAAATACCTTAAAGAAATACAGGAAAATACAATCAAATGGGTAAAGGAAATAAATAAAACAAGAATCCCAAGGAGGGAAGACAAGAGTGGATGGGTGGGTGGGTGGGTGAAGGAATACCCCCATAGTGGCAGGGAGAGGCGGGAGGGAATGGGAGGTTCCAAAGGGGAGATCTGGAAAGGGGGAAAAACATTTGAAATATAAATAAAGTATGAAAAAAATTAAACAAATAAAATCTTAAAAAAAAAAAACAGTTCAAGACCTGAAAATGGAAATAGAAGCAATAAAGAAAACACAAATTGAGGGAATCTTGGAGACAGGAAAGCTAGGAAATAGAACAGATAAAACAGATGTTAACATCACCAACAGAATACAGGAGATGGAAGTAAAAAAATCTCAGGAATAGAAGATACAATAGAAGAAACTGATACATCAGTCAAAGAAAATATTAAATCTAAAAAAAATCCTGACAGAAAACATCCAGAAAATCTGGGATACAATGAAAAGAACTAACCTAAGAATAATGGGAACAGAAGAGGGTAGAGTCACAGTTCCAAAGCCTAGAAAATATTTTCAACAAAAACATAAACTAAAACTTTCCCAACCTAAAGAAAGAGATACCTATAAACATACAAGAATCTTATAGAACACCAAATAGACTGGACCATAAAAAAAAATCCTCCCTCCACATAATAATCAAAACACAAAATCTGCAGATCAAAGGAAGAATAAAAGTGGCAAGGGGAAAAGCCCAGGTAACCACACACACACACACACACACATACACACACACACACACATACACACACACACACTAACAGCACCAACATCAGAATAACAGGAATTATCAATCTCTGGTCATTAATATCTCTCAATATCAGTGAACTCAATTCCCCAATAAAAAGACACAGGCTAACAAAATGAATGGGAAAACAGGATCCATCATTTGGCTTCATACAAAACGTACACTTCAGGAATAAAGGTAGATATTGCCTCAGAATAAAGGGCTAGAAAAATTTTTTCCCAAGCAAACAGATCCAAGAAGCAAGCTGGAGTAGTCCCTGTAATACCTACTAAAATAGACTTTCAACCAAAATTAGTCAAAAGAGACAGAGAAGGACACTTCATACTCATCAAAGGAAAAAAAAAAATCTACCAACATGTTGTCATTCTAATTCTGACCACCAATCCCTCAAGTGCAAGTGTACTCACATTTGTAAAAGAAACATTGCTAAAGCATAAATTACTCATTGAAACCTACACATTAATAGTGCTATACTTCCAACACATTACTCTCTCCAATTGACAGGGCATCCAGAAAACATGTATTGTTTTATGTTTGGATGAAACTAACAGACATTATTAATCAAATGGTCCTGAAAGACAGCTATAGAATATTTCACCCAAACACAAAACAGTTTATGTTTTTCTCAGAGCCTCATGGATCCTTCCCCAAAATTGACTATATATTTGGTTAACAGCAAGCCTCAATAAATACAGCAAAAGTAAAATGACTCATTGTAACTTATCAGTCCACCATGGAATGAAGTTGGAGTTCAACAACAAAATAATAACTATAAAGCCTTCACACTAATGGAAAATGAACAACTCTCTTCTTAATGATCTTTGGGTAACAGGAAGAAATAAATAAGTTAAAGACTTTCTAGAATTCAATGAAAATGAGGGCACAATGTACCCAAATTTGTGAGATACAATGAAAGCTTAGCTAAGAGGAAGACAAATTCAAACTTAAACAACATCTACAAATCTGAGCCTACCAAAAATGCTAGAAGGAAGCTGGGCAGTGGTGGTGCATGCCTTTAATTCCAGCACTTGAGAGGCAGAGGCAAGTGGATTTCTGGGTTCGAGGCCAGCCTGGTTTACAGAGTGAGTTCCAGGACAGCCAGGGCTACACAGAGAAACCCTGTCTCAAAAAAACAAAAAATACCCAAACAAACAAACAAAAAGCAAAACATCAACAACAAAAACAAACAAACAAACAAAAACGCTAGAAGGAGAACTTCAACCCAAGAAAGACAACTATATCCACTATGTGGAGTACTATGTTCCTCCATAAAGAACTTACAAACTTATCATACCTATAATTTAAAAGTACGCCTGAGATCTCTAGAAAATAGAAAACAAAAACAGTGAAGAAGAGAGTAGAAGTAAGGAAATAATCAAAATCAGATCTGAAATCAATCAGAGACAAACAAAACTATACAAAATAAATGAAAACAAGAGCTATTTCTTTGAGAAAATAAACAAGATAGGCAAATACTTTAGTGAAACTAACTAAAAGACAGAGAGACAGTATCCCAATTTAAAAAAAAAATAAAAAACAGAAATTAAAAGGAAGCTGTAACAACAGACACTGAGGAAACTCAAGGAATCATTAGGTCTTTTTCCCAAAGCCTATATACTCCACAAAAATGTAAAATCTTAAGGAAACAGGTGATTTTCTAGACATACACCATTTACCAAAGTTAAATCAAGATCAAGTAAACTATTTAAATGGTCCTGTAACCCCTAAGGAAATAGATGCAGTTATCAATAGTCTCCCAAACAAAAAATCCAAGGGCCATCAGATGGTGGTAGAATAGAATTCTCCCAGACATTCAAAGAAGAGCTAATTATAATACTGCTCAAACTATCCTACAAAATAGAAACAGAAGAAAGGTTACTAAATTCATTCTATGATGACATAGTCACTCTGATATTAAAACCACATGAAAACTGAACAAAGACAAATAATTTCATATTAATCTCTCTTATGAACATTATTTGCAAAAATACTCAATAAAATATTTGGAAACCAAATTCAGGAACACATCAAAAACATTAGTCACCACAAACAAGTATGCTTTACCCCAGGAATGCAAAAATGATTCAATATATGAAAATCTATCAAAGTAATCCACCATATAAATGAACTGAAAGAAAAAAGTCACATTATTATCTCATTAGATGCTGAAAAAGCCCTTGAGAAAATCCAATACCCCTTCATATTAAAAGTCTAGAAGAGATCAAGGATTCAAGACACATACCTAAACATAATCAAAGCAATATTCAGCAAGACAATGGTCAACATCAAATTAAATAGAGAGAAACTTAAGCAGTTGCACTAAAGGCAAGGCTTTTCACTTTTTCTGTATCTATTCAATATAGTACTTGAAGTTCTAGAAAGAACAATAAGACACAAAAGGAGATAAAAGAGATAAAAATTGAAAAAGAAGTTAAAATATCGCTCATTGTTGATGACATGATAGTATACATATACAACCCCAAAAATTCTGTCAGAGAACTCATACAGCTGAGAACACCTTCAGCAAAGTGGCTGGATGCAAAATTATGTCAAGGTAATCAGTATCCCTCCTTTATACAAGTGATAAATGGGCCACAATGAGAAAGAAATTAGATAAACAATACCCTTTACAGTATCCACAAATAATAAAACATATCCTGGTGTAACTCTAAACAAGCAAAGGAAAGATTTATAAGAGAAGAACTTGAAGTCTGTGAAGGAAGAAATCAAAGAATACTTCATAAACCATCTCCCAAGCGTATGCATTTCTAGGACTAACAGTGAAAATGACAATCACAACCAATTTAGTGCATTTCCCATCAAAATTCCAAAACAATCCCTTACAGATCATCCTCAATTTCATATGGAAAAACAAAACAAAACAAAAACCAGGATATTTAAAACAATGTTGAATAATAAAACAACTTCTGGAGGTATCACCATCCTCGATATCAAGCTATACTACAGAGCAATAGTAATAAAAACTGCATAGTTTTGGTATAAGAATACAGGAGTTGATCAATAGAATTGAATTGAGGACCCTGAAATAAACTCACACACCTATGGACACTTGAGTTTAGACAAAGAAGGTGAAATAATATGATCGAAGAAAAGAAGCATCTTCAATAAATATAATGGATTAACTGGATTTCTGCATGTAGAAAATTGCAAAATGATTTTATCATTTTGCACAAAGCTCAAGTCCAAGTGGATTAAAGACCTCAACACAAAACTGGATACACTACATCTAATAGAACAAAAATTGGGAAATAGTCTTGACCTCCTTGGTACAGTAGAAAACTTTCTGAACCAGCAATGGCTCAGGCTGTAAGGTCAACAATTGATAAATGGGACCTCATAAAACTAAAAAACTACTGTAAGGCAAAGGACAATGTCAATCGGACAAAACCACAGCCTACAGATTGGGAAAGGGATTTTAACAACCCTACATCTGACATAGGGCTAACATCCAAAATTTATAAAGAACTCAAGAAGTTAGATAGCAACAACACAAATAACCATATTAAAAAATTGTGCACAGGGCTAAACAGAGAATTCTCAACAGAGGAATCGAGAATAATCAAGATGCACTTAAAGAAATATGCAAAGTCCTTAGTCATCAGGGAAATGCAAATCAAAACAACTCTGAGATTTCATCTTATACATGTCAGATTGACTATGATCAAACACTCAAGCAATAGCACATGAAGCCAAAGTTGTGGAGCAATAGGAACACTCCTCCATTACTGGTGAGAGTGCAAACTTGTACAACCACTTTGGAAACCTATTTGGCATTTTCTCAGAAAACTGGGAAGAGTTATATCTCAAGAATCAAGACCCAGCTATACCACTCCTGGACATATACCCAATATATCCTCCATCATCCCATGTGAACACCTGTTCAACCATGTTCATAGCATCTTTATTCATAATAGCCAGAAACTGGAAACAACCTCAATGTCCCCAAACTTAAGAGTTGGTAAGGAAATGTGGTATATCTATCAGCTATTAAAAACAAAGACATCATAAACTTTGCCGGGAAATGG
Organism: Rhynchomys soricoides; assembly: GCA_019843965.1. Lineage (NCBI taxonomy): Eukaryota > Metazoa > Chordata > Mammalia > Rodentia > Muridae > Rhynchomys > Rhynchomys soricoides. The sequence goes on from JADRCH010000011.1 coordinate 22,617,588, forward strand.
ATGAAACTTAAAAATTTTGTCCTGAATGAGGTAACCCAGATCAAAAATGGCATGCATTGGTATATACTCACTTATAAGTGGGTATTAGCCATAAGATACAGGATACCTATATTATACTCAACAGACCCAAAGAAACTAAATAATAAGGAAGTCAAAAACAATAAAGCTTGAATCTCACTTGGAAGTGGGAATAAAATACTCATAGGAAACAGATGGAGAGAGGTTACTGTGTGGGTGAGGGGATGGGGAGGGGAATGTTTTTTCTCAGGATCAGGTATGGGGAAGAACAGGATATATGGCTAGATGGCCATGAGAATGAATGAAAATCTGCAACTGATGGTGTGGGGAGGTGGGGAGCATCTTGAGAATAAGACAGAGACCTGGGATAGGGGAGGTTACCAAGAATCAATGGGGATGACCTTAGCTGTGACTCACAACATGGAGGGTATAGAATCTGAAGAGCCTACCAGGTAGCCAGTCAGGAACTCCAGCAGAGCAATAGGGACACCAAATTCCCACAAAACATTCAACCCCAAATTTATCTTGTCTACAAGAAACACAAGGACAAGGGATGGAACAGAGACTGAGGGAATGTCTAACCAATAATCTGCCCATTTTAAGAGCCATTCCATGGTTAAGTATCAATCCGTGACACTATTAAAGATACTCTGTTATACTTGCAGAAAGGAATCTATCATGACTGCCCTCTGGGAGACTCCATCCAGCAGCTGATTCAGATGGATGCAGAGACCCACAGCCAAACAGTGGCTGGAGCTTGGGGACTTTTATGAAACAGTTGGAGGAAGGATTGCAGGGCCTGAAGGAGATAGGGACTCCACAGGAAGACTAACAAAGTTAACCATCCTGTACTCTTGAGGCTCTTAGAGACTAAACCACCAAGCAAAGGGCATACATTGGTTGGATCTAGGCCTCTCCACACATGTGTAGCAGATATGCAGCTTAGTCTTCATGAGGATCCCAAAGAATTGGTGTAGGGGCTATCCCCAAGCTGTTGTCTATGTGTGGGTTATGGTTTTCTAGCTTGGGCTGCTTAGTCTGGCCTTAGTGAGAGAGGAGGCACCTAGAGCCAAAGAGACTTGATGTGCCACGGTGTAGTGATACCTAGAGGCCACCTCCACTTTCAGTGGAGATGAGGATGGGTCAGGGGAAAGGGGAAGGATAGTAGGAGGGTGTGCACAGGAGGAAGGGCATTGAGCAGGATATAAAATGAACAATAACAACAATTAAAAAAAACTCAAAGATTCTATATTTGCCATATTAGGAGGTATTTGATTTAAAAATGTTGATTGAATTTGTGATTAAGGAAGCAGAAGATTTTGTTCTAAAATTTGCCTCAGAAAGACTCGTCTAGACGATGGTACTTTTGCCATTTGTACTCACTACTGTCTGATGAAAGTACTTACAATTTAAAGTACTTTTCGGCTTACTGAGTCAAAACCTTTTTATCTTTTCTTTTTTGGAGATGAGCATGTGACTGGCATGGCTAAGGTGATTTTATTTCCAGCCATTACACAATGTTAATTTCATGGGCTATAGAAAGAAGCAGCTTATGCAAATGATCATGATTTTGCCTGGACATGGCTTATCAATATTAAGAGGTTAGCAACTCATGATCCAGGCTTCCTTAACAGGCATGGTTCTGAAGGTCAAGGTTAATTTTCTTCTGAAAGAGATTTATATTAATATGCAGATAGTGTCTCTGGTATAGGCTCAGGACCACTCACTCTTTAATTAGCCACTTCTACTATATAAAAGTCAATGTACTGCAGAGAAAAATCCAAAAAAGAAGTCAGAATGACTGGGTCATCACACAAAATTCATAGTAACAAAAGGATGCTATTGAAACTTGATATAATACTTTAGCTCATTCAAACATTTCCCAGATATGTCTAAAGAGTAACAGTTCTTATAGTGGAAATGTCATTCTACATAGAGAAATATGATATAGTGTTCTCTTGGGACCAAAATAAACTTTAATAGTTTACTTATATTAGTGGTATGCATAGCTTATGGACAATTTATCCTAATGTCTGGCAAGTCCTAACTATTTCATGCTTGTTACTTGACAAATACATATTATGGAAGCTTGCTCTAATTCTGCTAGAGGTGTCTTGAACGCCAAGCTAGGTGATTGTTTTTTATTTTCTAAAAGAATATAAAGTAACTAGATATTTAAAACAAGAAAATGACAGAATGAATACACACAGCCCCTTTTTAGTAAGTAATGGACAGACAATGAGAATGAAATGAAGGCTGCCACCAGGTTCCCAGTGTGACTTCTACATGCTCCTTTACTTACATATGACATTTCATTTTTACATGTACCATGAAGTTCAATGTGTAAGTATGGGTAAAAGTTGTATATTTTAATGAGGTCATCTAGAAATGTGCATGGTAGAATAATGAAAGAGAATTTCATCTTCCTTCTTGACTGATATCTTAATTTCTATAGCTTTGTGTAGGTAAGCATATATTCTTACATAAAATATTATAATATTCCTACTTATGCCAGTTTTTCAATCATTCAACATGATAAGCATGTACATATCTTTCCATCTCTACTAGTCTGTTTTCAATTGTTACATCCAAATATTTGAGAATGGGTACTTATAAAGGAAAGAGGCTCAGTTAACTTACAGCCAAACAAGGTTGACTAAGCATGTGATCAACACTGCTCTCTGAACACATGAGGATGAACGACAATGGCATGACAAAGTAGGAGCACAGGAGAAGCAAAGAATCACATGAGAGCCAAAACTAAGAAAAACTAGCATTGCTCTATATAGCACCATCTCTCAGGAAGACTAACCCATTAACTCAAAAATGCCTTACATACTTTTGAAGGCAGTGCTCCCAGTGATATTGTTACTTTCACTAGATTCTGATACTTAAACAGTCCCACTCTTACCATCTTCCAAGACATGACCTAAGCTGGAAGTCAAGCCACATTACAAGAATAGCACACTCCTTCTCATAGACCTATGAGCCTCCAACATTTTCTACACTTTCCAGACTATCAGAACTGAATGTTTAACTGTCACCATTATCCTAACCCAGTGTGCTATGCTAACTGCTATTATCAGACATAAAGAACTCAGAAGTAAGGAAATATTAAAGCAGTTGTAATTAATAGCAAAATGGAGTTGTGAATTTTTATCTCTTTATTTCAGGTTTAGATGAAAAAAGACCCAGTTAGATTATAAAAGCACCAAATTAAGACACTTAAAAAAACTGTGGTGAAGCAATCTCAAGGATCACTGTGTATTCTGCAGTTGGATATGTACAAGCAAAGGCCTAATATGAACAGGCTTCAGAGTAATGAAAACTGCCTGTAGGAACGAGGCAGTTTGGGATGGAAATAATTGTGAGCCCCATGAAATCTGAGGGCTGAGCTAAGTAAAACAGATTTTCAAGCTTGGAATTCTTCTGAACTTTTTCTTATCAGTCCTCCTCCTGATATTCTGCCCATGAAAACCTTCTGTGACCCAGTTTCTTTCATGGAATCCTTTTTAGTCTAAGTAGGAATAGTTGTATGACCTATAGTCCCATTACCCAGGAGTATGAGGCAGGAGGATACCCATGTGTTCAAAGCCAACCTAGATTGTACAGTAAGTTTTGAACCAACATGAGCTTCAGAGTGAGATCATATCAAAAAAGCAAAGATGTTTTTGAGGCTTTCCATGTCCTAAATTTTTTTTTTGCTACTTTTTTTTTAAATCAGAAAATTGTCAGGTTTTCAGCAGTATAAACTTTACACTATAACACTGTATAGTGTAACATTTTTTGATACTTCATTTACATTTCAAATATTTCCCCCTTTCCAGATCTCCCCTTTGGAACCTCCCTATTTCCTCCCCCTCCCCCTGCCTCTATGGGGGTATTCCCCCACCCACCCACCCACCCACCCACTTTCAGCTTCCCTCCTTGGCATTCTCCTATACTGGGGGATCTAACACCCTCAGGCTCATGGGCCTCTCCTCCCCCTGATGGCTAACAAGACCCTCCTCTGCCACATATGTGGCCAGCCCCATTGGTCCCTCCATGTGTATTCTTTGGTTGGTGATCCAGTCTCCAGGAGCATAGAGGGGTCAAGCCAGCTGACACTGTTGCTCCGCACTCCATGGGACTCCCTCAGCTCCTTCAGTACCTTCTCCAACTCCTCCATCTGGGACCTCACACCCAGGCCTAGAGTTGCTGTGAAGTGACAATTGGGTATTCCGAACTTTTGGGCTAATAACCAATTAACAATGAGTACATACCATGTTCATTCTTTTGTGACTGAGTTACCTCTCTCAGGATGATATTTTCAAGTTCCATCCATTTGCCTAAGAATTTCATGAAGTCATTCTTTGTAATATCTGAGTAGTATTCCATTGTGTAAATGTACCACATTTTCTGTATCCATTCCTCTGTTGAGAGACATCTGGGTTGTTTCCAGTTTCTAGCTATTATACAGGAGTAAATTCTGATTATTGTAGTGATAGTGACTTTCATTAAACTTTCTACTTGAATTGAGTTTCATCATCTCTAACATTAACTTTTAGACTTTACCCTGGTAGGAAGTGCCAATGCTACTTATCTTTCCCAAAGAATACTTTCTTGTTTCCTTAATAAAAGTAATTTAACTTATTTCAGGTACATACTTAGTAAATATGTATGCTCATTATTCCTGTACCATATAACCAGACACAAAATCATGTTAACTCTACTTCCTAAATAGGATTCTATTTTCTTATAACATCCCATTTCACTTAAACAATATCACTGCTTTTTTCAAATTGTCTCTTGGTATCCAATTTGTGATACCAAAATTCCACTGTCCTTGTACACTCCCCTTTTCCTTTAGTTCTAAAATCATAGAAACCATTCCTTTACCAAAATTTTTTTGGTTATTTTATTTATTTACATTACAAATGTTATCCTCCTTTCCTGTTTCCCCTCCAAAAACCCCCTACCCCATTCCCCTCCCTCTGCTTCTATGAGGGAGCTCCCCCAACCACCCACCCACTCCCACCTCATTGCCTTAGCATTCTACTATCCTGAGGTATTGAGCCTCCACAGAAACAAGGACCTCCCCTCCCATTGATGCCAGATAAGGCAATCCTCTGGAATGATGGGTCCCTCCATGTGTACACTTTGGTTGGTGGTTTAGTCCCTGGGAGTTCTGCACAGTCTCGTTGGTTGATATTGTTGTTCTTCCTATGGGTTGCAAACCCCTTCAGCTCCTTCACTCCTTTCCATAACTCCTCCATTGGGGACCCTGTGCTCAGTCTGATAATTGGCTGAAAGAATCTGCATCTGTTTTGGTCCGGCTCTGGCACAGCCTCTCAGAGGACAACTATACCAGGCTCCTGTCAGTAAGTGCTTCTTGGCATCAGAAATAGTGTCTGGGATTGGTGTCTGCAGATGTGATGGATCCCTTAGTGGGGCAGTCTCTGGATGGCATTTCCTTTAGTCTCTGCTCTACTCTCTGCTTTCTGCTCTACTCCCTGCATTTCCTTTAGATAGGAACAATTCTGGATTAATATTTTTTAGATGGGTGAGTAGCCCCATCTCTCAACTGGGGGCCTTGCCTAACTTCTGGATATGGTCTCTACAGTTTCTCTCTTCCCTTTGTTGGGTATTTTAGCTAATATCATCCCTGTTGGGTCCTAGGAGCCTCTTGCTTTCCTGGCATCTAGGACTTTCTAGTGGCTACCCCCAGTTCCCTATTATCCACTGCTACACACCTCTGTTCAGTTTCCTGACCCTCTGAACTTCTATCCTGTCTGCTCTCACTCCTGATCCTGTCACTCGCTCCCCTCCCCTCCTCTCTCCCTTCATGGTCCCTCCCTCCTCTATTCCCCATGATTATTTTGTTCCCCCTTCTAAGTAGGACTGAATCATCCACACTTTGGTCTTCCTTAATCTTGAGCTTCATATGGTCTGTGAATTGTATCATGGGTATTCCAAGCTTTTTTCCTAATATCCACTTATCAGTGAATACATACCACGTGTGTTCTTTTGTGACTGTGTTACCTCACTCAGGATGATATTTTCTAGTTCCATCCATTTGCCTGAGAATTTGTTGAAGCCATTGTTTTTAATATGTGAGTAGTACTCTACTGTGTAAATGTACCTCATTTTCTGTATTCATTTCTCTTTTGAAGGACACCTGGGTTATTTCCAGCTTTTGGCTGTTATAAATAAGGTTTCTATGAACGTAGTGGAGCATGTACCCTTGTTATATGTTGGAGCATCTTTTGGGTATATGCCCAGGAGTGGTATAACTGGTTCTTCAGGTAGTACTATGTCCAATTTTCTGAGGAACCAGCAGACTGAATTCCAGAGCTTGCAATCCCACCAGCAATGGAGGCATGTTCCACTTTCTCCACGTCCTCACCAGCATCTACTGTCACCTGAGTTTTTGATCTTAGCCATTCTGACTGGTGTGAGGTAGAATCTCAGGGACGTTTTGATTTGCATTTCCCTAATGACTAAGGATGTTGAACATTTCTTTAAGTGCTTCTCAGCCATTTTAGATTCCTCAGTTGAGAATTCTGTTTAGCTCTGTACCCCATTTTTAATAGGATTATTTGGTTTTCTGGAGTCTACCTTCTTGAGTTCTTTGAATATTTTGGACCTTAGCCCCCTATCCATTGTAGGGTTGGAGAATATATTTTCCCAGTCTGTAGGTAGCCAGTTTGTCCTGTTGGCAGTGTTTTTTGCCTTACAGAAGCTTTTCAATTTTATGAAATCCCATGTTTCTATAGTTGATCTTAGTTGATCTTCTTATCAACTATAGCTCTAAGAAAATTTCTTAGTTCAAGAAATTTTCCCCTGTGCTGATGTGTTCGAGGCTCTTTCCTGTTTTCTCTTCTATTAGATTCAATGGTTCTTTGTAGACACTAGAACTATATAGTGTATGCCAGTTTCTAAACTTCCTATAAAATCATTTTACAGAGTTTTTTTTATGCCTCACTGTCACCACTATCTTCTCCAAGCCAGCATCATATGTGCAATAGTGATAGTGTTTTCTCATCTATGAATTCACAAATCTACATTTTAGAAAACCTATATAGTTTTCTCCTATTAATAAATGTAAACCCAGAGTTTACTGATGGATAGATTTCCTGGGCAATGAGCTGCAGGGACTCACCTATTTCTGCCCTTCTCAGTGGGAGGATTGCATGTACTCTACCAAGTCAGGACTTTACTCAGTATTAGAAACCTTACTCAGATTTTCATGCTTTTGGGGCAGAATTTTACTGACTATCTCAAAAGACAAAGTTGATACTATGTAAGAAGACATCCAAAGTCAACCTCTGATCTCCACATGCATGTTCACACACCTATACACAAATATACTATAGAAGAGAAAGAGAAAGTGTGTGTGTGTGTGTGTGTGAGAGAGAGAGAGAGAGAGAGAGAGACAGAGAGAGAGAGAGAGAGAGAGAGAGTTATTACATATTAATTAGTTATAGCATATAAGGGAAAAGAACCTCAATTTAAAAGAAAAGTGAATTTTGAACAACATCTGGCTTTGTCAACACAACTAATGAAATTCATTAATGCCAACTTCTCTCCATTTCCTTGGCCGCATCTCTGTTTGAATCCCTGGAGGTCTGCTGCTGCCAGGGTCAACCATGTGAGTTCTCCAAGCCCCAAATTCCTGCCTTCTGGGTCCCACATAGGCCCAGCAACCATTAATTCTTCTCTGCCCCTTTTGTACTCCATCTTTCTGTCCACAACTCTAACTACAATTTCAGACACCTGTAGCCATCAGAGACCAATGGGTGAAACCCCTATACCAATTCTCTGCAAGCTGGCTACTCTGGGCAAATCCAGCATTAGAAAGTTATCCCCTGTAATGGAGTACAGTATTCCTCTGTACTCCATTTTCTCTAGCCACAGCTCCATCTGAATCCCTAAAGACCTGCTGCTGCCAGGGACAATGAAGTAAGTTCTGCAAGCCCTAAACTCCAACTTCTGGTCCACAGTTCTAACCACAAACCCAAACACCTGCAGCCATCACAGAACACCAGGTGAGACTCCTTACCCTAATTCCTTGCCTACCTTCCCCTCTGGGCAAATCCAGCAGCAGTGATATCTCCCCTATCCGCTCTGCACAATTATCTGGACCACAACTCTGTTTACATTCCTGAAGACCTGCTGATGCCCAGGACAAACAGCCCTGCAACAATCAGGGACCACCAGCTCTACCTGCATCCCTGGAGCCTTGCCCCCACCTGAGACAACCAGCAGCCTGAAGCCATCAGGGTCTACCAGCTCTTCCTGCATCTCTGGAAGGTTGCTACCACCAGGGACAACTAGCTCTACCTGCAATCCCAGAGGCCTGCTGACATCAGAGAGCTCTACCTACATCTCCAGAGACCTGCTCCCAACAGGGACTACTAGGCCAACACTGGGTCCAACTGGATGGCTAAAGGCCAGCATAAGAATACAATCAACTGTAGATTTCCATTCATTTTTCTGACCTTCTGATCCTCTATCCTACATCTCTCCACACAAGTCCAAGAGACCTGGAATGAGAGAGGTTCCCAGGAGTCAATAAGGGTGAGCTTAGCTGAGATGCCTAACAATGAGACATGAAATCTAAAGAAGCCACCTCCTGTAGCCAGATAGGACCCCATATTGAGGGATAAGAACACCAACCCACCCACAAAAGTCTCTACTCATAGCTTGACTTGTCTAAAAGAAATGCAGGGACAAAGATAAAGCAGAGACTGAAGGAATGGCCAACCAATAACCAGCCTAATTGAGACCTATCCCAATGTGCAAGCACCAATCCCTGACACTATTAATGATACTCTGTTATGCTTGAAGACAGAACCTAGCATATCTGTCTTCTGAGAGATTCCACCCAGTATCTAACTGAAACAGATGCAGAGATCCACAGCCAAACCTGAAACAGAGCTACAGGAGTCCTCTGGGTTGGGGGTAGAATTGAGGGACCCAAAGAGAACAGGGACTCTATTGGAAGACCAATAGAGTCAACTAATCCAAACTCTTGGGGGCTTCCAGTGAGTGAGCCACCATCCAAAGAGCATACAAGGACTGGACCTAGGTCCCCTACACATATGTAACAAATGTGTAACTTGGTCTTCATGTGCATCCCAAAAAACTGTAACAGGGGCTGTCCTTAAATCTGTTGACTGCCTCTGGATCCTGTTCCCCTAATGTGGCTGCCTTGTCTGGCCTCAGTAGGAGAGGATGCTCCTAGTCCTGCACTGACTTAATGTGCCAGAGGTGGGCTGGGGTTGTTTATGCTACCCATGGGGAGCTCCCCCTTCTTAGAGAAGAAGAGGTGGGAAGAATGGGGGCTGGATCTGTGGTGGGGCTAATGGGAGGAGGGAGGCTGTTTTGGGGATGTAAAGTGACTAAATAAATAATTCAAAACCAAGCAAACAATCAAAGAATATCAACCTTTGAGGCAAGATGTGCCTATTGGTGAATAGCACTATGAATGTTATGGGGTAATCAATCATCTCTGTTTAGATTTGGGTCATGCTTCACAAGAATGAACTCATGTTTAGTACTGGAAACCCAGCCAGGAGCCTGTGGCTGGGGTGGTCAAAGGTCCTAGAGAGAATCTACTACTGCTATTTTGCTATAATATGTTTTCTAACTACCTTCATTTTTTATGTCAAAATACATACACTTTTTATCCACAGATTAGTGGTGATCTCAACCTGAATCAGAAAAGCTTCCTATTACAGTGAACTGTCATTAATACAGACCCATAACTAGTCAATGTGCCAAAAATTAAATTATACTACATACTTACCACCAAATAGGATGTCCATATTATTCTCAACATGGTTCAGAGAACATTTCAGAAGATGGGTTGAAAAGAATGTAAGAGCCAGATGACAGGGAGATAGACTTCAAAAAAGAAAAAATGTCTTCTGGAAATTACTATTGTAATATGTACTCACTGCAGCTGTGGTTTCTGCCTAAAGTCTGCAGAAGACTGGGACTATCAACAGTTTATAATGGATAAAGGATCTGTTTATCAAACCTTACCCATGTCTGAGAGACTATTGTCAACTGATGATTGCAAAGAGAAGGACACCTTATTTTCTTCAGAGATATAGTCACTGATAAGTCTCTCATGCTACCATAAATAATTCTATCACTATCAATGTCCATGCCAACTTAATAAATCTAAATAGATCACACATGAAAAGATTAAAAAAATTAAATTAGGAGGCTGTGATGATTTGCAGGAGAATGGCCTGCATAAGCTCATACAATTAAATGCTTGGTTCCCAGTTGGGAGAAGTTTTTAGGCAGGATTAGGAGGTGTGGCCTTATGGGAAGAGGTGTGTAACTTTGAGGTTTCAAAAGCCCATGCAAGGCCCACTACTTGTCTCTGTCTCTCTGTTTCGGCCTCCATTTCTCTGTGTCTCTATCCTCTCTGTCTCGGTTTCTCTGTATCTCCCTGTGTCTCTATCTCTGTCTCTTTCTGTCTCTGTCTGTCTCTTTCTTACTGTCTCTCACTTTCTCTCTGTCTCTGTCTCTCTGTCCATCTCTGTCTCTCTGTCTCTCTGTCCATCTCTGTCTCTGTGTGCGTGTGTGTGTTGTCTGTGGATCAGGGTGTAAGTTCTCAGTTATTGCTCCAGCTACCTGCCTGTCCTCATGCTCCCTGCTACAATCATCATGGATTAGCCTTATGAAATTGTAAGCAAGTCTCCAATTAAGGGCTTTCCTCTATAAAACAAACAAATAAAAAAATATAAAAGTGTGTGTGTGTGTGTGTGTGTGTGTGTGTGTGTGTGTATGTTTGTGCATGAGGTGGAAAAGTTGAGGAGGCTTTTAAATTTAGACAAGTATAGTTGGTGCTGGAAACTCTGGCATATTTTATCATAAATTATATTTCACATCCATCTTTTAATTTAAGGGAAGGGTTATTAAATAGCAGAAATATAATTAGTATTTGCTCTAAAATTCTAATTGAAAAAAATCTAGAGCATTCCTTCTGAGGTGAATGTAGAAAAGATGGTGGTTTAAAAGCCAAAAAGTATTCCCTAAAATAAATCAATTTAGTGTCATTTCTAATGTTTCCATTATTCTTACATAGAATGCAAATGGAAGCTTCAATTTTCCTAATTCATTAATGAATTAAAAATACTTTTCCTTGTGTTAAAAGGTACCAGATAAGCCAGTGCTGGTTCATGCTTAATTTAAAAAATGATAAATGATGGAAACTGATTTCTTTTTAAAACATTACAGAACTCACAAAAGAATATTACATTTTAAGGTTTTGATCATAATAGATTCTTGATCCAATGGTGGCTTGCTTATGTCTATGGAGATGTGCCAGACTATGTTTCACCATTTACAAAAGTCTATTCTGTTATGTATAACATTTGTGTATTTTTCATGCTTTGCAACTTCTACAGCATTTATACAGCATAATTTAAAACCTTAACTGGTACAGAATGGCTTGTACGTATAATTAGGCACTCAACAAATGCATGCCAGTTGAATACGACTCCATCTTCAGCTGGGTATAGTTGTCTCCTTATAGAACAGAACTTTAGCTTCATTTACTCCTTACAATATCTCAGTTTATTACTACAGGCTGTATTCTTTGCTTGGTTGTAGATATCACAATTCTGGTGATTGGCTTTTTTTTAATGTATTATAGGCTGTGTGTGTGTGTGTGTGTGTGTGTATGTGTGTGTGTGATATGCACATATGTACATTTGTATGAATGTGAGCAAATATGAGGCTCTGTGTATGTGCATGTGAGGTCATGGAGTCTTCCTTGATCACTCTCCAACTTAGTCATTGAAGCCGATTCTCTCAACTGATCTCAATATAGTTAATATGACTGGTATAACTATCCATTTTTCTCTTAAGACCCCCCCTTCTAAGTACCAGAACTATAGATGGTTGCTATATCCACCTGACATTTACATGGGTGCTGCAAATTTAAATTCTGGTATTCATGCTCACTTGTCAAATGCTTTACCCACTAAGCCATTGCCCCAGAGTTTGCATTCCATCATCTGCAAGACTTGCTAAAGTTTACTTCTATGATAATTAATTCACAATCTAGGTATACTCTGCATGCTGCTGTTCATCAGAAGATCTCCCTGAACATTTAAATCAGTGGGACTTTTCTCCAAACATGAAGTTAGTTTGAATCTCCCATATGATTCTTTCTCCTTTTGCTTTTCATTCCATTTTACAGCTCACTATTCCTTTTGGAATACATTCTTCTTAAAGATATGATTCATTTTTGGTTATTTTTGCCTCACAAGTATGTTGTGCTAATAAATATATATTTTATATAGTATTTTCCATCAGTGTGATATTGTTTGTCACTTAAGTATTTTATTTGTAATCTATATATATTTTTTAACAAATTTGATTAGGAAAAAATAAATATGAAATATGTAAAGCAATCATAAGTTTCCCTTGACCCCAGCTCGCTATAGTCATTTGTGGGAATAAGCCCCCAGTGCTTACATTAACTGCCTTTTCATTGCTTTGACAAAGTAATTGACAAGTGAAACTTAAAGGAGAATGGGTTTATTTTGGCTCACAGTTTCCAAGGATATATGCCCATGATGAAAAAAGAAAAATAAGACATTGTGGTTCTTTGTTGTTGTTGTTGGTTTGGTTTGGTTTGGTTTTTGTTTTGCTTTTTTTTTTTTTTTTTTTTTTTTTTTTTGAAGCTGAGAAAGACAAATGCTGTTGTCCAGTTTACTTCCTACTTTGTACAATCTGGGACCTCCATACGTTGATGCTACCCACATTCAGGGTGACTCTTCTCAATTTTCATAAATATCTCTGGGAATACTTAAATGAATAAATTCAGAGGTTTTTCTCTTAAGTGATTCTGAATCCACTCAAGTTACAATGAAGACAAACCATTACAGAATCTGAGGATGCAAATCAAAGATCTAGTGGATGTGAATTAAATATTCAAAATCTTAAATACATTTATCAATTGGCATTTACTAATTCATGAATTATTTATTATATAATTAAAATATGCATTTCTACCCATCTTTACATGTATTATAATAGTCTTCATACTATAGTTTAAAGACAAATAACATGCCAACTCTATCAGGTTTTATGGAAGGAAAGACTAAATTCAGAATGTCAACATCAGGAGTCTTCCTCTATCACTCTTTACCTTATTTTCTTAGATTGGATCACTAATTAAACTTGAAGCTCACTGACTGACTATCATTACTAGCCAGTCAACTCTAAATTTTTCTTGTCCCTTTCTTCCCATCACTGGATTATGTGGTTATAATATCATACCTGGTTTTTTATGTAGTACATGGTATTTGAATTCAGGTCTTAAGACTTGGGTACCATACATTTTTCTTACTAATACATCCCCCAGACCATCTTGTACTGTCTAAAATATTTCTATATACATCTACATATATAGACAACTATTTTATTTCTGAAGAAATTTCACGCAATACTCTTCATTATTCTCTCATAGTCTATATAATTTCAATGGAGTCTTGCAAAAGGAATCTCCTCCATTTAGTCTTGGATCATCTTATTAAAAGCTTTGAAGTGAATAATTCATATAATACAAAATCACCCATGGTAAGGCTATAATTTGGTGACTTTTAGAATGTTTTCAACTTTATGAGCATTGTGCTGGCTAGGTTAATGTTAATTTGATGTAAGATATAGTCATCTAAAAGGAGAAAACTTCAGTTGAGAAAATGCTTCCATAAGATTGGGTTATTAGCAGACAAACATACATGACATTTTTTAAATTAGTGATTGATATAGGGGGCACACCTCATTGTGGGTAGAGATAACCTCAGGCTGGTGGTCGTGTGTGTGTGTGTGTGTTGTCTGTGTGTGCACACATGTGTGTGTAGGTGTGCACATATGTTTGAGTGTATATGTGTGTACATGCATCCCATGAATATTCATGCACAGTTCTTCACAAGGATAGATGGTTTCAAGTCTTCCAGAATACCTAGGCATGGAATTGCTAGGTAAGCTCACATGTCACCTTTCTATTATTTCTGTGCATTACACATGCACGCACACACACACACACACACACACACACACACACATCACGTTATCATTTGTATGCTGTTATTTATTTTCTCTTTATTTTTATACATTTGTTTCCCGCTATTGAACTGTGAGTATAACTACTACAATCATTCTGTTTCAACAACATTGTTAGTATTACAGAATAAAAGCAGTTAGTAATGAATTTTTGAACCCTGATTCTAACCCTTTGTTCAACAGGTAGAAACATCAATACCCAAAACTCTAGAGAGTACTTATTGTTGAGATTTACAAACAAGTCTTTTCCAAGATATTGCCTTTCCTCAAGTAGCCCAAGGTTTACCTTCTTTCCAGTATCAACCTGAATCCAAGGACTTATCCAGGAGAATATGCCAAGACCTGGATACTTGTTTCTGTTCAGGACATCTCTTAAGGATAGCTTGATAACACCTGTGGTTACCTGATGTCACTGGCATAACTACACTCCTGTTCACATCTTTCTTATGCTCAATCCTGCTGTCCTACCCCCACCTTATTATATTATGTTGAATGTGCCCCCAAAATAAACCTTTTACAAGAAAGGCACAAACTCTGACCTGTTTCCAGATGAACCTGACCTCCTTGTGACATTTAATAACATGTTCTCCACCTTACCCCAACCAGCCTTTAACCACCTAGGAGATAACCTTCAACACCCCTTTCCCCATTGTAGGCAGTTATTTTAGCCCAGTGTGATATATCTAGAACTACCATACCCACCCCCAAGGATGATACAAGATCAATGATATCTTTCCTTCCTTTCTTTTCTTTCTCTTCTTTACTTACTCACCATCCTTCATTTACTCCCTCTCTTTTTTTCTTCCTGTTGATAAAAAGATCAGCATGAACACAGCCTCTAGTGAAATATACCAACTAGGGATAACAAGCCTTTTAAAGTACAAACTTCAATAACTACTTGTAAATCCTTCATATCCAAGCAGGCTCATTCTCATTCATTCATTCATTCATTCACATTCTCTCTCTCTCTCTCTCTCTCTCTCTCTCTCTCTCTCTCTCTCTCTCTCATACACTTTGCATGTGGACCCTAGAACCCAGCACTTGATGTGACTCTGTCCATCAACACAGGAAGTATGTTTCACTGCTCCTTCCTTTTCAAGTCATATTCCTTGAAAAACATATCCACATGATTGTGGAGGCTGAAAGCTCTCAGCTCTTTATTTCAGGTCCCATGCCTAAGCCACACAGTAAAGACAGTAAACTCATCTTTTGAGTTCTAATTTCAGAACATATTTGAGTGGTTCAAGAAGCACACAGCTGCTCTCTCAAGAATTAGGAAAATGTAACACATCAGGCTTACTTTTCAGGAAGAAACAGCTTAGGAATTTATACTCTTTCTAGAAGTCTAGCTTCTCTTTTTAAACTCTGTAACTGTCCACTCTAAAGTGTCCCCAGCTGCCCACAACACAGCTTCATAGTGGTTCCTTTAACCAATTATTAGAGATTAAGTAAAGTAACACCACAGATTTATTTTCTTATATTGTGCTCTAAAGTCTAAACGTACTCACTGAGCTACAGTCAAAGTGTTGGCATGTCTGTGCTTCTGATTGGAATGTTCTTTCCCTGCCTCTCCATAGGCTGTCTGTATTACCTGCCTTATGTTTCCTCACCTCTAGGGACAGTAGCAAGCATCTTCAACACTCCCAAACTCTGTCACAATTTTTCTCTGATCATAAGTATAATGGTACTTACAATGGGCTTACCCATGTAGTTCAGCATAATCCCCTCTTTGTACAGTCTTAATCTAACTACATCAACCAATTATCTTTTGTATTCAAGATATCATATTTATGTTTTAGATATGGACATTTTTGAGAAAAAAATATTGTGTTTACCACAGGTACAATTTTTTTTCCTGTGGAACCACCAGAGACATTCTTGTACTTCTTGGTTTTGAAATGCTTTTTCTGCTTTTCTACCATGTTAAACAGTGATAAACATGGCATAAGGATGCTTGTTTTTTTTAATTTTATATTTGTTTGTTTAGCTGTTTTATTGTCCTTGATACTAACATCCTTGTGTATTCCCTACCAGGTACCAACAGAAGGGTTCCAGTTCTCACATATTTTGTCCTAGTTTATGACTCTATAAAAAAATGGGAAATGGTAGCCCTCTCCACCAGTGTTGAGATACCTATCCTACACAAAAGTGATTCAGTATTCCACTGTAGTTAATTTTACAACACTACAAATATTCCAAAATTTTCAGTCTTCATTTGCAATCTAAGGAATCTAGATTAATTTTAATCTTGGCTATTGCATAGTCAAATTGTGTGAACTGCAAGTGAACTATCTTTTTTGTGCATCATTTCCCCTCATCTGTAAATTGGGCCTTATTATATCAATTTATCATAGAAAATCAACCATGGTAACACTTGAAATGCCCTTTGCAGGATGTGAAGAGGGGCTGAAGAAGTTATGCCTATTATTAACATACACATATGGAAGAAAATATAAGGCATTTTCTCATTAGAAAAGTGAAGTAAAACAAGCCTGGGAAGATCTGGAGCAGCCATACAGGCATTTATCTAGTGAATGGAATGAAATATTGACAAATTATTCAGGTGGCCTCATCTCAAGTTATCGAGAGCCTGATCTTGAAGAATTATTTCCCCTCTTCATTTCAAAGTGTTTCTGGATTTCATACATGACAGAATTTTTGGTAGATATTTGCAAAAATATCAGCCAGTCATACTAAACATTGGTACTTGCTATTTATTTCAATTTTGAGTAGCTGATTCCTCAGGTTCGGATATTACCAACATCATTCTGAATCAGAACAGTCTGGATCATCTACTCAAATCTCTTATAATGTTGAAGTTTATGATTCCGTATTTTCTGGAAGAGGAAGAATGGAAGTTCACAAGGACCATGAACTTCCAATAAAACTCATAAGAAAGGAAGCTATCCAAAGGTCACAATAAACTACTGCTAAGGGAGAGAAGATTGTTCAGTGAGATAGCCATCTGTAAGTTTCTCAACAATATACACAGTTTAAATCTTAATGAATTATCATTCTAAAGGAAACTTTTCAGAAATGCAGATATCCAATGCACCCATGCTCCTGTAAGAAACTCCTCATGCATGGTTCTATGGGTAACACAATAAATTTTTGGATTATGTATTTGGTCTGATATTGTCTTCTTTGTGTAGGGTGTATAGAAGTCATTTCCCAGGAAACATCACTGAATATTCAATATCATCTGCAGTATTTGGTGAGATTTTCCTTCTCTAGTTAATGTTAGACAATTTTATATAAGCCAGCCATTTGTTTTCCAGCCAAATAACAACCCCTAGGGACAACGAGCTTGCTTATCTTACACAATGAGTAAATTCAGTGTACATTCAGGTATTAACAGTGTTTATTTGATCCTTGATTAGCCTCATTAGGTACTAACTGCAAAAGACTTCTAGAGTCCCAATCTCTATTTGTTTCTACTACATACATTTTTTTTTACAAAGATTTAATGTTAGAAGAATAAATCAATAAATCAGAGATTTTTCTATAAATAATGTTTACTCATATTTGTGCCTACTTCATATCTCTAACATTAAATACAATCAGTTTGAAAGTCAAAACAAGATTTTTGTAACAGACAATTCATTGTGACATATTACATAAGTTAGAACCAGCAGTAAGAACTTTGGAACCAAAGTCTTAGTGATACTTTATTTACATTTCAAAAGTTTTCCCCTTTGGAAACACCCTATCCCATGACCCCTTCCCCTGCCTCTATGAAGGTATTCCCCCACCCACTCACCCACTCCTGTCTTCCCTCCCTGGCATTCCCCTATACTGGGGCATCTAACACTCCTAAACCCAAGGGCCTCTCCTCCCTCTGATGGCCAACAAGGCCCTACTCTGCCACATATGTGGCCAGCCCCATGGGTCCCTCCATATGTATTCTTTGGTTGGTGGTCCAGTCTCTGGGAGCACCAGGGGTGCCTGTCCAGCTGACACTGCTGCTCCCTCCATAGGGTTGCAAACTCCCTCAGCTCCTTCAATTTCTTCTCCAACTCCTCTATCTGGGACCCCACGCTCAATCCAACATTTGCTGTGAATTGAATCATGGGTATTCCGAACTTTTGGGCTAATATCCGCTTATCAGTGAGTAAATACTGTATTTGTTCTTTTTGTGACTGAGTTACCTCAGGATGGTACTTTCAAGTTCCATCCATTTGCCTGCAAATTTCATAAAGTCATTATTTTTCACATCCATTTTTTACCATGACAATAAACTGTTTAGTACCATGGACTGTCTTTTTTCATCCATGGGGAGGCAAAAAGAAGACATTCACCTACAGAGACACAGTTTCATTTTCCTATAGAAGCCACAACTACCATCCAGCCTGTCTCTGCCAAGCTAAGGACAATCACCAGGTAGGACAAGCCTGAGCTCCCCCTTATCTCCACAGACCGGGGTTAGATGCTGTCCCCAGCCTGTGGGCCCCCAACTCTGTTCTCTGCTCTTTTGCAATTCCCAGCAGTGCCTGCATGTCTAAGAGTCTAAGAACCCTAAGGCGCTGGCTTTGTTGCAGACTTGGGCTGTGCTTTCCTACCACCAGAGCAGTGTCTCAGCACTTCCTTACATCTTGGCACCCATCCTGATGGCATGGGGTAAACATAGTCAAACTCCCTGAGTTCTACCTCCCCAAGAGGCTGTGCCCTGTGGCAGCATGGACTTGAACCAACAGTCTGCTGGCTCAAGGCTTACTGGGCATGGCTGTTTTGCTTGCATGCTGCAGGAAGCACAGCTGCCTAGTATTTTCCAAGTCACAGTAGGGCAAGCAGCATAGGCTGCAGCTAAAGCTCATGATGAGTGCTGGGGCCCAAAAGTCACTGTTCAGAGCCTCCATGGGTCTCTCAGACTTGTCAGAGCTATGTGGTGTGTGTCTGCAGGGATGCCATCTTTATTTTCTCCAAACTAAACCATTTTGAAAGAAAGAAACTTAGCTATAACATAAGACAGTTCCTCTAGGGATATGAACTTTATAACATGGTGCTTTCTAAAAATTAGGAAGTGTGTTCTAAAAATTCTCAAATGATGCTGCCACAGAAAAGGTAAAATTAGTATAAGAACAGTCAAATAAATATTCTCTGTCCTTTGATATATGAACATTAATATACAAAAGAAATTCAAGAGAGCTGGTGAGATGGCTCAGCAGTTAAGAGCACATGTTGTTTTTACAGATAATCAAAGTTTATTCCCCAGTATCCACATCAGTTGTCTCAAAACCACCTATAACTTGAGTTCCATGGAACCCAACTCCCTCTTCTGGTCTCTAAAGGCATTTGCATGTATGTGGTGCACATATAGACAAGCAAGGAAACACACATATACAAAAATAAATTTTAATATAATCGTACCCTGTATAGTATAAAACAATAAAGAAGGTGGAGCTCTATTCTAGGTTCCCAAATGATGTTTAGTTCAACTTGCCACACCCCAACATCAAAATGCTGTCATATATAGGTAAATTGTTAATTGCTTTTGAGGCAGATGAGACTTGATCTTTCCTGTAAAAATATGATGAAAAAATGTCTACAAGCCATAAAGCAGAAAGAATTCTAATCTCTCTACTGAATGGAGGTTATGGGAGGTGTGGAGATGACTCAGTGGGTAAAGAGGTGGAGTGTGAGATGGGTTAGTGAAAAAATTCCATCACTCATGTAAATACCAGGTGATATAATAGCCATTTGGAATTCCGGTTTTCAGGAGACATAATCTGAGGATCTTCAGAGCAAGCTGATTAACTAGATTAACCAAATAAGTGAGCTCTGGCCTCAAATGAGAGACCTTGTCCAAATGTATAAAATAGAGAATCATTGAGAAAGATATTTGATGTCAACTTAAGTACATGACATATATTTACATGTACCAACACACACATGTGCATCCATATGTAAGCACCCATATATACTACATACATCACACACACACACACACACTATTAGAATCCAAATTACTAAATCGAAGCACTCATAGATGACCTGAGATACATGAACCTGACCGTCTTTTCCTGTTTCGCCTGAATAACCACCTCAATGAAATGATACTTTAGATGTGGAGACAGAGAAGGCAAGCTTGTGATACCACCTCCCAAATATTAATGAGGGTTCTGATTGTCTCTGCCTCCCATACATGCATTTATGCCCTCCTGTTCCCATGCAGCTAAAGAAAGAACAATGGGTATACACTACATGGTGAAAAACCTTCATTATATTAGAAGACATGGGAAAAATAAGAATATTCCAGATAAACAACCTACTCTATTCAAGCTTGCAACATTGTTTCTCAGAGTAATGGGAACTGGGAAGTACTGGTTCCCCTTTGCTCTGGTTATTGTTGCGTATTCATTTCTTCAGTAGTACTTACTAATAAAAAGGACCAATAAGAACAATAGTGTATAATACTGTATTAGTAATTAGTAAGGGTTCTCTAGAGTAACAGATTGACTTGTGTGTGTGTGTGTGTGTGTGTGTGTGTGTGTGTGTGATTTATTAGAATCCAACAATGGCTGCTTGTGAACAGCCATTGTGAACAGAAGGTTCAAGAGTCCAGTAGTTGTTCAGTCCATGAAGCTGGTTATCTCAGCTGATCACCAGTATACATTGGCATCCTGAGAAAGGAAGCTCTAACGCCAATGAAGAGATGAATTTTCTAGGGAGGTCAAGAGCAAGCAGACAAAATTCAAGACTTCCTTTTTCCTCAGTCTTTATATAGGTCTCCAACAGAAGGAATGGTACAGATTAGAGGTCCATCTTCTTACCTCAAGAATGTAGATTAGATGTAGATCTTCCCCACTTGAAATTATTTAATTAAGCAGAAATCATTCACAGGTGAGCCTACCAGGTTTTGGAGGCTTAGTCAATTCTAGATGTAGTCAAATTGACAACCAAAATATCCATCAAGAATATCAAGAATATAATCAGTTTTGTAGAGCTGTAATTTTATGGAATAAAAAATAAACAATATACTATACACATGACAATATTTTAGGAAATAACTGCCTATTTCTTATTCATTACAATGACAAAATATCTGACACTCCCCAAAAAAAGGTAAGAAAGGAAGTTTATTTTGGCTAAAAGTTTGATGTTACACTGAATCTTGCCTAGGAATAATGGCAGCTGAAATGTAAGGAAACTGGTAATATTGCATCCTATCAAAAAACAGAGAGCAATGAATGCTGTAATTCAGCTGTTTTCTACTTTCTACTCAATCTGAGACCCCAAGTCCATGCAGTGCTATCCTCCACATTCAGAGTATGTCTTCCAAATACTGTTAACTCTAAAAATTCCCTCACAGCCACAACTGCAGATTTGACTCCTGGATGAGTATAGATACTGTCATGTTGCCTGCCATTTTTATCTTTCATAATAATCAGTTATTTTCTTCTTAAATGTTACTTGTAGACATAGAAGGAGTAAATCAGCTTATAAAAATAATCAAGTTGACTTTCTAAGTATAACTTTAATATGCTATAATTTTTAATGAGCATCCCAAAAGTTCATATCACTTTCAAGGTTTTTATTCATTGGGAGTCAAGGAGAAAACAATAAAATCAAAAGTTAGTTCTGAATACTAAGATAAGAAAGACAGTGAGGAGGTAGCTTTCAACTGGAGATAGGAGGTTCTGAATTGGGATATAGAAACATAAATAAGCCTGCAGCTCACACTTATTGTCAGGGAAGGGCTCTGGCTTCTACCTCTTCCTGACACAGTTTGGAGTAGAGTTAAGCTTCATGACCCTGTGAAGATGGTACATATTATGAGAAAATCATGCTTCACTACGGTAGTATAGACTCATAGTTGTAGGCATAATGTTTTTGTGCACTGTGTCATATTAGCCTTGCATTACTCAAAATGTTGATTTCTCTCTCCTCATATATTATTGCTATCCAGACATGGTATTATAATGCTTATTCTAAGTATGTCCTGTTTCAAATTTATGGAAACATTGCTCCACATTTATTCTCTGACTTGTCAATAAAAGCTGATCAGCCAATGACTGGGCAGAAGAGAGAAAATGGCAGAACTTCTGCCATCCAGAGGATGGGGGGGGAGAGAAAAAGAAAGAAGAGAAAAAAGTGATGGGCCACATGCAGAGAGTACCAGAAATATCACAGGAAAACACATCTGACACAGAAAGAAGCAGATCAATACTAAAAATGCAAGTACCTTGTAGATTTTGGCTAGGAAGTAGCCAGAGTATCTAAGAGGATTAGAATAGATCAATGACTCCCTAGGTATTGAGCCATAAATCTTATTAAATAAATCTTATAGTCTCAGTCTATTTTATTTGTAAGCTAGCCAGGGTAGAGATAAACTGCTGTGTTTAAAAATGCATTTCCACATAGTCACTAGAGTTGAGTGAAATATCTAGGCATACTTGCCTGAGGCAGCTCCAGTGAATGATATCTCAGCCCATTTTGTCTTTCATGACAAACAAAGCACCACAATTTCTCGAAAAATTATTTTTCACTCTTCTGGAGGCTGAAGAATCTGAGATCAAGGTAGATTGGATGTTTGGTAAAAGCCTACTTTCTAGTTCACAGGTATTAACTATCTAGCATATCCTCATAAGAGAAGAGATGAAGGCTCTTCGGAGGTATGACAATCTCTTCTATAAAGAGCACTAAACTAATTCCTAATGTCTTAATCTCTTTGCAAAGACTCTGCTCATAGAACCATCACCTATGAAGAAGGCAAAAAATTTTTAGAGTAGATTGAAATACTAAAAGCATTCAGATTCCATCAGCTTTAATAAATACATTTTAAAAACACCTGAGTTTGAAGTCTCCTCCACCAACCAACCTCTTTTCCTGCCAAACAAAAGAGAATCAGCACCTACAAGCAGGAAAGCAAGTCTCTTGACAGGACTAGGATAAGAAAGGCCACATTTATGTTACAATCAGAGGTCAATTAAGGGTTAAGTATGTTAATGACTTCCAGTTTCCATCTGTACCCAGAGCTGACCCTGTGCCACAGCTCTCCAAACAGGAGTGAGCTGGTCTCCCAGGAGTTCTGACATACAGGTGAGCACAGGTAGGACCACCACTTCTGCTTCGAGGGACATACTTGGAGCCCTCAGGACACTGGAACTGAGGAGCAGCCTGGGAAAGGACCCTTCCTGTTTATATCTGCACCTGGAGTGGAACCTGTGCGACAGCACTCTGTATCCAGATTCTGCTGGGAGAGAGCATATCTCCCAGGAGTGCTGACACACATGACAGCAGAGGTGAGACCACCACTTCTGCTCAAATTCCTGGCCCAAGAGGGATCCACCCAGAGCTATCAGGACACAGGAACCAAGGAACAGCCTGGGACAGAATCCTTCTTGTTTCCATCTGTGCCCCAGAGCAGACCCTGTGCCACAGCTCTCCATACAGAAATTCCTCTGGGAGAGAACTAGTCCCCCAGGAGTGCTAACACACAGGCATAAAGAAGGGACAAGTCACAATGAGAGACAGCAAGAACAGCTAAGACCAGAGATAACCAGATGGAGAGAGGCAAGAGAAACGATATAAGCAACAGGAACCAACAGTAGTTGACATCATCACAACCCAGTTCTCCTGCCACAGCAAGCCCTGGATAACCCAAGACACCAGAAAAGCAAGACTCTGATTTAAAATGACATGTCATGATGAAGATAGAGGACTATAAGAAGGACATAAATAACTCCCTTAAAGAAATTCAGAAAAACATAAGTAAACAGGTTGAAGCTCTTAAAGAGGAAACACAAAAATCCCTTAAAGAATTACAGGAAAATACAACCAAACAGGAGAAGGAATTGAACAAAAACATCCAAGATCTATAAATGAAAATAAAAACAATAAAGAAATCACAAAGGGAGACAACCCCAGAGATGGAAAACCTAGGAAAGAGATCAGAAGTCATAGATTTAAACATCACCAACAGAATACAAGAAATAGAAAAAGAGAATCACAGGTGCAGAAGATACCATAGAAAACATTGACATAACAGTCAAAGAAAACGCAAAATGCCAAAAGCTCCTAACCCAAAACTTCCAGGAAATCCAGGACACAATGAGAAGACCAAAACTAAGGAAAATAGATATAAAAGAGAGGGAAGATTCCCAACTTAAAGGGCCAGTAAATGTCTTCAACAAAATTATAGAAGAAAACTTTGCTAGCCTAAAGAAAGAGATGCCTATAAACATTAAAGAAGCATACATAACTCCAAACATACTGGACCAGAAAAGAAATTTCTCCCATCAAATAACAGTCAAAACAGAAAATGCACAAAACAAAGAATATTAAAAGCAGTAAGGGGAAAAGATCAAGTAACATATAAAGGCAGACCTATCAGAACTACACCAGACCTCTCACTAGAGACTGTAAAAGCTAAAAGATTCTGGGCAGATGTCATACAGACCCTAAGAGAACACAAATGCCTGTCTAGACTACTATACCCAGCAAAACTCTCAATTACCAAAGATGGAGAAACCAAAATATTCCATGACAAAACCACATTTACACAACATATTTCCACCAATCCAGCCCTACAAAGAGTTACAGATGAAAAACTAGGTTGTGGGGTAAATATACCCTAGAAAAAAAGCAAGAAAATAATCCTTTTTCAACAAACCCGAAAGAAGATAGCTAAACAAATATCATTCCACCTCTAACAACAACAACAGAAAAGATACAGGAATCAACAATCACTATTCCTTAATATCTCTTAACATCAATGGAGTCAATTCTCCAATAAAAAGACATAGACTAACAGACTGGATACATAAACAGGACCCAGCATTTTTTTTTTTATTTTCATATTTTATTTACATTTCAAATGTTTCCCCCTTTCCAGATCTCCCCTTTGGAACCTCCCCATTCCCTCCGCCCTCCCCCTGCCACTATGGGGATATTCTCCAACCCACCCCCCCACCCCAACCCACACCCCTTCTCGTCTTCTCTCCTTGACATTCTCCTATACTGGGGGATATAACACCCTCAGGCCCAAGGACCTCTCCTCCCCTTGACGACTAACAAGACCCTCCCCTGCAGTCTTTGTGGCCAGCACTATGGGTCCCTCCATGTGTATTCTTTAGTTGGTGGATCAGTCTCCAGAAGTATGGGGGGTCAGGCCAGTTGCCAGTGTTGCTACCTCCCTGGGGCTGCACACTCCCTCAGCTCCTTCAGTCCTTTCTCCAAGCCCTCCTTCTGGGACCTCGTACTCAGTACTACTGTTCCTGCGAAGTGACTCTTGCATTTTGTTGCATACAGGAAATGCTCCTCAGTGACAATGACAGATACTACCTCAGAGTAAGACTAGAAAAAAATTTCCAAGCAAATGGTCTCAAGAAATAAGATGGAGTAATCATTATAATATTGAGTACAATGGACTTTCAACCAAAGGTATTCAAAAAAGATAAGGAAGGACATTTCATACTCATCAAAGGAAAAAAAATCTACCAAAAGTGAACCCTCAATTCTGAACTTCTATGCTCCAAATGCAAGAGTACGAACATTCATAAAAGAAGCTGTACTTAAGCTCAAAGCAGGCCTTGCACCTCACGCAATAAGAGCATGATACATCAACACCCCACTCTTGTCAATGGACAGATCACAGAAACAGAAACTAAACAGAGACATATTGAAATTAATAGAAGTTATGAAGCAAATGGATTTAATGGATATCTATCAAACAACTCACCCTAAACCAAAAGAATATACCTTCTTCTCAGCACCTCATGGTACTTTCTCCAAAACTGACCATATACATAATCAGTCACAAAACATTCCTCAACAGATACAAGATGATTGAAATAATCCCATGAATCCTATAAGACCACTCTGGACTAAGGGTGGTCTTCAATAACAACAAAAACAACAGAAAGCCCACATACACATTGAAGCTGAACAATGCTCTACTCAATGATAACTTGGTCAAGGATGAAAGAAAGAAAGAAATTAAAGACTTTTTAGAATGCAGTGAATATGAAGCCAAAACATATTGGCACAATGCAAGCAGAGCTAAGAGGAAAATTCAGGGCCCTGAGTGCCTCCAAAATGAAACTGAAGAGAGCATACACCAGTATCTTAACAGTGCACCTGAGATCTCTAGAACAAAAAGAAGCAAATACACCTAAGAAGAGTAGAAGGCAGGAAATAATCAAACTGAAGGCTTAAATCAACTAAGTAGAAATAAAAAGCACTATACAAAGAATCAACAAAACCAGGATCTGGTTCTTTGAGAAAATCAACAAGATAGATAAACCCTTAGCCAGATTAACGAGAGGGCATAGAGACAGTATCCAAATTAACAAAATCAGAAATGAAAAGGGAGATGTAACAACAGAAACTGAGGAAATTTAGAAAATTATGAGATCCTACTACAAAACCTATATTCAACAAAACTGGAAAATTTGGATGAATTGTACAATTTTCTAGAAAGATAAATATAAAAGTCAAATCAGGATCAGATAAACCATCTAAGAAATAGAAGCAGTCATGAAAAATCTCCCAACCCAAAAAAGCCCAAGAACAGATAGATTTAGTGCAGAATTCTATCACACATTCAAAGACCTAATACAAATACTGTTCAAACTATTCCACAAAATAGAAACAGAAGGAACACTATCCAATTCAGTCTATGAAGCCACAGTTACTCTGATACCAAAACCACACAAAGACCCAAGAAAGAAAAAGAAATTCGGACCAATTTCCCATATGAATATTGATGAAAATACTCAATATAATTCTCAAAAAACAAATCCAAGAACACATCAAAATGATCATTCACCTCTATCAAGTAGGCTTCATCCCAGGGATGCAGGCATGGTTCAATATGTGGAAATCCATCAATGTAATCCACTACATAAACAAATTCAAAGAAAAAAAAACACATGATGATTTCATTATATATAATTTGGTAAAATTGAACATTCCTTCATGTTAAAAGTCTTGTAAAGATCAGAAATTCAAGGCCCATACCTAAACATAGTAATAGCAATATACAGCAAACCAGTAGCCAACATCAAACTAAATGAAGAGAAACTTGAAGCAATCCAACAAAAATCAGGGACTAGACGACACTGCCTACTCTCTTCCTGTTTGTTCAATATAGTACATGAAGTTCTAGCAAGAGCAATTAGACAACAAAAGGAGGTCAAAGTGATACAAATTGGAAAGAAGTCAAAATATCACTATTTTCAGATGACATAATAGTTTACTTAAGTGATCCGAAAAATTCTACCAGGCAGCTCTTAAACCTGATAAACAACTTCAGCCAAGTGGATGGATATAAAATTAACTCAAACAAAACTTTAGCCTTCCTCAACTTAAATGGTAAACAGGCTGAGAAATATATTAGGGAAATGACACCATTCACAATTGTCACAAATAATATAAAATACCTTAGTGTGACTGTAATCAAGCAAGGGAAAGATCTGTATGACAAGAACTTTATGAAATTCACAGGCAAATGGATGGATCTAGAAAATATAATTTTGAGTGAGGTAACTCAGTCATAAAAGACCACACATAGTATGTACTCAGTGATAAGTGGGTATTAGGCCAAAAGCTTGAATTATCCACGATATAACTCATGGACCACATGAAACTCAAGAGGAGAGAAGACCAAAGAATGGATGCTTCCGTCCATTCTAGAAGGGGGAACAAAATAATCAAGGGAAGTAGAGGGTTGGAGGTACTTGGGAACAAACAGATGAGGGGGAGGGGGACAAAAGGGCATTGGATCAGGTATAGGAGGAGATGAAAAAGATGCACAGAGGTTCAGGAAATTGATCAGAGGTGTGTAGCAATGGGGGATGGGGAACTGGGGGTAGCAAGCAGTAAGTCCCAGATGCCAGAAAATCAAGAGCCTCCCAGGATCCCACAGGGGTGACACTAATTGAAATACCCCACAAAAGGGAGAGAGAACCTGTCAAGATCATACCCAGAGGTTAGGCATAGTGCCCCGGTTGAAGGATGGGACCACCCACCCATCTCCAAAACTTAAACAGGGAATTGGTCCTGTCTAAAGAAAGCACAGGGACAAAGAGTGGAACAGAGACTGAAGTGAAGGCCATACAGAGACTGTCCCACCTGGAGATCCATCCCACATGCAGACACCAAACCCAGACACCATTGTGGATGCCAAGAAGTGCTTACTGACAGGAACTTGATATAGCAGTCTCCTGAGAGTCTCTGCCAGTTCTTGGCCAATACAGATGCAGAGGCATGCAGCCAAACATCGGACTGAGCACAAGTACCCCAATGGGTGAGTTAGGGGAAGGACTGAAGGCACTAAAAGGAGACTTATCTTGTATCAATGGGAGGGGATGCCCTTGGTCCTGTGAAGTCTTGATGCCCCAATGTAGAGGAATACTATGGCAGTGAGACAGGAAGTGGTAGGTGGGTGGGGGAGCACCCCCATAGAAGCAAGGTAAGGGGGTAGAATAGGGGGTTTGCAGGGGGAAAATCAGGAAAGGGGATAACATTTGAAATGTAAATATATAAATTAAATTAAGTTAAAATTATGTTAATGAGAAGTGTCAGCAACAGGTAGGCCCTAAGAATAGAGAACAATTAAAGATTTATTACTCCAATCTCTCTCAGCTCCAGTAACTGAATACCCCCTAAGATAAATGAGGTGGGCCTTTGATAACTGCCTGAATTGAAAGAATAATGAGTTATCCGAAAAGGACTAAAAAAATATCTGAGAACAATATCAATCAAAGTGTAATTGTATCTCAGATAGAAATGAAATACCAGTAGCTGAATATTGTTGGATAGATACAAATAAATGTAACCTTTTGTATACACTTGTGCTTTGTGATGATGAATACTTAAATTTACAACCTGTAAAAACTACCATAAGAAAAAAGTATGGGGTGTCATGCAGTATATGCTAAGTCCAGTCTGAAGTCTATTGATTGATTTCCCTGGGAACAGAGCTCTGGGACAAGATTTAAGGATGTAAAAAGTAGTAGAAGAGAAGAATAGTCCAGACATATAGAACAATAAAAGGAAAGTCTCTGAGACAAGAAGATATGTAGATCCACTGTAGAAGTAAAGGTCAACTGCAGACATCAGGTCATATAATGAGAAGTATGCAGAGGCACAAGAGAAAAACTTTGGTTTGACTGATGGGTGTCATATGAGTGAAAGGGAATGATGGGGTCTAGGAGTGATTATGTCAAACACAAGATACTTAGCAAGCCTCTGTGTGTCACATCAGTGAATTCTGCCCTTCATCCACTTTGCATACCCCAAGTCTACCCCTGAGTGAGAGCCAAATCAGGGATTTGTAAACTGTACTTTTCATCTTTTCTTCCCACTAATGAATAGGCCCCTTAAAAGCATTCCAAGTATGAGTGTGATTAAGATGCTTAATCTTCACAATAAGGCTGACTGGATTTAGAATCACCGAGGAGACACACTTCAGGGCATTTCTAGGAGGATATTTCCAGAAAGAGGTTACAGTAAGCAAGGAAAACCCATCCTGGATGCCAGAAAAACATCCCATGGACTGCAGTCCTAGAATGAATAAAAAGGGCGCAGGGGAGAGAAAGTGATCTGCTAAGCACCAGGATTCATTTCCTGTTGCTTTCTGAATACAGATGCATTGTGACCAGGCAGCGCAAGTTCCTGTTGCCATGTGTTCACTGCCATGATGGCCTGTACCCACAAACTGAGTCAAAATGAACCCTCCCTTCCTTGTTTTGTCATGTATTTTGTTACTTAAATGAGGGAAGTAGCTAGCATGGTGGTGTGATAAGGTTTTTGGCTTGTAAGCCACACTCAATCAAATGGAAATGCAGTGAAATAGAGGAAGACCAAAGATATGGAGACTACTGAAGAGAAAGAATGATAGGCAGGGGCATATTTCAGAAGTGTGGCACACAGGAGGGAAGAAAATAAAATGCTATTCAAGTTGGGGTAGACTTGGACTACGCAAAGTGGATAAAGGGCAGAATTCACTGATATGATACACACAGGCTTACTAAGCATCTTGAGTTCGACATCAGCACTCCTAGATCCAATCATTCCCTTTCACTCATATGATACTGATCTTGAAAAGGTATCATTTAATATGTTTCATATGACTTTTTAAGAAAAACATCTTAATGTTAAAGTTTTAAAAATAGTTTCTATAAAAGCACGCGTGTGCACACACACACACAAAACACACACACAAACACACACACACATGAACCAGAACATGCGCATGGACGTGGACACAAACTTTCACACTTTGCAACAGAATCCTAAGATGCAGCCCAGGGTGGCCTTGTGCTCAGAATCTTCTTTTTATTTTATTTTTACATTTGTTCATACTTTATTTACATTTCAAATGGTTTCCCCTTTCCAGATCTCCCATTTGTAACCTCCCTATTCCCTCCTCTTTCCCCTGCCACTATGGGGGTATTCCCTCCACCACCCACCCACCCACTCTTGTCTTATTTTAGTAACTACTAACCCTAAATATTCAGATTACAGTTGTTCAGCAATATACCAAGCAAGAATGCTTTAAAACTAATGAGGATAGAATAAATCAGTCATCCTACAGTCAAGCAAGTGATTTTAACTAATTACTAATCCAATTTTAAAATGTAAAAGTACCCATTTGGTTTCCCTTTTTAATAAAGAGCACAATGATTACATAGATTAATTCAGCACAAGGAAGTATTTTATCCCTTGGTCTGTGTTTTTACCTAACCCTCTCATTTGTTTACTCAAACTTAAAAGATATAAATATGTTCAAGTGCAATATAACAGCCTCATCAATGTTCAGGAAACAGACTGTATGATTGTAGATCTTCATTGCAAAGTGAAAAAAAAAAATCAAACACATCTGTGAGATAACAAAGGTACACATTATAAATGCTATACTTGTCTAGACATAATCAAGCCCATTTCACAGTAGATGTTAAATGCTTCTAATTAAAGCAATTTAAGAAATTTATAAAAATTCAAGAATGGTAGTAAAATGTTAACATTTAAAAATAAAAATTCTTGGTCTTACCAGGCTCCACTTGTATCTCCATAGTAACCAGAACTCCCATTAACCTCATTCTGTGTCCTAATTGGTAAAGCTCCTGTATATAAAATAAAATAATATCTATATGTATATAAAATTATGCATATGAACCTGAAAGTGGAACACTAGCCAGGAAGCAGGTCTTCTTTCAAGCTTGTTTCTTAAGTGTCCTTTCTTCTCAGTGCTTTCTCCTCTTCTATATTCTTTCTTTTGGTCTGTCTCCTAGCTAAGAAAGATGAATCATCCAAAGAGGCTTTGACATTCCAGGGAGTACTTGGACCCAATGGACTGGGAGAAGTCAAAAGGTTTCTCACACAGAAGTAAGCAACCAAATTTGACATATGAATCACCTGCCAAAAGGGGATATGTTGCATGATTCCATTAGATAGAGTAGGCATTCTTTCACATATCTGGCCTGAAGCACTGCCACCTGGAAGCAATTATCTGAAGATAGTGTGGAGAACAGCAAAACAAGTGCACAGAAGAGCTCCATCTGCTGCTCACAGAAACTCCTTAGGAATTACAAATTAATCTGACTACAGAGCTGTCCCATCTTAGGCCTTCTATGCATTCTCACTGCAGTGCCATTCATGATTATAAAAATGAAACATCTGGGAAGTCTTTTTTAAATTTATTTTTCTTGGTATCAAAGCAGTAAAAATACAAAGTGATTATTTTCCCTTGTGCTATTGAGTCATCGTGGACAATTATTAAAAATGTAAACAAATTAAAGAATAAGAAAGATAGGGGAAGGAAGAGAGAACAGAAGAATGAAAAATAAAGAGGGAGAGGTGGGGAGGAAAGAGGTGGAAGTAGAAAAAAAGTGTGATAAAATGGAAGACTTTAGGCACCATGAGATAGCAGAGAACCTTAATTCTTCAAAATTATTCACTTCATAGCTCTGGTGAGTTTATTTTTTTATATAAACTGTTGGTCACAATAAGGTTTAAGAAATACATCCCAGTTTCCTCTGGAGTTCGGGTTATTTCACTCATCTCATTTAGGGTCTATCATATAAACTTCTGGAACCAACTAAAAGTGTAAAGAAACAGTTTTACTCCTTTGTAATTTTGTACAAATATAGGTAAGTATTTTAGCTTTTAGCATTTCTATTTTAACTGTCCAAGTTTATTAATATATGAAAATATTCCACTCCATTTCCTTCTTCAATTTAAGTTCAATTAGGGTGTTATAATAAACTACAAAATGCCAGTGACTTGAAATATTGCAGGCTAACTTACTGTTTATGCTGTGTGTTTAGTGTAATTTGGAAGAAAGATTCTGCCTATGGCAATTATTCAGGGACCAAAGTAGGCAGAGTTTACTATCTTAGGACAGAATTAGGAGTTTGCACTGCCATCAACAAATAAGCTTCAGAGTCACCACATATATTAAAAGACAACTAAGTACCCCTGCTCAAGTTCCATTGCTGGTATATGAGAAAGTGTGATCCTCTATAAACAGCAATTAAGAGAGTCTAAATCTGAAGAGTACCAATGTGAAACATCAGCCCTAGAGTTGAACCCATAATTTCTTCCTTGGGGTTTAAATCTAGTGTAAATCTTAGCCTCATGCCTGAACTAAACCAATACATTAGTCTTCAAAGAATTTTGTCACAAATTCCTGGAGCTGAAGTGCTTAAACAATAAGAATTATTTTTCCATTAAATCCAGCAGAAATCCAAGGAGAAAGAGGAAGCAAGATAATTTCATTTAAGAGCTTTCTCCTTGGGTTGTTAGTCCTGATTTACTTTAATGTCTGCAAGATGCATCTCTTAAATCCCCTTGGAAAATTTATAAATACCACAAACTTATTTCTGCACAATTCTGACAGATGGGAAGTTGGAAGCCAAAGCCTTCACAGGTTGTATTGTCTGATAAGTTTGTATGCTATGGAGGGTAGAATTCTAATAATTCTAAGAACACATACTGTGACAGAAGTAAGAAAGTCTTTCATTGACCTGATCATTTTTAATATGAGGAAGCACTCCTCACCTGCTCATTCCTTAGAGGCATCAACTCCATCACCTCAGCAAACCCTGAAATTTGTTGAGGACACATTTTAACCATAGAATTCATGTTAAGACTTCAAAGCATAAGTCTGTAGAGGAAACAACTTACCCCCTAGCAATATTTGACTAACTTTAATCTAACAGACATGTAACAAGATTTTGTGGATGTCATCATGGCACCAAGCCAGCTGGTTGTCTGTTTAGTTCTATGCCCAATTTTTTTATTGGATTGTTTGGTTTTTTGGAGATTAGCTTCTTGAGTTCTTTATATATTTTGAATATTAGTCCTCTATTGGATGTGGAGTTAGTGAAGATATTTTCCCAATCTGTAGGTTGCTGATTTGTCCTAATGACTCTGTCCTTTGCCTTACAGAAGCTTTTCAGTTCCATGAGGTCCCATTTATCAATGCTTGATCTTAGTGTCTGAGTCATTGGAGTTCTGTTTAGGAAATCTGCCCTCCTTCGTGCCAATGAGTTTGAGGCTCTTTCCCACATTCTCTTCTATTATATTTAGTTTATCTGGTTTTATGTTAAGGGCCTTCATCCACTTGAACTTTAGCTTTGTACAAGGTGACAAATATGGATCTATTTTCATTTTTCTACATACCAACTGCTAGTTTGACCAGAACCATTTATTGAAGATGCTTTCTTTTTTCCATTGTATCCTTTTGCCTTCTTTGTCAAAGATCAAGTTTCCATAAGTATGTGGTTTTATTTCTAGGTCTTCAATTCTATTACATTGATGAACCTGTCTGTCTCTGTACCAATACCATGCACTTTTTGTCACTATTGCTTTGTAGTATAGCTAGAGACATGGGTGGTGATATAGAATGTCCAACAGTGGGGAGAGGGAACTTGTAGAGTCCACCTCGAGTAGAAAGACAAAGCATCAAGTGGAGGGATGGGGTTGCCATCCCACAGTCAAAAATTCTAATCCATAATTATTCCTGTCTAAAAGAACAGCAGGGACAAAAATGGAGAAGAAACTGAGGTAAAGGAGGTCCAGTGACAGGCCCAAATTGGGATCCAGCTCAAGGAAAGGCTCCAAGGCCTGACACTATTACTGATGCTATGGTGTGCTTACAGACAGGAGCATGGTGGCCCTCCAAGAGGCCCAACAAGCAGCTGTCTGAGACAGAAGCAGATACTTTCATCCAACCAATGGAAAGAAGCAGGTGACCCCTGTGGTTTAATTAGAGAAAGTCTGGGAGTTGTGGAAGAGGGTGACCCTGTAGGAAGACCAGAAGTCTCAACTAACTTGGACCCCCGATATCTCTCAGACACTGAGTCACCAATCAGACAGCATACACGAGCTAGTATGAAGCTCCTGGCACATATACAGTAGAGGACTGCATGGTCTGGCCTTAATTTGAGAAGTACCTAACCCTCCAGAGATTTGAGACCACAGGGAGTGTGGAGGACTGGAAGGCTGGAGTGGAGGTGAGGGGTCAGGACATCCTCCTGGAGACAGAGGAGGAGAAATGAGATGAGGAACTGTTAGAAGGCAGAACAGGAGGGGGATAACACTGGATTGAAAAAAATTAAAGATAATAATAATAATAATAATAATAATAATAATAATAATAATGATAATAATAAACATTTAGTAGACATTTGGACCATGAAAAGCACAACATCTTCATATATACATTTTTAAAAAAGGGATTCTATCTTTGGAAAGCCAGTCATTCAGGGTGATGATGACTATCAAGGGAGTAGGAACCATCTTGCTACATAGCAATGTAGTTGGCGGTAAATGCATTAGAAAATTCTCAACTGTATCCTTATTACAGCACACAACAAGTCATCTTTTACCAATCTATATATAATTTTAAATTTTAAAAAAATTAAAACAAGAAGTCTCAGTTTCTCCCTGTAATGAACATGCTATTTGTTAATTGGAATATATATATATACTCATTCCCTAATAACACCTGTGGTAATAATTTTCAGAGTCCTACTAAAAAGAGAGTGCTTTTAGAACTTAAGAAATGGAGAAGGGAATTTATGAAGGAAAAGGTTAACCTAACTCACAGCTCATCAGTAGGCGTCAAAAATAATACAATTACATGATTCTGGGACAACAGAGGGATTAGTAAATAGTTACCAATAACACTTCATACTTTATTCAGCCCCCCAGTTCCCTCCTGAACTATCAACTCCATAATAAAAGGAAATGCTGTGCTAAAGTAACTTGAAATTGCAGTGTGGGCAAGTGACAAATGATCTTCATGAAGTACTACCTCCACTCCTCCTAACAAGGCTTCAGAAAACTGAACACTACGTACAAACAATATGTTTTTCTAAAAAATTCTCAGCTATAAGGAGGTCTTATTACTCATGGAATAGATATGCTGTGAGTACCGCTGACATCCTTACTGCTGGAAAGTCTGAAGCAAAATTCACACGTTCACTAGAAGAATTAAAACTATCAAGAAGAGCACAGAAGTGAAGTTAGCTGTGTAATGTTCAATTGTAGGAGCAGAGTAGGATCTGAGAAAAGCATTTGGGTGTCCATTGGAGCAGTTGAGTCTGCCTAATCCTAAATTCCATGTGAAGTGTTAGCCTGGCCATGCTCCTTTATTTAAATCATCTGAAAGCATCTGATCTGTGAATGGTAGCTAGAACAGAGTAGGAAGTGGGATGAAAGAACCTCTTTTTTGCAGACCCCTTCATGTATGACAAACATCTGGGAAATTGTAAGTTAAGTATTCTAATAGAATAAATACAAAGTTTGAACAAACTCACAGGAAACCTTCCTATAAAAAGAAAATTGAGATTTAGATAAGAAAGACAAAGATCATTAGCACAATAAGGTGATAATAAGAGACAATATCCAGAATTAAGGACCAGGAAAAGAAAGAGGAAACCAACCAACAATTGTGCAAAGGCCAGGAAATGAGAAGCTTGGGGAACTCAAAGATTGGAACTGTCAGTTGGTGTGTTTACTATGTAAAATAAGCAAGTATGAGAAGAGCAGAGCACATGTTGTCACAGATGCAGTTGCTCAGGAACTGCATATGAACACCAAGGCAAAAAATCTGCAAAACAATAATGGGCTTTCAGCACAGAATGATGTGGCCTCTTGTACAGTGACTTAGCATAGCCATTTTCCAGTATTTGGAGGTTCAGTTTTTACCCCTGACAACTGTTAATTATATATCTTAGGAAAGGCAATTTTGTGGCTGTCACTGAGTGTTTATCATGTGTCCCACGCTACCGTCTCGCCAGCAAGAACGACGCGGCACACAAAGGATCCTTCTGCAGTAAAGCTTTAATGCATCTTGAGAGGGAGAGCATAAGCTTGCCACGAGTGGAGACCCCGAACAACAGAACGCCCGTCCCTTATATAGGTCACAGCGCTTGCCTGGGACGTGGAGCTTCCCCATTGGCTCCCGCACATCAGGCCAGATGCCGCCACGAGAGAGGCTGAGACTCTGAGGTGGAAAATTACCAGGTACATGCACACTAGCCTGTTTACAACTTGTCCTCGGCCGGATGTAGGTGCCATCTTGTAATGGCGAATGTGGGTGCGACTCGGGCGGCTCCCCACAATCATGTAACCCTCAAAAAAAGTATCAGCAGTATCATAATTCAAAACTGGTAGAACTTCTTTTTCTTTCTTAAGCTTGGACCATTGCTTTAATCCTAGGAATCTCATTGTATTAAAAACCTGCTTCTAGTTGCACTTTGAATCAGGATTGTTCTACATCTCATAACACATGTGGTTGTTTTTATTGTTAATGCTACAAGATTTCCTTATGTAGCCCTGGATAACTATGATCTTCACACCTCGGCTTCCTGAGTATAATCCTTCTAGGATTACAGGAATGAGCCATCATGACCTGCTATTCACTCATTTATTTTCTTAGAGCCAATATATACAATCTTCCACACATTCTCTGGGAGAATTCTCTGAGAAAGGCATCTCAGAGTAGTTTCATCATCAAACACCTCAACAATAACCTGCATTTCTAAAGCTTATATGAATAGAGGATTCATGATCCAGACAGAGGGATTTTCTCCTAACTTTCAGGTATCTAGCAGTCTCCATCTGTCTGTAATCAATGAGATACCTTACAAACACTAGAACTGAAATATATTAAGCCTCTCGATCCAATTGCCTAATTATAGAAAAAGCAAGAAGAAGTCATATTCTATATAACATCATCATAATTTTATCTTCAAAATGTAGAGTGTAGAAAAATCTATAGTATTAAAGATTCTATTCAACACATAAATCTGAAGGACTAAACAAAGATGGAGGGACATACATATATTAATTTGAGATATATCAGTCAATTCAGAATGTAACCTTTGAAAAGATTCTGACTTAAACAAACATACTACTAAGCACAGACAACAAAAGAATCCTACAATTATGATAATTTGAATCCTGAGTAATTGATAATATTAAGAAGTGATCAATTCAAAGGTGATAAAAATGACATAATTACATTTTAAAATTCTGGAGTATCAAATTACTTATAAATAGAATGATACATAGATTATTTTCAGAGTACCTAGTGGTAAGGAGGATTACAAATTACTAAAATACTCTGAAAAAATGCTTAAACTCTCCAAAAATAATGTACCTTAAAATTTAATTATATATTCATTTAAAACACACTGGGCCAACTCTACTCAAAAACATGTCTTTTCCAAAGAGTGTGCAAATCAAGTGAGGTTATTGAGACTTCTGAAATAATAAAAGTAAATTTTTAGGACTCTGGACATGAAGGTTCAGAGGAATTTATGGTCTAACAGAGGATAGGTACATAATACTGAGTGCTAAATATGTATTAAGAATTGTTATAAACCCTTTATTGATTAATTCAGAAGAGAAAGAAATTAGCAGCTAAATAAAATGTACAGAATTCATAATACTAAATATTAATCAGATCAGCGTAACCTCATCAACAGAGCAGAAAAGTGTTCCAATCTCTTATTCTCTGTATCTCTTACATTTGGTGACAATATTGTTACTACCACACCATGAGCACAATCTTCCCCAGTTTCTAAATTTCTCACAATGTTGTAATTTCACCTGATGGTGCCAAAGTGAGGGATGGTTTACTATATATCATGCTGAATTCATTTTAAGAATGCACATTCAATCTTTCAAAACAGCACTACAAAATCAATAGTCTTTCTACCTTGAGTTTTTCTGTGTGTCTGATGGGGTGTATGCATGAGACATGTGTATTTGTATATATGTGTGTACATGTATTATGCATTTCTGGGTGTCAGAGTAGGTCGGAGTTATGTACGTGTGTGTGTGTGTGTGTGTGTGTGTGTGTGTGTGTTTCAAGGAACTAACATATTTTCTAAAGTCACAGATCTTCCTACAGGCTATAAGTCCTGTGGCTTTCTAGCTAAAGAGCTATCAAAGTCAAAATCACCTGGAGAGCTTGTTGATGCACAACTTGAAGCTTATCTCCAGACTTTCTGATTCATTTGATTTGAGCAGGGAACTGGGAACTTGTATTTTAATAAATTCCGAAGGGATAGTATACTCACCACCACCATCATAGTTCAAAATGGACTGCTTCACAGAGTAATACACTCCTCGAGAAAACCATTATTCAAATACTTTCTAGAAAGTTTCTATTTGTTAGTATGGCATTTCCAGTATCATACTCTGAAATGTGCAATTGATTAAACAAATCAAGGCTGCAGTTCTTAGGTACCTGTCCAAGACAACATCAACACTTCTCAAATAAGACCATTAGGGATTCAAGCTAAGGGAACCTTTGACATCTCCAGCATGTGTCTTCAAAGTTACTTTGACCACTTGTGCTTCAGTCAGCCAGAAGAATGAAAAAGTTGGGAAAACACTGAATAGGAATTCCCTACATGGTAAGCACCAAAGAAAAGAAGACACATGTAACTATCTAAATAGAACCCCATGACCACATGTGACTTAGTGAGAAGTGTAGCATACACTGCAGCCTTGTTCTACAGTAGGAGGAAGCAGAGTTTAATGAGCATCATTTGATCTTCTTTCTTATCATCTTATCAATTACATATAAATATCTTAAATTCCTCAGACAATGAGTATTTATCTGTTTATTTGAGCCAGTCATGGACTGGTCTCTGGGACTATAGAAGTGAATACAGTCTAGTTGTCCTATTGTGTACCTAGGAATTTGCATTGAGTTAATATAGTGATTTCATAAATGAATAAGTAATATAGTTTGTGAATACATGCAGGTTCTTGTGTAATTTTGGAGCAAAATTTACACAAATAATATTAGAACCAATCTACAACAAAGCCTAAAGAGACAAAAGAATAATGGAAACTTTGAAGGACTAAGAGAGGTAATAGAAAGAGAAAGGAAAATTATGGTTCCGATGAGGTAGACAGGATGGGATAGATAATACCATAGTGGTTGCTTAAATATAAGATATGCCTACATGGTATGTCTCTCAGTTTGTGCTTTGAGTTAGGTGCCAGAAATATACATGCAAAATAGAAATAGACATGCAAAAATAAGTCTCCAAGAACTCATGGAGACTATAGCCTAATGAGTAATACTTTTAACAAGTAGTTACCTACAAAATCATTTAGTATAGCTTACTTTAATGACTATATAATATGAAAAATGATAACTTGAGACCATCCTATTATTATTTAAAAATATACATAGTCTTAAGCTCCAAGAAAAGCTTCCCTTCAAAGTTAATCACAAGCTTATATATAAAAACAACGACAAAGATCTTATTTTACATAGGAGGTATAGACACACAGGGCATATTTCTAGCTAGATTAAGGCAGAATATACATCTGATGTGTTCTATCTGGTTCTAGTCCTTTAGGCCAAGCCTATGAAATGATTAAGAAAAACTCTATTCGCTGCCAGTCTTGATCTGTGCCCCAGAGCTAACCTTATGGCACAGATCTCCACATGCAAATCACACCCGGAGAGAGCTGGTCTTCCAAGAGTGTTGCCATACCTATGATCACAGCCTCACAAGCCCACAGGAGGAACAGGCTCCAGTCAGAAACAGCAAGACCAAATAATAACAGAGATAACAGATGGAGAGAGGAAAGTGCAAGAATATAAGCAACAGAAACCAAGGCTACTTGGGATCATCAGAAACCATTTTGCCACCACCACAAGTTCTGGATACACCAATACACCAGAAAAAAGAGATTTAGACTTAAATCATACCTCATGATAATGATATAGGATGTTAAGGACATAAATAACTCACTTAAAGAAATACAGGCGAACATAAGTAAACAGATAGAAACCACTAAAGAGGAAACACACACACACACATACACACACACACTAACAAACCTTAAAGAATTAAAGGAAAAAAAAACAACCAAACAGGTGAAAAAAATTGAACAAAAACATCCAGGATATAAAAATAGAAATAGAAACAATAAAGAAATCACAAAGAGAGACAATCCTGGAGATAGAAAACCTAGGAAAGAGATCAGGAGTCATAGATGTAAGCATCACCAACAGAATACAAGAGATAGAAGAGAGAATCTCAGGTGCGGAACATACCATAGAAAACATTGACACAACAGTCAAAAAAAAAAAAAAGCAAAATGTAAAAAAGCTCCTAACCCAAAACTTCCAGGAAATCCGGGACACAATGAGAAAACCAAACCTAAGGATAATAGGTATAGAAGAAAGTGAAGATTCCCAACTTAAAGGGCCAGTAAATATCTTCAACAAAATTATAGAAGAAAACTTCCCTAACCTAAAGAAAGAAGTAAACATAAATATACAAGAAGCCTACAGAACTACAAATAGATTAGATCAGAAAAGAAATTCCTCCTGTCACATTATAATCAAAACACCAAATGCACCAATTAAGGAAATAATATAAAAAGCAGTAAGGGGAAAAGTTCAAGTAACATATAAAAGCAGACCTATCAGAATTACACCAGACATCTCACCAGAGACTATGAAAGTTAGAAGATCCTTGGCAAATCTCATACAGACCCTAAAAGAACACAAATGCCAGCCCAGGCTGCTATACCCAGCAAAACTCTCAATTATCATAGATGGAGAAACCAAGATATTCTGTGACAAAACCACATTTTCACAAGATATTTCCATAAATTCAGCCCGACAAAGAACAATAG
Organism: Rhynchomys soricoides; assembly: GCA_019843965.1. NCBI lineage: Eukaryota > Metazoa > Chordata > Mammalia > Rodentia > Muridae > Rhynchomys > Rhynchomys soricoides. Next base: position 22,658,814 of record JADRCH010000011.1, read on the forward strand.
ATGGAAAATTAGGAAAACAATACCTAGAAAAAGCAAGAAAGTAACCTTCTTTCAGCAAACCAAAAAGAAGTTAGTCATACAAACATAATTCTACTTCTAACAACAACAACAACAACAATAACAACAAAAACCCCAAGAAACAGCAATTACTTTTCTTTAATATCTCTTAACATCAATGGATTCAATTTCACAATAAAACGTCATAGACTAACAGACTGCACATGTAAACAGGACCCAGCATTTTGTTGCATACAAGAAACACACCTCAGCGACAAAGGCAGACACTACCTCAGAGTATAAGGCTGGAAAAATATCTTTCAAGCAAATAGTCCCAAGTAACAAGCTGGAGTAGCCATTCTAATATTGAATCAAATATACTTTCAACATAAAGTTATAAAAAGGATAAGAGCACTTCATATTCGTCAAAAGAAAAATCTACCATGATGAACTCTTTATTCTGAACATCTATGCTCTAAATGGAAGGGTACCCACATTCATAAAAGAAACTTTATTAAAACTCAATGCACACATTGAACCTCACACAATAATAGTGGGAGATTTCAACACCCCACTCTCATCAATGGGCAGAACATGGTAACAGAAAGTAAACAGAGACACAATGAAGCTAATGGAAGTTGTGATGCAAATAGATTTAGTAGATATATAGAGAACATTTCATCCTAAAACAAAAGAATATACCTTCTTATCAGCACCTCATGGTTGCTTCTCAAAAATTAACCATATAATCGGTCACCAAACAATACTCAACAGATAAAAGAAGATTGAAATAATACCATGCATTCTATCAGATCATCACAGACTAAGGCTGGTCTTTAATAACAACAGAAACCCACAAACACATTGAAGCTGAACAATGCTGTACTGAATGACAACTTGGTTAAGGATGTAATAAAGAGAGAAATTAGGGCCTTTTTTAGAATTTAATGAAAATAAAGGCACAACATACCAAAATTCATGAGACACGATGAAAGCAATGGTAAGAGGAAAACTCATAGCTCTGAGAGCCTCCGAAAAGAAACTGGAGAGAGTATACTGTAGAAGCTTGACAGCACACCTGAAAGCTCTAGAACAAAAAGAAGCCAATGCACCCAAGAAATGGCAGGAAATAATCAAACTCAGGGCTGAAATCAACCAAGTAGAAACAAAAAGAACTATACAAAGAATCAACAAAACCAGGAGCTGGTTCTTGAAGAAAATCAACAAGCTAGATAAACCCTTAGCCAAACTAACCAGAGGGCATAGAGACTGTATGGAAATTTAAAAATAAAAATCAGAAATGAAAAGGAAGACATAGCAACAGAAACTGAGAAAATTCAAAAAATCATGAGATCCTACTACAAAAGCCTATATGCAACAAAACCTAAAAATCTGGATGAAATGGGCAATTTTCTAGATAGATACCATGTGCTAAAGTCAAATCAAGATCAGATAAACCATCTAAACAGCCCTATATCCCCTAAAGAAATAGATGCAGTCATTAAAAGTCTATCAACCAAAAAAAGCCCAGGACCAGATATGTTTAGTGCAGAATTCTATGAGACCTTCAAAGAAGACCTAATATCAATACTCCTCAAACTATTCCACAGAAAAGAAACAGAAGGAACTCTACCAAATTCGTTCTATGAAGCCACAATTATGCTTTTACTTAAACCACAAAGATACAGAGATGTATGCTTGCAGCAAACCATTGGACTGATCACAGGGTCCCTGATAGATGAGTTGGAGAAGGGATTAAAGGAGCTGATGCAATTTGCAGCCCTATTGGGGGGGGGGGGTAGCTAAAGTGTCAACTGGCCAGACCCCTGGAGCTCACAGGGATTGGACTACCAACCAAAGATTACATATGGAGGGACCCATGGCTCCAGCCACATATGTGGCAGAGGAGTACCTTGGTGGACATCAGTGGGAGGAGAAGCCTTTGGTCTTGTAGAGATTTGATGTACAGTGTAACAGAATGCCAGGGAGATAATATGGGAGGACGTGGGTGGAAGGGATAGCATCCTCATAGAGGAAAATGGAGGTGGATTGGATAGGGATTTTCCTGAGGGAAGACCTGGAAAGGGGATAACATTTAAACTGTAAAGAAAGAAAATATCCAATAAAATAAAAAAAAATAAAAATTCACAAAAATAGAGAACTTAACACCAATTTCTCTTATGAATATCAATGCAAAAATACTCAATAAAATTCTTGTATACAAAATCAAAGAACACATCAAAACAATAATCCACCCTGATCAAGTAGGCTTTATTTCAGGAATGAAGGGATGGTTCAGTATATAGAAATCCATCAACACAATTCAGTATATAACAAACTCAATAAAAAAAAAAAAAAGCACATGATCATCTCATTAGATTCTGAGAAAGAATTTGACAAAATTTAACACTCCTTCATGGTAAAAGTCTTCAAAAGATCAGAAATTCAAGACCCATACCTAAAGTAAGAGCAATATAAAGCAAAGAGGTAGCCAACATCAAACTTACTCAAGAGAAACTTAAATCAGTAGCTTTCCTCTACTTAAAGGATAAACAGGCTGAGAAAGAAATTAGAGAAAGGACACCCTTCACAATAGTCACAACTATATACTCATCAATGGAAAAATTCCATTTATAGGATGTTGCAACACTTAACATCTATGCCCCAACACAAGAGCACCAAAAGTTGTAAAAGAAATACTTCTACAGCTTAAATCAACTTTTGACCCTCACACAATAATAGTAGGTAGTAGCTTCAATACCCCTCTATCACCATTAGACAGGTCAATAAAACAAAAATGAAGCAGAGAATGTTGGAGATAACAGATTTTATAAAGCAAATAAATGGAACTAACATTCATTTACAAAACATTACACCTAAACATAAAAATGTATACCTTCTTCTCTGGCACTCATAGAATTTTCTCCAAAAGAACTACATATGCAGACACAAAGAAATCTCAATAAATACAAGAAAATCGAAATAATCCCCTGTTTCCTATCAGGTCACCATGGATTAAAGCTGGATATTAACAACAATTTAAAGAACAGAAGACTTATAAACACTGAAAGTAAATAACTCTCTACTGAATGAAAAATTAGTCATAATGTAAATTAATAAAGAAATTTAAACCTTTGTACAATTTATTACAAATAAATGTACAACATTCCCAAATTTATGGGATACAATGAAAATTGTTTTGAGAGGCAACTTCAAAGCTGTAAGTATCTACATTAAAAATATAAATAAATAGAAATAAAAAGCTTATCAGTACACCTTAAAGCTCCAGACTACAAAGAAGAAATTGCAATCAAAGGTGTAGACAGCAAAAAGTAATCAAACTAAGGCCTGAAATCAATAAAATAGCAACTACAATCAAAAACAAAAAAAACAAAAACAAAAACAAAAAAAATACAAAGAATCAATGAAACAAAAAGACTCAAGTTCTGAGTCTGTTCTACAGCACTGAGTGACCAGTAACAATCTGACTACAATAAACTTTTGTCATCTGCTTAAATACTCACTAAGATGAATGTTTGAAGATGTAGTCAGTTCTCAGGTCTGTGTTGGTGTTCCTGACTGGTCAGTTTTGCTGCTTAATTCCATATATTTGCTGGACTCTTGTGACTGCTTGAGTTATTTTGGATTTTTGGATGCCAACAGAAGTGCCTGTACTAGGGCAAGAAGTTTACAGCTTAGAGAGAAGCTCAGTAATTAAAATTTAAAACATAACTTGGTTCTCACAAAATTGAAGAGAAGTGGATACTATTCTTGATATGAACCACTTACAAAAATTACATCAATATCCAAGAAACAACTTAAAGAGACCTATTACTCCTAGTGAAATACAAGGAGAAAAAAGAAATCTCCTAACCACAAAAGCCCAGAGACAAATAGTTTTGGCAGAAAATTCTAGCAGACTTTCAAAGAAATATTATTTTCAACATTCTTTAAATTATTCCACATAATAAAAACATAAAGAACATTGTCCAATTCATTTTATGAAGCCACAGTTACTGTGCTATCCAAACCACATAAAGACCCAACAAAAGAAAATTATAGACTAATTTCCTTTATGAAGAAAAATGCAAAAATTCTCAAGAAAATCCTTGCAAAATAAATTTAAAAAGATCATTCACCATGACTAAGAAAACTTCAACCCAAAGATGCAAGGATGGTACAATAAGTATAAATCAATAAATATAATTCACCATACAAACAGACTGAAAGTCAAAACCACTTGATGTCACATTAGATGCAAAATAAAGATCTTTGATCAAATCTAACAAATCTTTTTGATAAAAGTTCTGAAAAGACTAAGGATAAAAGAGCCATGTCAATATAATAGAGGTAATTTACAGCAATCTGACAGTCAACATCAACCTAAATGGAAAGAAACTCAAAGCATTTTCCTTAAAGAAGGATCAATACAAGGTTGTGAACTCTTGCCACTCCAATTCAATATAATACTTGAAGTCTTAGCTAGAGGAAAAAAGAAACTAAAGATTGCAGGGGGTATACAAACAGTGTGGAAGAAGGCAAAGTATCTTTATTTGCAAATATACTATATAACAATAAAACTAAAAATTCTGTCAGAAAACTCCTATAGCTGATAAACACATTCATCAAAGTAGTAAGATAAACAATTAACCCACAAAAATCAGTAACCTTCCTATATACAAATGACAAATGGAATAAAAAAGAAATCAGGGAAGCAACACCTTCCATGGTAGCTTCAAGTAAGATAAAATTTGGTAATTATAACCAAAAAAGTGAAAGATCTATATGATTAAGTCTTCAAGCCACTGAAGAGACTAAAGAAGATATCAGAAGATGGAAAGATCTTCCATGCTTATGGATCCATAGGATCAATACAATAAAACTGACCATACTCCCAAAAGCAATCTACAGGTTCAATGCAAATCCAATAAAAAAATTCAAGCAAAATTCTTCATGGAGCATGACAGGATAATTTTCAGCTTCATATAAAAACATCAAAAACCTCAGAAGAGCTAAAACACTCCTAAATAATAAAGTAACTGTTGGAAGTATCACCATCTCCAGTCTCAAATTGTACCACAGAAAGATAGTAACAAAAACAGCATGGTATTGGCACCAAAAAAAAACCAAGCATGCTGACCAATTGAATCAAATTAAGGAGCAGAAAAAAGTTCACTGGCTCATGTAAACATGGTTTTAATAAAGAATTAATAAATATACAGTGGAAAAAGGAGAGAAAATATCTTCAACAAATGGTATTGGTCAAATCATATGTCTACATATCGAATAATGCAAAGGGATCTATACTTAATCAGTCTGCATAAAAATCAGCTCTAAATGGATCAAAGACATCAACATAAGGTCAGATATATAGATAAAAGTGAAAAGGAGGAATAATCTGGAACTCACTGCTACAGAAAACAACTTTCTGAAGAGAACACCAATAGCACAGGCAATATGAACATCAATTAACAAATTGGACCTCATTAAAATAAGTCATCTGTATAGCAAAGGATACTAGCATGAGGAGAAAGTGACAGTCTGTGGAATAGAAAAGAATTAACAACAACATACCTAACAGAGTGATAACATCCAAAATATATTCGTGAATAAAATCTAGACATCAAGAAAAAATAACCTATTTACAAGATAGGGTACAGATTTAAACAGAGAATTCTCCAAAAAGGAAATTCAAATGACTGAAAAGTAGTTAAACAAATACTTGACATTCTTAGTCATCAGAAAAACACAAATCAAAACTCCTTTGAGATTTCATGTTACACCAGTGAGAACAGCCCAAGGTCCATAAAACCAATGGCTGCTCATTCTTGTGAAGAAATAGAGTAAGGGGAACACTCATCTTTTCTTGATGAGAGTGGAAACTCTACAGCCACTATGGAAATGAGTGGTGATTAATTAGGAAACTGGATTTGACCTGTCTCAAGATCCAGCTATACCACTCAAGCATATTCTCAAAGAATGACTTATTGTCCTTCAGAGACCCTGATCAACCATGTTCATTATTGCTTTATTCATAACAGACAGATATTAGAAACAACATAGAAGTCTATCAAATGATGAATGGATAAAGAAAATGTGGTACATTTATTCAATGGATTGTTACTTAGCAGTTAAAATATGAAATTACGACATTTCAGGTAAATGGGTGGAGATAGAAAAAAATCATCATGAGTGAGGTAATGCAGATGTCAAATACAAATTTGATAGGAAGGAGGAACAGACTAGATAGCTATGGATGGATGAGAGTAGGTAGCAACTAGAATGAGAGAATCGGATGGACAGAGGAGGAGGAAAAGCAGAGAATAAAGAAATACAGTGAGGGCCAGCTAAAACTAAGAACCATTTGAGAGGTCAAATGGAACTTCTCACAGTAAAAGCTTCCTAAAATATGTACATATTAGAAGTAAATCTAACATGAATTATTTCACTGTGTCAAAACTAATAAACCATGTGTGCCTTCAAGTAACATTATATAGACTGGATAGACTGGGCAGGAGAATATATATATTATATATATATATAATATATATCACTCTATGTACATATATATGGAATAACACATACTTAAAATTATGAATTTGAAAGACAGTAAGAGAAAGGGATGTACCTGGGATTGTTTTCAAGAATTAAAAAAGGAATTAATATTATCTCAAAAAATATATAACAAAAATGTAAACTATTGGCTTATTTCCTTAAATGTTTTGATTCCTACATCTGGGAAAGTTTCCCTAGCTCCCCATCCTAGCCAGAGTCTGACACTTCTAATCATTTGAATCTTAGCAATTCTATAAGTTGAGGATGATATATTTAGTGTGGTTTGAATTAAATATTTCTAAAAACTAAAGGTGCTGAATCTTCTCCTGAAATTCATGGGTCCTTCTTACACCACTTTGTGAAGTATCTAAATATCCAGATTGTATTCTTTTTAATTACTCTGGTTACAATCCTTTATCAAATAAATATTTCTGCATATTTTCTCTTGTATGGGTTTATATTTTCATAGTTTTAACAATATGCTTTGAAGGTCATTTTAATTTAAAGAAGCTCAGTACATAGGTGACTTGTTTCTTTCCGCATTTGCCTTAACGTTTTACAGCAGTATGAGTGGAGCCCAGGGCTTTGCACAGGTAGAACAAGTGTTCTGCTACTTCCCAAGTGGTCTTGTTTACTCTCTTTTGTGCTCTGTGGACTTTTATTATAATTAATACATCATTTCTAATATACATTTTTCATTTTATAGTCTCTTATAATTTTCAAAAATTGCTCTTATGTTTATGTCTGTAACCTATTTCAAATAATTTTGCACAGTGTGGATAGAGATCGTAGTTTGCCTTAAATTACTATCCAGTTGTTCTGATATCATTCATTGATTCATCTTAATAAGGCCCTATTTATCTTGTCAATTTTCTCAAAATAGCAGTTGAATATATATGTGTTTTATTATTTTTCAGGCTTTATCTTTAGTTTTTTTTTTTTTTTGGTTTTTGGTTTTTGGTTTTTCAAGGCATGTTTTCTCTGTATAGCCCTGGCTGTCCTGGGAACTCACTCTGTAGACCATGCTGGCCTTTAACTCAGAAATCTGCCTGTATCTGCCTCCCAAGTGCTGGAATTAAAGGCATGCGCCACCACTGCCCGGCATATCTTTAGTTTTTCAAATGGCACTCAGTCTGTTTGCTATAACTTGATATGGTAGCTTTATAAGTTTTGACATCAGTTAGTACATATACTACACCTTTAGTTTTCTTTTTCATTTGTTTGTGCAGCTTGAAATCCTTTATATTTTCACATAAAATTTAGATTTCAATTTGGAAGATTTATAAATATAACCTACAGAGATTGGTGATTGGCACTCTACTGAATTTATAGATGACTAAAGGTAATATTGATATCCTGACAGTTTCGTGTCTTCTAATGCCTGAACATAATATACCTATTGATTTATTCATGTCATCTTGAATTCCTTTTAGTAATACTCCAACACTTTATGGAGAATTCTGCACTGTAGTAAATTTACTCCAAGGTATACAATATCATAACAAACATATTTTCACTGTCCTTTTCAGTAGTTTGACTCTGTGATATAATAATACAATTAATCTTTATCTATTGATCTTCTATTCTACAAATGTGTTCCACATAATTACCAATTCTTGGACTATATCCATTGTTAGGTCTAAAGCAGACCCCACTAAAGGGCAGTACCTTCTTATGAGAGTCTTGGCACAGTTATGTCTGAACTCTGAGTAAACAGGATTGCTATACCTAACATCAGAAGCATTCCTCAGAAATTTTGTAAAGTGGGCTTCTGTTTGTCAAGAAGAGCCATTTCTTCCCTTAACTACCCCCTTCAGCCAACTACTTCCAACGTGTATTCTGCCTCTGAGCTATACCCCAAGGCCTTGATTGCTTTCTTTTGGGCATCTAGTTCCCTACTAACTCAAACAAGCCTGTAGCAAATCAAAGTTTCCAGGTTCTCATTCAGCTAACATACCTTCTCCCTGTTTCAATATACCCTCCTAACATTGGCAAGTCTCTCACTTTTGTACTGTGCTTTTTGCCACCCAGTGAGACAGCCCCAGTAGTTTGAATTAAAAAGAAAAACAAAACAAACAAACAACAAAGAGCAACAGTACCTTTCTTTCTACCAGTGGCTTCACTGTGTTTCATGCCTACATCCATTACTTCCCTTCCCCTTCGTGTTGTGGCAAAATACCTAGCAAGAGTGATTCAATGCAGAAAAGATTTATTTTGACTCATGGTCTGAGGAGATGTAAGTCCACTATGATTAGAAAGTAGTGAAATCAGTTCCTCTGTGGTTGCGGAAACACAAAGCTACTTATTGACATTTCTATCGATATCAGAAAGCAGAGGAAAACAGGACATCGATCCTTCCTCCATCAAAGTCTCACCTTCCTTAGATTCCATTATCCTCTAAATCAGATGACTAGCAGGAAACAATATGCTTAAACACTTTAATTACCCGAATACATTTAAAATCAAATCCCTAACAGGTAGTATTTTTTCATGTTCCTCTAGCTTTAGGCAAAATTATCATATCATCTACAAATAGACTGCCTTACTACTTTTTGTACTAAATATCTTTTTTTCTTGCATTTCTTTAATACACTAGCTAGCCCCTTCAATATATGACTAAGCACAAGTAGGAAAAATGATTAAAAAGTGCCTGACGGAGGAAAGAAATGTTTTGAATCATGTTTGCTGTATTTTTTTTTTAAATTTTATTTCTTTCATTTTGTGAGCAAAATAGCATTGAAAGACAATGTAGCAAATCTTTAACAGTAACACCAATAGGAGTCCCTCAGTGGGGCAAAAACTATTTGGATATCGCTTATTTATTACAGCAAAACATATAATACTTCTATTAAGTTAAAGAAAGTCCCTTTCTTAAAACACTTTTAAAAATTATTTCATCATTGTAAGCAAGAACACAGTGAAAACAACAAACTAAGGTGCTTCATGGGTAAAATGAAAGTTTATTGTAAATATAAACTGCCCTGGGGTTGGTAGAGAATGAATATCCAGAGGAATTTAGGGGAGTCCAATGTTACCATTGCTTCTTTTCAGGAACAGAGAAAGTAGCAATATGGAGGGTAAGGCCTTGTAAATTATAAAGAGAACAGGGTGGGCAGCAGTAGGAAGGAAGCCCAAAATGAAACAGGCTGATAGGAGGGGAGGGGCCTTGAAGGACAGAAGAGCCTTGTGGCTTTAATACAAATTATCAACATGCAATAATAGGAACTGAAGGAGCCTGGAGGCAAGCATGGGACTTTGATATGTGTTACAGGTATGTGCTAACCAGGAGCTACATGCCCCATAAGACAGATGTAGGGAACTAAGAGAAGTGGCATTTCTTGGCAGACAGTAAAGTCTGAGTAGACAATTATGAATTGTTTCACAGGTTTCTGAAAAATATTCATTATCATTTTGGGCTGTTGGAGCTTAGAACCTAACAATCATGAAATGTGTTGATCTTTTACATTTTCTCCTTGAATTTGTTGAGATGGCATTATGGATCTTGCTTCTCTGTCTCTTAGCAAATCAAACTATAATGACTTGATTTTGACAGTTAAACCAAACACCAAACATTTATTTTCCAATTTGATCAAGAGTATTGGTACCATTTAAAATTGTGTCTACTATTATTTTCTCAAGGAATTTGGCATTTATATTTATTATCATTTTATCTTATTGTTATAACCTCAGTTTTAGTGTCTGTATAATATCAATCAAAAAATAAAGTGGATTTGAGTTATTCAACTATTTTATTTTTAGAGAGTTTACATACATGTTTTATTATTATCATTTATCTCTAAATGTTTTACAAAATTTAATGAACAATTTGTGCATATAGTTTACTTTTTCAAGAGATATTTAATCAAAAATTTAATTTCTTCAATAGATATTTGGCTACTTACTCTTCTGTGAGTTTTTATGAAATGTGTTTTCGTGGATATTTTTCCATTTTATTTGTGTTATAGGTTGTTGCAACAAAGTTTGTATAATATTACCTTGTTACCACTTTGTCTTCTTTCCTCTATTTCTGGTAAGTCAGATAACAAGACAAATACAAGAAAACAATGAAAGATATAGCTATATCTTGGTGGACTGTGGTAAGAGTCATCTCCCCACAAGTAATAGACAAAGGTCTATGTAAAATATAAGCTGGCCACTTAACCTGGAAACAAAGAAAGCATAATATACTTGATGGCTAGCAGATGCCATCAAGGTTAACACCAGCAAGAACAGCTACTGACAATACTGTATAAGGCAAGTGATAGGTAAAAGACAATTCAGTCAGCAGCTACCAAGGCACATCAACAGTGAACAGAGGAGGTGTTCAATGTATGTCTATCCCCATACTTGGATGAGTAGCACACACTCATCTCACTGGTTAAGCAAAGGAGAAATAGCAAAGGCATGGACACCTCCACCGGCTCAGTTTACAAAATGCACAGGGAATTGCCAATCTTTGTAAATTTTAGCCATGTCTTATAAAAAACTTCTATACAAAATATCAAAGGCAACCACCTTTTGAGTTCCCTTCCACTCTCTTGTGGGTTCCTCCTCTCACTATACAGGTATACAGGCATCCTACTTGCTTGTTCACTGTTTTGTTTTATTTTCCTATTCATCCTCCTTTAAGTTTTCTCTCTGTATAAAACTCCATTTTAATTTACTTTTTCTTTGTCAATGAAAATTGTTGGGGATGGGTTTTAATGCTTTGTCTATTTTGGCTCCCCAAAAGCCATGCTTCCAGACCCCAGCTGTCTTCGATTGATAATAAAGAATTTCCATACAGCCAATGGCTGGCAGAAAGATGGAGGCAGGACTTTTAGATTGTGTAGCTGAGGGGCCAGAAGAGAAAGGAAAGAGAAAAAAATCACCATGAGAAAGTTCAGATGTAAGAGCTGCAGAATGTAAAAATTGGAATAATAGCCCTAGCTATTATTGTGCCCATGGTGGCACATATCTTTAATCTCAGGAGGCAGGATGCAGAGGTGGAGTCAGGGGTGTCTCAGTGAGTTCCAGGCCAGCCAGGGCTACAAGGTAAGACCCTGTCTTAAAATATCTTGATCATCCAGATTTGCCATGAGAGTCAGATGGGATACCTATCTGTGGTACTGTAGCTAGCACAGAACATAAACAAGGACTACAGAAATAAATCAGTCACCATGGGCACTTGGAAGGCCCCTGGTGGTGCTTTCTGCAGGTAGACTGCCCCCCTCCCTGTCTACGGTCACATACAGGGAGATCTCCAGAAATGATTCCTTGGAAATGTTTTTAACCATAATCTGTAACCCGCTGAAGGGATGCCCCTCTGAACCTTTACTACCAAGACAGGCTTTTCGAGCCCACATACTTGTGGTCAGTGTTGGCTCGGGATTCTCCACTTTATTCCCACACTGGTGTTTACTCTAGTGCAGCCTTTAGTAGCAGACATGTTTAGAGAGCCATAAACTCAGTGATGGCAGATGGGGATCATGTTTGGTTTTCTCGTCCTGATTAGAGGAACCTTCCTTGATAGGATCTGCCAGTGTGCTGTTTTGTGCACTTTGTCAACTGAGCAACATTCCTAGATTCTAGTCAGGATTTCTTGAAGGAGGGCTGGTGAGCTCACAACACCTTGAAGCTGGTGGGGAGTGGGATGGACAGTGGGTTGGTTAGTGTGGGCTTAGATTCATACACACACACACACACACACACACACACACACACACACACACTTTAGAAGAATGGGTGGCAGTGTTCTCTAGCTCAGGTCCCCTAAATATGAATCTGGAGTCTGTCCTTAATGAACAGTGTGATCTTGAACAAGTGACTTAAATTCTTAGACTCTCAGTAGTTGTAAGATCAATACTGTCTTCCCTCATAGTGAGTTGTGAAGTCTATTGACCGCTTAGTGCTGTGTGAGGCACTACCAGAGCACCTGACAAATGGGGACAGCAACGTTCACAGAGAGCACTTGCTGCAGGCTGGTGCAGGAGATGTAGCTCATCACAGCCTGACATGCATGAAAGACTGGTTCTACCTCAACTCTGTAGAACTATGAATGACAATACATACCTATAATCACAATGCTGCAGAGGTGGAGGCAGGAAGGCCAGGTCATCCTTGCTACACAGTGAGTTCAAAGCCTGCTTGAGTTACATAAGACCCTGACTCAAAATTAAGCAGAAAAAAATAAAATAAAAATTAAAACCAAGCCAGTCTTGCATCTGTCTAGGATTGCAATTTCTCTTGTGCCCTGCCCCCTCCTACCCGATGGATCTCTGGCTAGCAGCCTCTTTCCTATTGGATCTGGGCTAGCAGAGATGAATACAGATTTTAATAGATGTTAATACAGGAATACCAACCAGAGGGGAGTGTTTGCTAGCTGCAGGGAAATGTAAAAGTTCCCACCATTCAATTAGTCAAGGCATATCAAAATTAGCTGGTCTCTCTCTCTCTCTCTCTCTCTCTCTCTCTCTCTCTCTCTCTCTGTGTGTGTGTAGTGTGTGTTTGTGTGTGTGATTCGTGAACCCAGAGAACTCTTGGGCAGTTGCTGCTTGAGCCAAAAACAGTTTAATTCACTGCTACAAAAATTCATTCTTTGAGTTTACAAGACAAAAGACCCAGAGTTGTCTCACTGAAAATATCCAGTACCCTAGATCCTGAATAAAATCCAAAAAGATAAGAAAGTCTACATAGTTTCCCATTTTTTCCCTTTTTTTTGGTAAAGATTTTTCCTAGTTTTTAAATCTGTGCGATATTTAGTAGTATGGTATTTATATTCTCAACATTGGGTAAATTTACAGGTATTTCTACATTAATGATTTGTGTTTTTAATTTATTGTGGTCGTAGATCAAAATTGAACGACTTGAATCATTCCTTTGTTCAGAACTCCTTGTAGCTAAAAAGATGTTCTATTGGCAAGTCTTTTCTGTGCACGTGCTGAAAATATGTGTTTTGCTGTTACTGCTTAGAGTATCTATCTATACGGCTAGGTCTGTTTGAATATGATTTGTATTTTGTTACTATATATATATACTTATATATATTTATCAATTGTTGATAGATATGCACAGAATAAAGGTATCACAGTAGATTTGTCTATCTTCTTTGCAGTTGTCAATTAAGCTCCAAAGTTTTTAAGAGTTTAAGATTACCTCATAAGAACTTTTTTTATAAACATGTATTTACTTGAAGTGTGTGTGTGTGTGTGTGTGTGTGTGTGTGTGTGTGTGTAACATGTGGTATATGGTGTTCACAGAAAAGTTGTTGGAGCAGTTTTCCATCTGTGGCAGGAGACCTCTGCCTGGGCCACCAGGGCTCCATAGCCAAATAGTGCTGGGAGAAAGATAGCCTCCCAAGGTGTGGGCAAACCTGTCTGCTCAGAGGGACACACCTTGAATACCCAGTACACAGGGACTGAGGAGTGGGCTTCTGGTTTCTTTTGGTGGCTGGAGAGCAGATCTTGTGACACAGGGCTCCATATCAAATAGTGCCAGGAGAGAGCTGGTATCCCAGGAGTGCCGACACACCTTCAAGCACAGGCAAGACCATTACTTCTTTTCAAATTCACTGGACCAAGAGGGACCCTTGCAGAGCCATCAGGACATAGGAAACAAGGGACATAGGAAGCAGGGGACTAGATCTTTCTGATTTCTGTCTGCACCCCAGAGCTGACCCTGCACCAGAGCTCTCCAAACCCAAATTCCTCCCAGAGAGAATTGGTCATCAAGGAGTATTGACACCTGGGCTTGCAGGAAAGACAAGCCATAGTCAGAAAGAGTAAGACCAACTAACACCAGATATAACCAGATGGGGAAAGGCAAGGGCAAGAACACAAGGAATAGAAACCAAGGCTACTTGGCATAATCAGAACCCAGCTCCCCCACCACAGCAAGCCCTGGATACCTCAACACACCAGAAAAGCAAGACTCAGACTTAAAATCACATCTCATGGTGACGAAAGAAGATTTTAAGAAGGAAATAAATAACTCCCATAAAGAAATACAAGAGAACAAAGGAAAACAACTAGAAGCCCTTAAAGAGGAAACACAAAAATCCCTTAAAGAATTACAGGAAAACACAATCAAATGGGCAGAATTACAGGAAAACACAATCAAATAGACGAAGGAAATGAACAAAACTATCCAGGAACTAAAAAATAGAAATAGAAACAATAAAGAAATCACAAAGGGAGACAACCTGGAGTTAGAAAACATAGGAAAAAAATCAGGAGTCATAGATGCAAGCATCACCAACAGAATACAAGAGATAGAAGAGAGAATCTCAGGTACGGAAGATTCCATAGAAAACATTGACAAAACTGTCAAAGAAAATGCAAAACACAAAAAACTCCTAACCCAAAGCATCCAGGATATACAGAATATAAGGAGAAAACAGAACCTGAGGATAATAAGTATAGAAGAGAGTGAAGATTCCCAACTTAAAGGGCCATTAAATATTTTCAACAAAATTATAGAAGAAAACTTCCTTAACCAAAAGAAAGAAATGAATGTAAAGATACAAGAAGCTTACAGAACTAAAAATAGATTGGACCAGAAAAGAAATTATTCCAGTCACATTATAGTCAAAACACCAAATACACAAAATAAGGAAAGCATATTAAAAGCAGTAAGGGAAAAAGGTCAAGTAACATAGAAAGGCAGACCTATCAGAATGACACCAGACTTCTCATCAGAGACTATGAAAGCTAGAGATCCTGAGCAGATCTCATACAGACTGTAAGAGAACACAAATGCCAGCCCAGGCTGCTCTACCTAGCAAAACTCTCAGTTATCACAGATAGTGAAACCAAAATATTCTATGACAAATCCAAATTTGCACAGTGTGTTTCCACAAACCCAGACCTACAAAGAATAATAGGTGGAAAATGCCAACTCAAGGAGGGACTCTACAACCCTAGAAAAATCAAGAAAGTAGTCTTTCAACAAACTCAAAAGAAGATAGCCACACAAACATAAAAATAACATCAAAAATAACAGGAAACAACAATTGATATTCCTTAATATCTCTTAACATTAATGGATGCAATTCCCCATAAAAAGACATAGACTGACAGACTGGATCCATAAACAGGACTCAAGATTTTGCTGCATCCTGGAAACACAGCTCTGTGTTAAAGACAAACACTACCTCACAGTAAAGGGCTGGAAAACAATTTTTCAGTCAAATGGCCCCAAGAAACAGGCTGGAGTAACCATTCTTATATTGTATAAAATCGACTTTTAAACAAAAGTCATCAAAAAAGATAAGGAATCACACTTCATATTCATCAAAGGAAAAATCTACCAAGAAGAACTCTCAATTCTGAACATCTATGCTGTGAATGCAAGGGCACATACATTCATAAAAGAAATTCACATTGCACCTCACACAATAATAGTGGGAGACTTCAACACCCCACTTTCATCACTGGACAGATCTTAGAAACACAAACTAAACAGAGACACAGTGAAACTAATAGATGTTATGAA
The DNA here is from genome assembly GCA_019843965.1 of Rhynchomys soricoides. NCBI lineage: Eukaryota > Metazoa > Chordata > Mammalia > Rodentia > Muridae > Rhynchomys > Rhynchomys soricoides. The sequence continues at coordinate 22,674,837 of JADRCH010000011.1, forward strand.
CCAAATGGATTTAACAGATATCTATAGAACATTTCATCGTAAATCAAAAAAATATAGCTTCTTCTCAGCACTTCATGGTACCTTCTCCAAAATTGATCATATAAGTGGTCACAAAACAATCCTCAACAGATATAAGAAGATTGAAATAATCCCATGCCTCCTATCAGATCACTACAGAATAAGGCTGGTCTTCAATGGCAACAACAACAGAAAGCCCACATACACATAGAAGCTGAACAATGCTCTTCTCAATGGTAACTTGGTCAAGGAAGAAATAAAGAAAGAAATTAAAGACTTCCTAGAATTTAATGAAAATGAAAGTACAACATACCCAAACGTATGGGACACAATGAAAGCAGTGAACTAAAATCAGAGACTAGGAAAGGCTGCCCTCTCTCTCCCTATATATTCAATATAGTACTTGAAATTCTAGCTAGAGCAATTAGACAACAAAAAGAGGTCAAAGGGATACAAATTGGAAAGGAAGCAATCAAAATATCACTATTTGCAGATGATATGATGGTATACATAAGTGACCCGAAAAACTCCACCAAAGATCTGCTACAGCTGATAAACACCTTCAGCAAAGTGGCTGGATATAAAATTAACTCAAGCAAATCAGTAGACCTTCCTATACTTGTAGGATAAACAAGCTGAGAAAAAAATTAGGGAAATGACACCCTTTACAATTGTCACAAACAATATACAGTATCTTGGTGTGACTCTAACCAAACAAGTGAAAGATTTGTATGACAAGAACTTCAAGTCTCTGAAAAAAGAAATTGAAGAAAACCTCAGAAGATGGAAAGATCTCCCATGCTCATGGATTGGCAGGATTAATATAGTTAAAATGGCCATCCTGCCAAAAGCAATCTACAGATTCAATGCAATCCCCATCAAAATCTCAACTCAATTCTTCATAGACTTAGAAAGAGGAATTCTCAAATTTATATGGAATAACAAAAAACCCAGGATAGCAGAAACTATTCTCAACAATAAAAGGACCATAACTTTACTAGCCCTGAGTAGTTGGCAAGGTTTCCAGTATCAAACATGCTTCATCCTGTTGAGTAAACTTTAATTGCAATTAGAAAGCTGCTACTACTATGGTATGTATACTAGTACTGTACTCAGAATAAAGCATAGATAACAGAGACACTGCATAAGTATAAATGTAGGCAAGTACTTTCTGAATTGAGCTCCATTTCTCCAAGAATTAAGGCCAACAATTGATAGGTGATACTTTACAAAATTAAAAGTCTTATGCACAGATAGAGAAATAATCAATCCAGTAAAAGATAAACCTACAGAATGGGAGAAAATCTTTGCCAGCTATATATCTGACAGAGGAGTAATATTCAGAACACATAAAAAAATAAAAAAAATTTAACTTGTGACATGAAAAGAGACATTCTAAAATTTAAAGATTAAAAAAAGATAAAAAGAAACAAACAAACAAACCAAAAAAATAAAAGAAACTGACTAAGAAATATTTTTAACTATCTTTTACCTTTTGGATCTTATTACTGAGATTTAATTATACAGTTTTATAGATGCTAAAGATAAGCAATTGCACACTACCTAGACATATCCACTTTTTTTTTGTTTTTAGTTTATTTGTGTTTTTCTGTTTAAAGTCAGTGTTTTACATGTAGCATATAATTTAGTCTTGCTTTCTATTCAGTATGGCAATAACTACCATTGGAGTACTAGATTATACAAATTTTATGATAATGCCTGGCTTTAACAAATAATAAATTAACCTACATAATTTCTGATAGGAGCTCTCTGACTCTCTGTTTCTCCATAAAATGCCTTGCTTATATAATAAAAAATGGGGTTCAGAAAGATCATTTTCCAAAGAGTCTGAGACATCCACCCCAATATGAACTTGAGATACATACCAATTTCACAATTAAAAACTATAATAATAGACTTCAATTACTTCAGTTACTGGGAGCTGGCAGCAGTGTTAAGGCACTGAAGATTTGCCTGCAGATGGTAGGAATTTGTAAAAGAAGATGCTCTTCTGAGCAGGTTTACTGACTCCTACAGCAGATCTTACATCTGCATACCAATAAATGTAAATTTAAAAATTCAGACAACACATAAAAAGAGATCCTGTATCATCTGGTGTCATATAGTAGTGAAGACTAGTTATAGTCTCCCAGTGGATGGATTCTGTATAAGCAAAACAACTATCTTTCTTTTTCCATGGATACTAGTAAGCATATACATATAAGTATGATTGTAATGGTGATAATTAAATGATGTAATCAGATAAAATTATTCAGAAAAATCTCTTTTCAAAAACAAACAAAACAAAACAAACACAAAAACAAAAACAGAATTGGTATGAGGAGGCTGATTAGGTAGGTAGGACAGAGATCCTCAAATTGGATTTTACTTTAACATCAGAGAGGGAAGAGACTGTAAAGAATCAAGCCTTGAAGGCTACAACCCAAAGATCACCCTAACTGATAAAGTTATAAAGATGCTTTTCCATTGCAATGTGCAGCAGAAAAGTAAATGCTTTGTCTGAAGCACTATGCTGACAGTGGTACATAAAACATTGAAGCAGCAGCTGAAACATATTCAGCTATAAAGAAAGAAGATCATCTTCTTTTGTTGTTACATAGATAAAACATGCGCCACATGGTAAAGCCAACTACTTCTCTTAACAAGCCAAATCTTTTTGAGGAGTTGTAGGAAGCCTGCATATAGTGTCAAATAAAGTAACACCAGATACAGACAAGCAAGAAAAGCTGTGTGATATAGTCTCTCCTGCATACAACCCATACTACTCCATATCTTCACTCTTTATTTCCTTAGTATTACAAGCCATTACTACTACAGTTTAACAGGTATTTAAGAAATACATCAGCACTAAGGTAAGGGCAGAGCTATTTAAGGACCCTAGAGACTCACCTTGATTCTGACTCCATGGTTTTAAGTACTATAGATTTAAGAAGAAGCTACCCAGGAAATATTCGGCTGCTCAGATTTTGCTTCATTGCTCTTATCAAGCCTATACTTCACATCTGCCCATTACAGCCAGGTTTTTAGTGTAAGCACTGTTATGGTTTTTGACTTTCAGAACTCTCTGAACTTGGTATTGCCCATACAGCTCACCAACTGCGTCTTCCCTGACAAATTCTCCATCTCCTCTCTCCACTCGCTGCTAAGTCCTCAGCTGTGGAGCACTAAGTACTTACAACTCTTCCAGAAACCTGGATTATCTAGTTGGATTTTATAGCAAGTTTAAATTGGGTCTTATGTAACATATTTATATTTGCTGTATGATTAAGTCTTTCTACAAAGATTATAACTAGCTTATAATAAAAAGCACTGAGATTAAATATATACATGGAAATAGAAGGACTAAGGAGAAAAATATTTAAATGCCAAACATGAAGGACAGTGAATTCACCCAGTTGAGGGAGTCTTCAGATCCTTCCTGGGTTTCTTGTAAACATATTTTCACAGAAAAACATAAGGAAAATGTTGTAACAATTCAGGTGGAAAAAGCTTCTTCCCAGCAAGGAATTCTAAAATCAAATTAATTGTAGAAGACTGTATACAGCAGGCCTTAGTGCATGTAAAAGACAATGATTTCAACGCAGTGGGCCACAATATCCCAAATAAACTACAAATGACTTCTTATTGTTATCATTACATAATAGAGCTAATAGTATATTCAACGCAACTTAGTGTTTGTACTTTGTCCATGGAAAATCAAGAACAGGCTTAGCAAAATACCCTTCTGTTAATTTAGTCTGCTACAAATAGAGGATTTCTATAGTTTCTGTGCTTACAAATAAGCTTTCCTAAATACTTTTCCAGGTGATCTTTTAATACTATAAATTAGATCCTATTTGTACTACTTACATTTTATATTGCTGGAGCAGAATAACTGAACACAGCAATTTATAAGAAGACTTATTTTAGTTGGATTACAGTTTTCTAATGAGAAAGGCATAGTATCTGAAGAGGCTCACCCTAAGGTGGTAGGTATTTGTGGTGTGGCTGATCATACTTCAGAAGAAATGGGAATATTGGGCTATAACCTCCAAAAGTCTCCTACCAGTGCTCCACCTTTAGCAGCCATTCTTCCCACTCTAAGGTTTTTACAGCCACTAAACAGCATTACCAACTAGGGACCAAGTGGCAGACATATAAAGCTGTGGGGACATTTCACATGCATACAGTTATGCAGGCTCATCATCACTTGCTGCAATCATCTGGAAGATAGAACATCCAATCCACAATTCATGAGCCTTATGTGTCCAGAATTGCTATGAGTGCAGTCCAACACAACAGCATAAACTTTCTGAAAATATTATGAGATACTTTGTATGTGATTTTTGTAACCCATTTACACTGTTCTTGAGAGTGAACTTTATAGATGGAAATATTGTGTAACACTGTGGAAAAAGTCAGATACACCAGTAATGGAGAAGATGAAGAAAGTAATAAGTTAAGACAGAAGGGGATGGGGTTGATGTAGATACATGAGAGATTTTGAGTCTCTGAAGTCAGAGAGAATTCCGATGTGAGGAATGACCAGCTTATCATCCACTCATGTGGCTTCTGGTTTGCACATGTGTGTACCACCAAAGCTCATATATTTAAGAACCATTCTTTAAATAACATGATTGTAGTCTACTTCCCTTTAGCAAGGGAGTGAACTTTGAAACAAAGGACCTTGAAAAACACAATTTTAAATATGTAGCAGTAGACTGGAAGTAATTAAATGATTCTGTTCATAGGGATTCATCACTTGGTCTCAACCACAGCATTTTTGACTAAAATGTAAGAAAAAATCAGGGAATTTTCCACTTGATGCAGGATTGTAAAGGTAGCCTATGAACCCTGACTTGCCATTATCTATCTATGCATTATTACATACAATGTTTACTTTAAAAATATCTTAATGCAGTCTGAGAGGAATCTACTTCTATCTATATATTTCTGACCTGCCATCTAGTGAGCAAGCCATATACTATAACGCACAAATGTTTTTTAAAAATCCATCATTCAATATCAACCATTAGACAAAATAGTATAAAATTACTGATATATGAAGAAGCACATGAGATGAATCCTGTAAAGACACACAGATCAACTAACCAAATCTACTAACCAAATCTATTCATTTTTGCTCTTTCAAGAAAAGTTTATTCCCACATATTTCAAAAAGGGGGAGGCTAATTAAACTCAATGCATTTTGCAAAAATAAGTTCATAGTTGTTTCTTTCCATTTGAGATAAGTTTTTTCTCAGAATTTTATATAGTTACATCTGAGAATACAAAAAAAATAATCAAGAAAGCCATATTTATAAAACTGCATAAAAAATAGCACAGCTTAGCTAGTACTATTCATCAACATCCCTATAATGTCATCAGTCCTAAATATGTTCTACTAAAATAATCTGGGGTTTTTTTTTTTAATTTCTTGGGTGAAAATAGACACCCCTGCCTTTCATGAAATTCTAGGGTAAAAGTGAGAATATTTTCTCTAGATATGTCACCATATCATACAATAGAATACCTCAAATAAATTCTGTAAGTTCCCTGCCTTTCTTCTGAATCTTAGCACGTAATGTAAAAAGATGAGGTAGGCCCAGGATGACTACACATAACACTGTTTCTTAGAATGAACTGATATATGTATGGTGAGGTTTTTCAAAGTCAGTACTCTACATTTCCTCATTTATCAAGTATACTCCACTCTCCTAAAGAACAATTATCTCAAACCCTCTGAAGCTACTTGCATTTTAAGATAAAGTAAAGAGCCCCCAGACTGTTTTCTAATTAGACAATTTTGTGATGAATGGTAGTGTTAATAGTCTGTGGCATGTGTTTCTGGACATTCCTTTGTAGAGATTCTCAACCTGTTGTATGAGTTCCCCTTTTAGCTCAAATTTGACAAATGAAGTCAAGAATTGCATAAAAGCAAAGACAAAGTAAATGAAGGGATCTGAGTACTTGATACAGGGTGGGCCTGATGTCTGACACATTAGAAAAGTTAAGCAAAATGAGAGTAATATCATTGCCAATGATTGACAGACAGAAATACTCTTCTATTTAATTTTTTTTAAAAAAATAACCTTGAGCCTTAGCCAGTTTTTCACAGTTCTTTAGATGTACATGTAAATAATCTGGAAATGGGGAAACTGGTTCTACAGCCACATCTTTCTTACCATGTATTGGGAAATGTCTGTCTCTCATTGTCTGATGTCTTACTTTTATTTCTAGTACTATGACAAATATCGACAAAATGCAACATAAGGAAGGAGAGAGTTAGCCAGGCAGTGGTGGGGCACACCTTTAATCCCAGCACTTCAGAGTCAGAGGCAGGTGGATTTCTGAGTTTGAAGCCAGCCTGGTCTACAGAGTGAGTTCCAGGACAGGTAAGGCCACACAGGGAAACCCTGTCTCAAAAAAAAAAAAAAAAAAAGGAAAAGAAAGAAAGAAAGAAAGATAGAAAGGAGAAAGTTTAATTCTAGGTTACATTTTACCACTGAGGGGAAGTCAAGGGAAAAAGTAAAAAACAGCCAGTCATATAATATCCATACTCAAGAGCAGACACTCCCTTGCTACATGCTTTTACAATGCTTTCTCCTGTCCTATATTGTTCATGAATCCCTGCCCAGGAAATAGTGCCACAGTCAATAGTTTAAATCTGCTTATATAAGTTAATTGTCAAGACTATCTGCCACAGAAGTTTCCATAGGCCAGCATAAGCTAGGCAGTTCCTCAATTGAGGTTCTAGTTCTACGTGATTCCAGGGCGCTGGTTTTCAACCTGTGGTTTGCGACCCCTTGGGGTTGGACCAACCCTTTCTTTTATGTAAGGTCACCTAAGATCATTAGAAAACATAGACATTTAAATTATTATTCATAACAGTAGCAAAATTACAGTTATGAAGTAGTAAAGAAAATAATTTTATGATTGGGGTCACCACAACATAAGAAACTGACGAGCATTAGGATGGTTATGAAGCACTACTCTATGGTATCACAAGTTGACAGTACATCAGAAGACTGTAGATTACTGATAACACAGATGGTTTTCATTTGTAAGTATGCACATGATATTGAATTGCATAAAAAGAATGAATTTTTTTCTTTACTGTGGGAACATTTGTTTATATCTGTTAGATATATAAATTTATATCTAAATTCAAGTCTGTATCTGAATGACCTGTTAAGTGACTACTCTTTGGTTTCTTCCTGGAACCAGTTGTAACATCTTATTCACTTCCTGACTCATCAATAACTTAAATAAAATCATTGTAATGTTTATTTTATATTTTCTGTAGAGGTGATCTCAGCTATTTTGTTTATTTTTAATTATCCCTTAAAATTGAAGATTGAAAGTAGCTTCATATCATTCTAGGATTGCCACCAAAGCCTCTTAAGAGATTGTTTTCCAGCTTACAAATTATGTTATCTGATTCTCATGATGTGTAAACTGCTGTTAGTCACTTTAGGAAGCACGTTGATTCTTATAGATTCTTAGTAGTGTCCATTATGAAAAAATCCAGGACTTTATTTAGAGAGACACCTTCAGAAAATAAGAACAATTTCACATTATACTTTCCATGGTCTTGCACATGCCCTCTCCTTCCAATTCCACTGAGTAATATTTTAAAAAGAAGAAGGAGGAGGAGGAGGAGGAGGAGGAGCAGGAGGAGGAGGAGCAGGAGGAGCAGGAGGAGGAGGAGGAGGAGGAGGAGGAGGAGGAGGAGAAGAAGAAGAAGAAGAAGAAGAAGAAGAAGAAGAAGAAGAAGAAG
>JADRCH010000011.1:22682644-22744531 GCA_019843965.1 Rhynchomys soricoides
AGAAGAAGAAGAAGAAGAAGAAGAAGAAGAAGAAGAAGAAGAAGAAGAAGAAGAAGAAGAAGATGATGATTATTCTGCATTCCTAGGGCCATGGCCCTTAATAGAATCTGTGTGTTTTATTCCCTGAAAGACTTCTCTGTGCCTATCACTCAGAAAAGCCTTCCTGAAGCTTCCCTCCCAGATGTCAGACACTGATCAGGATTCCAGCTTCTTTTTCACTGATTCCTTCCAGGGTGGGGTCAAGGGAACTCATCTTCTCTTTTCAGCTTACAGAAAGAAGTGAAGCCCTCTGCCTTCTTGCCCCATAGTCTCTAAATTACATGTTTTTCACCTTTCATGGAAGGATGTCTAGCTTCTGTACTCATTTATAAAATAGGGAACAGATTGGGCTAGCTTGCTTAGCAAAGACAACTAGTTATAAGTACAGATGGAGTAAGTAGCATAATTATTACCAAAAATTGGGCTCTACAGTTGCCAGATGTTTTGGTTAAAAGGAAAAAAACAAAACAAAATAAAAATATCTGCCATATTCACAGCAGGGACTACCCTGCTCTTTAAAGTATGGAGAACCATAAATAACTAAGTAACCCTGGTATTCATTTCCCATTCTACCCTTCCAAAACATAGCCCTTCTTGTCTACAAAGGGGAGAACTGAGGATCACTGAGTCTAGCAGTTAAGTTAGCAAGCTTTCTGGAGGTAAAAGTAGAGAACTAAGAAGAACCACTTGTCAACACAGCTGCTGTCAGAAATCTACCTTTAAAAAGGAAGAACTCAGTTTTAAAATGGAACACTAATATTCTCTTTTGTTTGTTGCCCTAGACCAATACTAGCATTCAGCTCCTTCCTTACCAGTCTGCCAGCAAAGCTGAACTGATGTGGGCAAACTTTTCTCCAGCTCAGTATCCACATAGAATCATAGATATCTCTAGGTTAAATTCACTCAAAATACCAAGTAAAGGAAAAAATATAAAGAAAATCAGTTTTCCTAAACTCCATATGGTTTATGATGCAATCTGAGCTAAGTGGCTACTTTTATCATTCAGAAAAGGCAGACATCTTCTGAATGCTCTGTAGATGAGACCTTTAAATGTGGTACTGGAGCACCGAGCACAAACAACAGAAGTTCCATTGCTTTATTTAGCCACTGTCCCAAAGAGTTAGCTCCTCTTATTTTAAAATTTGAACAAATATTGCTCTCCAGGGAGCAGGACTTATGAAAGCCACAATGTGAATGAAATGGGGAAGATATTGGCATATGCTAGGGGAGGGAAACAATAGCCATGTTCTGGAATAGTCAGCAAAGATGGCTTCCATGCCTTTTCTTCACTTCTTGACTTTGTAGGGTCATTTAAAAAGTTGTTTTAGAATCAGAACATGAGCAACTGTAGTGTGCCCTAGAAATATACAGACTAAGTCATCCCTTCAGCAAATGTTTATCAAATCTTCACTCTATACAAGGGACTTTTACCATGAAAAAGCCACTAGGAGTCATTGCATTATAAAGGCAGATGACTATATATAAGTTTTACATTTATGTCACTTGATGAATCAAGAAAGTAGTTTTTTATACTTATCCTTTTTTATAATTATCTTTAGTTATGAAATGAAGGTTACCTACTGTCTAGAGCTACTATTATATTTTATTGATTTTATAAAAATACATAAAGTAAAGCTACATTACAATATATTTTGCAAGAAAAGAGAACATGCACTGACCAAATGAAGAATACACTTAAAATATCTGCATGTTTATAAAGAGGTTATAGTAGACCTGATAGAACTGAAAACTACTGAATGATATATTTCATAATCAAACCCATTTTATAATAATAAAATTTTAGCTCTAAAGCCATATGTTAATATCTTTATTACATTTCAGTCCTGTTTTATGTAAACTACAATGCTTGGAAAAATTGCTCTGGTCCATGTCATTTAAGATCTGGAATGATAGAATTCTTGTAGTGCCTCATTGCATCTTATGGTTAGGCAAGCTACTGTCATGGCACAAACCACTGAGCCATGAACACCCAGGGTTCCACTCTGGGATAGCTATGTCTTTATTATTGTCACACTGACCCACTGTTAGCAAGCTGCTCAAATTTGACCATATTAGACAGTTCATTTTAAGAAATTTATACTTTCTGTATTTCCCCAACATGCTGTTCTTCTTATCTACCTTGCTGCCAATACTCTTTTCCTACCTTATGCACTTCACCAGCAGAATATTCTGTTTCCTCTGTGCTAATCCTATGCCCCAAATCCCTTTATCCTTTGGAGTTGATGCCACCTGGTGGAACAACTCTACTCCTGTGACCACAGACCCCACAGATTTTCTGGTATATTCTCTACATTCTCAGTATAGCAGTATACTCATCTGACCTGTTTCTCTTATTTTGCATACTGTATATGGGTTTCTAAATCATTTCTGTAAGACTAAGACTGACACAGGACAAATGTAGAAACCAACTGAAATGTAAATTTAAAATAATGAAGAAAGTTTTAAAGTGAGTTTTTTAGTCCAGCTTTTGGAAAATGGAAGTGTCATTTAATTCCAAAAGCTTCTTTTGAATATGAAGAGTAATAGCCAGGTTAACATAGGGCATTCTAACATGGGGGTGGTATCACTAATGGTACAGAAACTAGGAGATGATTTAAAAAGAGAATCTCTTGTTGATAAATCCTCAGAAGAAAAAACAAGCAGGCTTTTACCAAGCAGCAAACTTCCCAGGTCTAACCTGCATAGATAGGAATATCAGTCCTCCACCCACAAGATCTATTAGCTGTTTTGTTTCTGGTATGGTTTATCTCTGAGTATTTGTTACTTGATAGCTCATGTAACATTATAATCTTAAGAATTTTTGCATCTTGCCTTCTCTTTTTGTTTGTTTGTTTATAGTTGGAAGGCCAATCACAGTATCTAATTGCTAAACAGAAGTCAATTTACTCATTTGGAAAATTGGATTATTTTCTTTAAGTACACTAAATCAGTGTATTTAAATTTACTTTATTTACTTGAATGGTCAAGGAAATAAAGCAAAAATTATCTAATGAGTTTTTAACTGACAAGAAAAAAAAGATAGCAAATAAATAAATTTTTGGAATCTGGACTCATTTTTGACCTTGAATCTATGCTAAGACATCACTATGAATGGCAAGTTACTTGGTCGGCTTAGCACAGTTTATTCCATAAGTAATTACATCTTGGTGTAGGCTCTTTATTCTTTGGGTGTAGGGTATTAATCGGATATTAGAAGACAACTATTTGGAATAATCTATAGTATAAATACTAATAGAAAACCTTTCCGTGTAGACCATAGGTTCTCCTGCAAATGCAGAATTTCCAAGGGAAGAAAGAAAATGAAAAAGAATCTCCTTCTTTTCCCTTTACAGTTTTCTAAGGAAAATGGTTTTAAGTAGCCTTGACATTCAATAGATAAGAGATTGTTTTAGAACTTTATTGCTATGAAGAGACATCATGCCCAAGGCAATTCTTATAAAGGAAAACATTTAACTTGGGCTAGTTTACAGTTTCAGAGTTTTATTCCATTATTATCATGGTGGAAAGCATGGCTGCATCCAGGCAGACATAGTGTGGAGAAGGAGCTGCAAGTTCTACATCTTGATCTGAAAGCAGCCTGGAGGAGACTCTGCTTCGATTCATATATAATCCCAACAAATGACTTAAAATCAGGAGAACTTTGTCTCCTAGAAGTAAATAATCGAGTTGTTCTACTAATAGAACTTCCAATTCGTGAGCTGTACCATCGTTAGGACTAAAATCTGATGCAATTCTAGGAAGCCTAAACCAAGCTACAGTAACATCAAATCGCCCAGGATTATTTTATGGCCAATGCTCCAAAATCTGTGGATCCAATCACAGTTTCATACCTATTGTTCTCAAAATAGTACCACTAAAACATTTTGAAAATTGATCAGCTTCAATAATCTAAATTCACTGTGAAGCTAAGAGTGTTAACCTTTTAAGTTAAAGTTAGAGTTCTTTAATCTCCATAGTGGCTGCTACAATTAGATACATCCACATGATTTATTACAATCATCTAATCAATAATCACATTATTTATTTTATTCCAATTAAAAAATTCTTCACAAACATTCCCCATATCTCCGTCACCAAAACTATTAGCAACACAAAACATTAAGAATCCTTGAGAATCAAGATAAATGAAAATCTATTTGCCTCTTTCATTACCCCAACAGTAATAGGTCTACCAATCGTAGTAACCATCATCATATTCCCATCAATTCTATTCCCATCATCAGAACGATTAATCAATAATCGTCTGACTCATTCCAACATTGATTAATTAAACATCATTAAACAAATAATATTAATCCATACACCAAAAGGACGAACTTGAACACTAATAATCATTTCCCTAATTATATTTATTGGATCCACAAACCTTCTAGGCCTACTTCCACATACATTTACACCTACCACTCAACTATCTATAAACTTAAGTATAGCAATTCTACTATAAGCAGGAGCCGTAATCCCAGGATTCCGACATAAACTGAAAAACTCCCTAACTCATTTTTTACCACAAGGTACCCCAATTTCACTAATTCCTGTACTCATTATCATCGAAACAATTAATTTATTTATCCAACCTATAGCATTAGCAGTTCGACTAACAGCCAATATCACCGCAGGCCATCTACTAATTCATCTAATTGGAAGTGCTACTCTAGTATTAATAAATATTAGTTCTCCAACAGCCACAATTACATTATCATCTTACTACTACTCACAGTATTAGAATTTGCTGTAGCCCTAATCCAACCCTACGTATTTACCCTTTTAGTAAGCCTATATTTACATGATAATACATAATGACCAACCAAACCCACGCATACCATATAGTTAATCCAAGCCCATGACCACTAACAGGAGCTTTTTCAGCTTTATTACTTACCTCAGGCCTAGTCATATGATTCTACTATAATTCTATCATTCCCCTTTCCATAGGTTTGCTAGCAAACACCCTAACAATATACCAATGATGACAAGACATTATTCGCAAAGGAACATATCAAGGCCATCATACTCCTATTGTACAAAAAAAAAGGGGACTTCGATCCCATTTATCATCTCTGAAGTTTTCTTCTTCACAGGCTTCTTCTGAGCATTCTATCACTCCAGCTTGGCTCCAACACATGACCTAGGAAGCTGCTGACCACCAACAGGAATTATCCCTACTCTGTGTGGAGCTAGAACATTTAAGATCTCAAAGCCACATCTCTACAGTGACACACTTCCTCTAACAAAGTCACACCTCTTAATAGTGCACCTCCCTATGCGTCAATCATTCAAACACAAGTCTATGGGGGCTGAACCTACATAAACCACCACATTCCACTCCTTGGTCCATACTGGCTTATAGCTATATCATAATGCATATTATCTTAATAAGAATTTTATTACTATGAAGAAATATCATGACCAAGACATCAATTAAAAAAAAAACATTTAATTGGTGCTGATTTAGTTTCAAAGGTTCAGTCCATCATCACCAAGGTAGGAAACAAGGCAGCATGCTAGCATAGAGCTGGAGAACCTGAGATTTTTATATCTTGATTTGAAGATAGCAAGGAAGGACTTTTTTTTTTTAACACTGTATGTAGCTTGAGCATTGAATACCTCAAAGTTCCACCTTAATAGTGACAAACATCCTCGAACAAGCTCCAATAAGGCCATGCCTCTTGATATTGGCACACCCTATAGGCCAAGTATTCAAACATATGAGTCTATGGGGACCAAACATATTCAAGCTACCACATTCCACTCCATGGCACCCATAGGCCATAATGCAAAATGCATTCAGTTCAACTTCAAAAGTCCCCATAGTCTATCAGTCTCAACAATGTTTAACAGTCCAAAGCTCAATGTCTTTTGGGAGATTAATGCAATCTCTTAACTGTAATCCTACATGAAATCAAAACAAAAAGCAGATCACATATTTCTAAAATATGTGATGGTGTAATGTTAAAATTTAGAAACACACTTGCTCTTTGCCTACTGTCACAGCCTATGCTATGCTCCAAGATCAGCCACTGCCAATGATTCTCTCTCAATCCCCATGGCTAGCTTCACCAAGCCACCCCAGTCTCACTCAGCTCCACCAAGCAGCCAGATGGCATTTTTCCTGAGCATGCCGCCCATTCTTCTAGCTGTCCACTATCTCCACTTGTTACCACCATGGGTGAAAAACACCAGACAGCCTTAATATTTTAAAACTAGCCAGATAACTTAATGGCTGGGCAAAGAATAAATCTTGTCTCATCCTCCTTGGCCTCTGCCACTGGTAGAGGTTACAAGCTATCAGTGCCCTGAGACCTAACGGTTTGTCACTTCCTCTGTTCTACACCTGCTGTCAATCTTTCCTCTCATCCCCCTCTCTTCCTCCTGGGACTGAAAGCCCTACCTTCTCCCCTTTACCCAGTGACTTGCTTCAACTTCCTTTATTGACACAATCAAGAACCAATTAGGTAATAAATACCTCCCCTTACATGATGACACATGATATATATCTCTATTCTAAAACATAAGGAAGGAAGCACAGGGAGGAAATACTGGACCAAAGCAAGACCCAAAACCAGCTGGGCAACCTCCAAACTCTGCATATCTTCATATTTCTGACTGCTTTTAGGTGTATTGACTGCAACACATTTCTCCCTCTTAGTCTGGTTCTACTCCATTAGTAGCTTTGCTCACAATGTATCCCATGGTTCTGACATCTCTAACCAATTGTGGTTTCTAAGGCAAATCAGGCTTCACCTCCACAGACTTGTTGTTGCTATTCTTGGTGGTCATCCCATGGTACTAGCATCTCCAAAACAATGGGGTCTTCTGCTGTAACTGGGTTGGGTTGTACTTACACAAATAGCCTCTCATAGGCTTTCTTCATGGTGCTGACTCAACTTCTTTGCATGACCCCTTTAGTCCTGAACCTTCAACTGACACTGAGGCTTCACCTTCCCCAATGGCCTCTACTGGACTCTCACAGTGCTAAGCCTCAGCTGTTCTCCATGACCCTGAGAGGTCAAATCTACTCCATCTTGGAGCTGGCCTCCATCTTAAGAGAAAAAAAAAAAAAAAAAAGCTTGAGAACTTGACATGCAGCTAAACTCAAGTACTAGGAAGGACCACTTTGGCTTGTACTTGACCAGAGTAACTTCCTAGAAACAGTTAATCAAAGATTAGTCTGGCTGTTTCAGATTTATTTTCAGACCGTTTGTGATTGAATATGGTCATGCTTCAGAGCACCCACCTGTCAGCTTAGAATATTCATTTAGATGCTTGCCAGAATGGACACCTCTTCACTTGCTTCCATTTCTATAAAACCTTGTCCCAATGAGAATTTGGCAGTGAGTAAGCCAAAACTCAAGTTTGTAATAAAGAGACCCTAATGTGATTACCTCAGAGTCAGCTCCTTGATGATTTTTTGGGATTCATGAAAACTTTCTGGCATAACAACCCCTTCATGCCTTCAAAACCAGTACCGCCTGGGTGATTCTTACAGATTTTCAACTCTGTCTGCCACACAAGATACAACCTTGGCTCCCTCACACAATGGCCTTTCTGAGCCTCCATGAAACTTTTGTTTGTTGCAAAAGGAAATTCCACCCTTATTTCTAAAGCTAGAATCATGTGGCTGAAGCTTCCAAGTTCTGCTGCTTTCTGGGGCTGGAACGTGACTCTTTTGTTCAATTCTGTACCTCTTCATCAGCTTTCAATGATTTCCTTCACTGTCTATGCTTGGCTGTTCTGTACCTTACTCTGTAGACCAAGTGGCCCTTGAACTCAGAGACTTGGATGCTTCTGTTTCCTAAGTGCTGGGATTTAAGGTTTGTAACATCATTCCTGGACCTAAGCTTTTATAGACTTTTATAAGCATGGTTATTATGCCTCAAAATCTGGATTAAAGGCATGTGTAATCCAGATCAAAAATATGTGTCATCCCACTTAAAGATCCAGATCAATAGTCTATGTCTTCCAGCCTCAAGATCTGAATTAAAGGCATATTCTGACTCAACTTCTTTGTATGCCCCCTTTAATTGCCTTCCTGCTTCAATATCCAGATCAGGTGTGCCTTCTATTTCTGGATTGTAATTCATTTCAGATATAATCAAGTTGACAACCAAGAATAGATAGACATCACAGGGAAGAACATCTCTTCTGAGAATATGGATCTTCAATTGTGTCTTTACTTGGATTTATAGGTATAGATCACTCTATGGATAGTCTAAAAGTCTTAGACTAAGAACTTAGTCCTACATCTACAATGTCTTCAGCACCTGAGGTAAGGAACTGTGTATCAATAGAAGAACAGACTTGCATCACATACCTAAAAATCACATAACTAAAACTGTACCATAAATGCAGATCTAAGGAAAATAAATCAGTCTAAGTCATTTAACAAGATATAATACACCATGATGGGAAAACATGAAAAAGTGAATAAAATCAGACCTAAAAAATTCATGAATTAAACTATCAAGCATAGGTTATAAAATATATACTTATAAATATAAAAATTATCAAACATAAAGTATAAAAGACTAGGTGAATCGGTTAAACCAAAGCTCTGAAAAGTCCTTAAAGAGACACAAAAATTACATAAAATATGACTTTTATGTATACCATGTATATGAAAGCTTTAGAAATTATTAAAGAAAAAATAGCTAACTAATGTGAATCAAGACAATAGCTACTAGAGCTGAAGAGATGAGTAAGTGTTTAAAATTTCTTGCTGCTTAAATATGGTTGTTCAAATCCAAGCACCTTCATCTGGCTATTCACAACTACTTGTTACTCAAGTTCTAACAGTTTAATGTCCTCATGTAGCATCCTTGAATATTGAAGTACACACACACACACACACACACACACATTTTTAAAAAGTACTTACAAGTGATAATATACACGAAAATGTATGTAGTAAGTTAATAATGCTATACACAAGTTGTGAGATTGTAACATCACAGAAACTGAATCAAATTAAGAGAACATTAATAAATAATTAAATTTAGTACAATGTACATCTAATGTTAAAATAAGAACATCCTCAATATCAAACACAATGTATAAATGAAAATAACAGAAATAATAAATAGTAAAAACATAATCATCAAATTTCATCTAAGAAAGACCTAAAAATGACTTTTATATCAGTTAAACATTATGTAAAGGTAAATTTTTTTGATTCACCAACAAAATATAATAACAGTGTGTTGAAATCATATAATGAATAGCTTCAAACTAAGAATTTTTGATGAACTTAAGAAAAATGGACAAATAGCATAAGGATTGAAAATTCTAAGACAACAATTTTAATTCAATTCAAGAAACTAAAAAGTTTAGTATAAAGCTTTAGTATAAAAAGTGAAGTATAAAACATTTTTAGTATAAACTAAAACTATTTTAGTATAAAAGTATGAAACAATTGAACACAATTAGCAAGGTTCATTGGTTAAACATAAAATTTGCTTTTATATTTATCAGTTAAAGAATATTGAAATTTCTAAATGAACTTAAGTATTTCCAGTTGACTACTTACTAGATGGCATAAAGCAAATATTTAAGAATTAATATCAAACTATTTTCCTGCTAATAGAGCAAAAATATACAAATTTTATAAAAATATATAATTATTTTAGGTTGCAACATAATTAAAATATATAAAAAATTGAATAAAATGAAAATATGACAAATTAAATTTTGTTAAATACAAATAATGTTTTGGAAATTTGTAGACATAAGAAAAGAGGAAAATTTACAAAATGAATTTATGTGGTCAGGCTACTAATGCAGGATAATTTAGAAAAAATAATACAAATAATATCACAGAATTTGGTAATTGTACCTACTGAACATTTCAGAAACACTACCTAAGACATTTATTAGACACCAATTTTTCAAAATCAAACAGTGAAATCTCAGAAAACTCAATAATATTAACAACTAACCTGCACATAATGGTCATATCAGTAGCAAGCAGCCATAAAAATGTGGATTGTTTGATTAATAACCATATTATTTTCTCTATTAATTATTTATTCACATTACTTTCTGATTGCTGCCCCCTATTCCCAGTTCCACTCTCACACAGCCATCCCCTATTTTCCCTTCCTTTTTTCTTTGAGAAGGTAAAGACACCCTATCCCCACCCCCAGAGTATTTCCCAACACTGGCACATCAAGTCTCTACAGGGCTAGGTGCATTCTCTCCCACTCAGGTTAAGCAAGGCAGCCCACATAAGGGAATAGATTCCATAGACAGGCAACAGCTTTAGGGACAGCTTCCACTCCAGTTGTTGGGGGACTGCATGAAGACCAAGCTGCACTTCTGCTACATATGTGCTAGAGGACTAGATCCAGCCCATGTATGCTCTTTGGCTGGTGGTTCAGAGAGCCCCCAAAGGTCTAGACTGGTTGACTCTGTTTGTCTTTCTAGAGAGTTCCTACTCCTTCAGGGTCTGCAATCCTTCCCCTAATGCTTCCATAAGACTTCTCAAACTCTATCCAATGTTTAACTGTGGATCTTTATATCTGTTTCAGCCTGTTGCTGGGTGGAGCCTCACAAGACAATTATGCAAGGCTCCTGTTTGCAAGCATAACTGAGTGTCATTAATAGTGTCAGGAATTGGTGCTTGCCCATGGGATAGGTTTCAAGTTGAGGCAGTTATTGGTTGGCCATTCCCTCAGTATCTGCTATATCTTTGTCCCTGTGTTTCCTGTTGTAGATTGAACAAATTTTGGATAGAAAGTTTTGTGGGTGGGTTGGTGTCCTTATCCCTCCACTGGAAGTCATTCTTGGCTATAAGAGATGACTACTTCAGGTTCCATATCCCCACTGCTATAAGTCTCAGCTAAAGTCACCCCCATAGGCCTCTGGAAGCCTACCACATCCAAGGTCTCTGGCACATCCTAGAAATGTCCCCCCAGCCATCCACCCCCTCTATCTGCAGATTTTTCTTCATTCTTCTGGCTCTCTGACCCTCTTTCCTGTCTCTTCCCACACCTGATTGTGAATGTCCCCATTCTTCTCCCCATTCCCTCACCCACCTAGTCCCCTACCTCCATCTGCCTACTATGACTCATTTATAACCCTCTTTTAAGAGAGATTCAAGTTTCCTCACTTGGACCTTCCTTCTTTTTTTAGCTTCTTTGGGTCCGTGGATTGTAGTGTGGGTATCCTGTATTTTATAGCTAACATCTACTTATAAGTGAGTACATAGCTTGTATATCCTTTTAGGTCTGTGTTACTTCACACAAGATGATATTTTCTCTTTCCATCCATTTGCCTACATGACGTCCTTGTTTTTGATAGCTAAATAGTATTCCATTGTGTAAATGAACCACATTTTCTGTATCCATTTTTTTCAGTTGAAGGATATCTAGGTTGTTTCAAGTTCTGGCTATTAAAAATAAAGTTGCTATTAACATAGAGGAACACCTGTCTTTGAGGTATAGTGGAGCATCTTTTAGGTAAATATCCAAGAGCTGTATAGCTGGGTCCTTTCCAGAAGCTATCTAGGGAAGGGTAAAGGCATACAAGTGACTTTTCTGAAGATGGCCCACCATTTTGCAGGACCTGCAATGGGTGGGCTCTAAGAATGCAGGATACTTAGAGAATTTATCCCAGGATTACATCTTGTTGCTGATAAGCCTTTCCTGTCCCTATTATTTAGCCCAATAACTCTTGGGCATCGGCTCACCCTATTTGGGCAGATTTTCTACAGATCAAATTTGAATATGTACTTTCACATAGTAATGCTGTGTAAACAAATAGGTTATTTTATAACTCCTGATAATTTTATAGAATTCCTAAATTTATAGAAGTAATGTTGAGCCCTCTATAAAATAAATGCTGCAAATCAAATTCTGTAAACCTTCATGTGTCATGGGCTAATTATATTAGGATAGGAACCAGGCTTAGAACAAATGTACAGTCAGGGAAAACATTATTTCTAGGTTAACCCTAAGAGCATTATCTGGTAACTAAAGGTCATAAACTGAAAACTGACAACTTATTGTAGGTGTAAGGACAAAAAATAAAATATAGACTACTTTATCTATATAAAATTTCAATACTAATAAGACACAAGGCAGATGATTTGTCTCTTGACAAAACCATACTAACTTCTGACATAAAAATTATTGCTTTAAACATGAAGGTATTGGATGTTGTCAAAGGACTTTTCAGTATATAATGAGTTGATCATGCAATTTTTTTCTTTCAGTTTGTTTACCTGGCATTGGCTTTTGGTGATTGTGTTCTTGTGTTGTCAGCCATTGGTTGTCTCTGGTTTTGGCTGACCTGATATTCCCTGATAGCAGCAGGTCTCTGAGACTGTAAGTAGATCTGGTAATCCTGTGTTTGCCGGGGTAGTGGCAAGCTTCCTGGAAGGCAAGCAGAGCTGTAGCCCAGGAAGTATAGTGAAGATCCAGGATTGCAGGTAGAGGTATGGACCAGATGATAGAGGACAGGAAGGATGGGGCAGACCTCTCAGCTACTGGACTTGCTGGGTCCCAGAAGGCTGAATTGGGTTTTTGTTGTTGTTGTTGTTGTTGTTGTTGTTGTTGTTGTTGTTGTTTTAGTATCAGAACTCACTTACTTAAACCAAAATTGTTTGTATAATGCCATTACTGATAACAACAAATAGGAAGAGAAATAACACATAGTTGCCTTACATATATTGCAAGACTTGATGTGGTAGCTCACACCTGTAATCTTAACATTTGGGAAGCTAATATCAGAGAATTGACATAAGTTCAAGGTCACCATGAAAATAAAAAGTTAAAAGCAATTTAAATAGCTGGGCAGTGACCTTTAATCCCAGCACTCGGGAGGCAGACGCAGATGGATTTCTGAGTTCAAGGCCAGCCTGGTCTACAGAATGAGTTCCAAGACAGCCAAGGCTACACAGAGACACCCTGTCTTGGGAAAAAAAAAAAGCTATTTAAAGAAAAACCCACTACTGATTTTAGCTTTTAGAATAGTTAAAATAACTGAGTAGACCCTACAAAATTAAACTGCTTGAAATTAACAACTAGAAATTCTGGACAAAATATACTATGCACAAAATTGAAACTGCCTAGAAGTGCTTTCTCATATCCACTTAAATGGAAGTATAAAAAATCATGATAACAATGAGTGAGGTAACTTAGTCGCAAAAGAACAAACACGGTATGTTCACTAATAAGTGAATATTAGCCTAAAAGTTTGGAATACCTAAGATTCAATTCACAGCAACCGTTGGACTGAGCATGGGGTCCCAGACTGAGGAGTTGGAGAAGGGACTGAAGGAGCTGAGGGAGTTTGCAGCCCAATGGAGGGAGCAAACCCCTCCCCCCAATGTTCCTGGAGACTGGATCACCAACCAAAGAATACACATGGAGGGACCCATGGTGCTGGCCACATATGTGGCAGAGGAGTGTCTTGTTGGCCATCAGTGGCAAGAGAAGCCCTTGGGTCTAAGAGTGTTAGATGCCCCAGTATAGGGGAATGCCAGGGAAGGAAGACAGGAATGGGTGGGTGGATGGGGGAACACCCTCATAGAGGCAGGGGGAGGGGGGATAGGATAGGGGTTTTCCAAAGGGGAGACCTGGAAAGGGGAAAACATTTGAAATGTAAACTAAAGTATCAAAAAAGATAAATAAATAAGAATTATCTTATGCTTAAATATGTGCATGTTTGTACACATCTGTATGTTGTTGATTCTATAACACATATATTATATATTAATTATATATTATTATATATTAATATAACAAATATAATTATAAAAATATAGAATTGTTGCAGGTGTGGGTGCTGTGTCATATGTGTGTCAGTAGGTAGCAGAGAGGAGAAAGCCTAGGCTGTGTCTAAGCTCAGTGTTCTGACCTATGAACATCTGAATGATTACTAACCTAAAATTCCCTGAAAAAAGAAAAGGAGCCTGAGAGGACCACCAGTATTGTGCCAAGATGCTTGGACAGGGAGTTAGCCTGAGAGGACCACTAGTCTGGTGTTGTACAGGTACTAATGGTTCCCAAGACCAGGACCAGGAAGCAAGCCAGAAACAAGAAAAATCCCACCTGGGACTAAATGCCCCCAAGCAAGAGTGAGGCTGTGACAGCTAACCCTCACACAGGGCCACTCAGGTAAGCATGTGTGAGAAGTAAGCCTGAGAGGACCACCAGACCAGCACCATAGGGCCTGGACAGGAAGCCAGCCTGACGACCACCAGTCCAAGCACAGTACAGGCCTAGGAGGGAGGAGCAGACCATGCCTAAGAAGACCCCTGTCCAGCACACATAAGCAAAGCATAGCACTCCTGAGACTACTCTTTGACAATCCTAGACACTCAGAGACCAGTGGTACCATTAAGAGAAGTAAGTGATAGAAAATGGAAGGTAAAAACAAAAAGAAAGATGTGGGCACAATGAAGACAGTCAGAACTGGAGACTTGAGTGCAGTGAGGAACAGCTTGATGTGAGTAGCTGGCTATGCCACCTGGGACCATGATGAGTTCCTGGACTGTGCTGGCAACAGGGATCATGTATGGGACCATATCCCTGAAGCAGCATGGGTCTGTTACCGTCAAATTCCAGATGGACATCTCTGCTCTGGGCTGCTGACCATGAAAATGTTGATGTCTGAAGGATGTCCAGAACTGACCCCACCCCTCACTGGTCATGGGGTTGAGTTGGCCCTGAGGTCATGAGAGTAGGAGAACTGGCCCCATCCTTGTGGGCCCTGAACATTGAGGGAGTTGGAGGTGAGTTAATTCCAGAGGACATAAGGATATGATCCTTTGTCCCTGTGACACATCCCCAGTGTGGTGTTGTGAACAGAGATAGAGACAGAGAGAGACAGAAAGAGAGAGACAGAGCAATCCCACCCCCATAACCCCTCACCACCTACAATAGGAAGGAGACTTGGCCCTGGGATCATGAGAGCAGGAAAGCTAGCCATGCCTTTCACCAGCTGCAGTACTCAGGAGAATGGGCCCTAAACCTTACCTGGGCAGGACAGTAGAGCTGACCCTGATGGCAGTGGTGGGTACATGATCCCATTCTCTTCCCCTTGACACCTATGACAGACAGGAGAGCTGGACTTAAGGTCACCAGAGCAGGAGATCTGGCCTTGTCCTTCACTTGCTGCAGAACTTAGGAGACTACGCACTGTACCCCACCTGAGCAACAGAGTAGCGCTGACCCTAGATATAGAAGTTGTAAGTGTGCTGGTCTTGAAGGCATGAATATGAGAAAGCAAACCCTGCCACTTGTCTGCTGTATGGTGGAGTGGATGAGGGAGAGATTCCTTCCTCCCTTTCTTAATCCCTCACCATCTATGGCAGGCAGGACAGCTGGCCCAGATGCCATGAGAGTGGAAGAACTGACCAAGTCCTTCAGTGGCTACAACACTCAGGAAAACAGGTCCCATAACCCTATCTAGGCAGCAAAGTAGAGTTGTCCCTGGTAGAAGGGGTTGCTGGTGATTGGGCCTGAAGGCATGAGAGTAAGAGAGCTAGCAGGCTAACCAGCTCAGATACCTCTCAGGCCCAGCCAGATCCAGGGCATTGAAATAGCCCACCCCATTATCTACCTCATCTATGCACTGCTAGAGTACATGCAGGGGCTGGTTGTACAGATCCAAAACTACAGGATCTCCATAACACAGGACAACAAGATATCCAAGAGGAATCCTAGTAAGTTTCCAGTACTGATAGATTACCAGAAGCCAAAGGCCCCATATCAACCCAAGGAATTGGTACAACGAATCTTTGCAAGCAAAGAAGGGTAGACAAAAGGAATACTGAGGAACACTGATATACTACAGCTTCCACAATGATATTTTTTTTTCTCTGTTGGTGAGGAAGTTGCAAGGGTGGAGGACAGGTACAAGTGGATAAGGAGATGAGTAAGATTGGGGTATATGATGTGAAATTTACAAAGAACCAATAAAAAGTTGAAAAATGATTTTTCAAAAAGAGTAATATTGATGAACATGATAAGCAGGATTGTGAAGGCTTCAGGTTAATAGCAAATAGTAAATGAACAAACACTGAAGAACTGATTCTGTCTTTTAAAGGGAAAAGTGTAGATGAAATAGTTACATAAATACCATTGATTCAAGAATTAATACTGTCCTACCACCAGGTCCTGTCTGCTAGGATCGAGTGCTAGCTGATCTGCTCCCCTGAAGATACCACATCCTGAGCCATCACAAAAGATCTGCTGCACTCAGGGCATCTGACACCACAGCCAAAGATATTCCAGAAGATCCACTGCACACAGGGCAAAGGAGCAACTGATTGCCAGTTGTCTGCTCCCCTGAAAGTACCACAGCTTGAAAGCATCCCAAGAAGTCCTCTGTACACAGGGCAAGTGGACAACTAACACCACAATCTGAAGACCTCCCAGGGACTCTGTGGCATTCAGGGTGACTGATCCAACAGACTGAAGCCTCCCTGGAGTTCTACTGCACACAGGGAAACAGAAACCACAGTCCACAGTTCCCCTCCCCCTCCCCACACACACACTGGAGAACATCTTCACACAGGACAACAGCTTCACAGTTCCACTGAAGACCCAACAGTCTGAAGGCCTCCAAGGAAAAATACTGCAGCCAGGACAAAAGATCATCAGCTTTCCTGCCCCTCTGAAGACCGCACAGTCAGAAGGCCCCACAGGTCTGCTACATCCAGGGCCACAGGCCTACCAGAAGACCTGAAGCAGCCCAGGGACAAAAGAGGTAGACTCCAGACAGAGTCACCCATACCAGCAAACAATAGGGATAACCAGACCAGACGGTGAGAGGCAAGAGCAAGATCATAAGAAACAAAAGCCAATATATGTGGGCATCATCAGAACACAGTTCTCCCACCACAGCAAGCCCTGAGTATATCAACACACCTGAAAATCAGGAAGCTGACCTAAAATCCTATCTCATGAAGATAATAAAGTCCTTTAAGGAGGATACAAATAACTCACTGAAAAAAGAAATACAGGAAATTACAGGTAAATGGGAAGAAGCCCTTAAAGAGGAAATAAATAAATCACTTAAAGAAATACAGGAAAATACAATCAAACAGGTGAAGTAGAAAAAAGTGGGAGTAGAAACAATAAAGAAAATACAAATGGAGGCAAACCTGGAAATGGAAAACGTAGGAAAGAGGTGAGGAATTACAGATATAAGTGTCACCAACAGAATAGAAGAGATAGAAGAGAGAACCTCAGGTGTAGAAAGAACTGTAGAAGAGAATGACACAACCTTCAAAGAAAATCAAAATATAAAAAACTCCTAACCCAAAACATCCAGGAAATTCAGGACACAATGAAAAAAACCAAATCTAAGAATAATTGGAATAGAGGAGAATGAAGATTCTCAGCTCAAAGAACCTGAAAACATCTTCAACAAAATCATAGAAGAAAACTAAAGAAAGAGATGGCCATAAAGTACAAGCAGCCTATAGAACACCAAATAAATGGGACTAGAAAAGAAAATCTTCTCATCACATGATAATCAAAACACTAAATGCAAAGCACAAAGAAGGAATATTAAAAGCTACAAGGGAAAAGGGCCAAGAAACATTCAAAGGTAGACCTATCAGAATTATAACAGACTTGAAAGCCAGAAGAGCCTGGTCAGAGGTCATGCAGACTCTAAGAGAACACAAATGCCATCCCAGGCTACTATACCCAGCAAAACTCTCAGTCAACATAGATCTTCACCAAAATATTCCATAACAAAACCAAATTCAAACAGTATCTATCTACCAAACCAGCCCTACAGAGGATCCTAGAAGGAAAACTCCAACACAAGGAAGTTATCTACACCAAAGAAAAGACAAGATATTAAGCATCCCACAACACAGCCAACAGGAAAGAACCACAAGCACATAAAACCACTACAAAACCAAATATAACAGGAACCAACATTAACCTGTCTTTAATTCCTCTCAATATTAATGGATACAACTCACCTATAAAAAGACATACACTAACAGACTGGATACACAAACAAGATCCAGCATTTTGCTGCATACAAGAAACACACCTAAATAACAAAGACAGACACTATCTCAGAGTAAAAGTATGGAAAAAGGCCTTTGAAGCAAATGGTCCCAAAAAACAAGCTGGAGTTCCCATCCTAACATCCAATAAAATGGACGTTCAACCAAAACTTATCAAGCATGATGAGGAAGGACACTTCATATGCATTAAAGGGAAAATCCACCAATAGAAAGTCTTAATTTGGAACATCTATGCCCCAAATGCAAGGGCACCCACATTCATAAAATAAGCTTTACTAAAGCTCAAAACGCACATTGAACCCCACACAATGATAGTGGGAGACTTCAACACCCCACTCTCATAAATGGGACCTTATAAAACTAGAAAGCTTCTGTAAGGCAAAGGACATAGTCAATAAGACAAACTGGCAACCTACCAATTGGGAAAAAAAAAACTTCACTAACCCCATATCCTATAGAGGGCTAATATCCAAAATATATAAAGAACTTAAGAACCTAACAACCAAAAACACAAACAATCCAATCAAAAAACAGGGTACAGAACTAAACCAAGAATTCACACCAGAGGAATCTGGAATGGCTGAGAAGCACCTAAATAAATGTTCAAAGTGCTTAGTGATCAGAAAAATGCAAATCAAAGTGGCTCTGAGATTCCACCTTACACTAATCAGAATGGCTAAGATCAAAACTTCAGGTGACAGCACATGTTAACAAGCATGTGGATAAAGAGGAACACTCCTCCATTGCTAGTGGTATTCCAAACTTGTACAACCACTCTGAAAATCAATCTGGAGATTGGAAATAGGTCTATCTGAATACCCAATAATACCACTGTTGGAAATATACCCCCCAAAATGCCCCACCATGCCACAAGGGCATATGTTCCACTATGTTCACAGCGGCCTTGTGATAGCTCGAAGCTGGAAACAACCCAGATGTCTCACAACAGAAGAATGGATACAGAAAATGTGGTTTATTTACACAATGGAATACTACTCAGTTATTAAGAATGAGGACATCCTGAGTTTTGCAGGTAAATGGATAGAACTAGAAAATATCATCCTGAGTGAGGTAACTTGGACTCAAAAGGACATATATGGTATGTATTCACTAATAAGTGAATATTAACCAAAAACAAAACAAAACAAAAAAAAATACAGAATACCCAAGATAGAGTCCACAGAACTCAAAAAAGTTAACAAGCTGAAAGGCCCAAGTAAGGATGCCTCAATCCCACTTGGGAGGGAGAAGAAAGCAACTACAAGGGAGGAAGGAGGTAGGGATGTAGGAGGGAAAGAGGATGGGGGAGGGGAGAGGGGAACATAATCTGATATTGGGTGGGGAAAAAGGACTAAAGCCCTGAGGGCCAGCAGAAATAATAGAAACAGGCAACCTCAGGAGGTAGAAAGTTGGAGGAACCCTCCAGAATGTACCAGAGACCTGGGAGGTGAGAGACTCAGAACTCAAAGGGAGGGACCTTAGATGAAATGCCCTACAGTGGAGAGAGGGAACTTGTAGATCCCATCTCCAGCAGAAAGGCAGGACATCATTTGAGGGATGGAGTTGCTATCCCACAGTCAAAACTCTAACCCATAATTGTTCTTGTCTGAAAGAACTGCAGAGATGGAAATGGAGAAAAGCCTGAGGAAAACAAAGTCCAGCAACAAGCCCAAAGTGGAATCCAGATCAAGGGGAAGTCCCAAGGCCTGACACTATTACTAAGGCTATGGAGTGCTCACAAAAAGGGACCTATCATGACTGCCCTCCGAAAGACCCAACAAGCACCTGAAAGAGTCAGATGCAGATATTTGAACCCAACCAATGGACAGAAGCTGCTGACCCCTGTGAGATTAGGGAAAAGCTAGAAGAAGCTGAGGAGGAGGGCCACCCTGTGGGAGGACCAGCAGTCTCAATTAACCTGGACCCCCAAGATCTCTCAGACCCTGGATCACCAACCAGGCAGTGTACACCAACTGATATGAGGCCTTCAATACAAATACAGCAGAAGACTGCCAGGTCTGGTTCAGTCAGAGAAAATGCTCCTAACCCTCAAGAGACTGGAGAGCCCTGCGAGTTTAGAGGTCTGCTGGGGTGTTGGTGGTGGATAGGGGACATCCTCTTGGATACAGGGGTTGGGATTGAGGTATGGGATGTGGAAGAGTCAGAGGGTGGACTAGAAGGGGAATAAAATCTGGAGTGTAAAAAAAAAAGAAAAAACAAAGAAATGATAAAAATATTTTAAAATATTTTTACAAAAAGAATTAGTATCAAGGACTCAACGTGTATTAAGCATGGTTGGGAAAAGAGCTGCCAACATAAATCCCACAGTGGCTCGGCTTCAAGAAGTTTAGGGTTACATTAATTAATTACCCAATGGATACATAATCTGCCTTGTCCATAAGATACAGCTAAAATTCTGTCAGCTCTGAGCAAAGAGGTCAGGTAAGAGGCTAGACAGAGAGCTAATCAAGAATGGGAAGTTTGAGATTGTATTAATAAAAATGCAAAGAAGAGACAGGTAGAGGCAAAAGTGAATCACAGAAGAGAAGGGTAAGTACTAGATAGCAGGCACATCTGAGGTAAGGAATGTCTGTGTCCGGCTTTTCTTTTTTAAAGAGACATGAGGAAGAACAGCTAATGACAATAATAACAGAGTGAACTAGAAGTTTCTACCAATTGTAAAACAGGCGGGGGGGGGGACAGTTTAGGAAAACTTAAATTAATACTTTTTCAAGGAACTCTCATATAGAGGAAGGCAATAAAGCAGCTGTGTTTTAAAATAAATATAAAAGAAAAAAATAATCGTGAGACTAAATCATATAAAATATGATCCAGCAATGAGTAAGGTAAGAAATAGCTACAGAAGTACTGAAAATGAAAGTTAATATGAAAGTTAAGGTGTAATCTGTAGCATACATATCTCTTCCTAATATTTACCAGATGCATCAGCAAAAGAAAAATACTGTCAACTCATTGCCAAAAGGTCTGGGCATCTTAAGATAGTGTATAGCTTGCTTCAATTCTCTCTCTCCCTCTCTCTCTCTCTCTTTCACACGCACACACGCACACACGCACACACACACACACACACAGAAGTGGACATGAGAGAAAGAGAAAGGAAATATTCCAGGGCACCAGAATATAAGACATTTCTCAAAAAATATCAAATAGTTTTGGGGGTAAATCTTTCTTGGAAGGATTACAAGACATTGCATAACTAAGGTCAACCAGTCAGTGAAGGATGGATACCCATCACTTTCAGACACTTACTGGTTATCTCTGTAAATTGAAGCTCAAATAAAAAACATCAAAATAAACTTTTTTTTTTTTGAGGTGGTATGGTTCTGTAGTTTTATAGCTGACTTCTTTCCTCACTTCATTGAGGTGTCTCTAACACATGACAGATAATTTTGATTTTACATACATGCACACACATATGCATACATGTATGCACATGCACATACGTACACAATTTTTCACACATTGTTCTTTGGGCACACTGCTTCTGAACAAAGTGTATGACAAGCTGGGCATACAATAGATAATAAACACTGTCTAATGGGATTACCTTCAAAGTAATGGAGGGCAATCTAATGAAACTGTCATTTAAACATAACCCAGGCACCTCTGTAGTGGCAGTATGCCCAGTTTCTTTATTACTAAACATCATGGATTCTGGGTGAACAAAGAAAGGGGACTTATATTTAATAGGATCAGCTAATTTTCTCTCCTGTGCCAAATGTTTCTGCTTTACATGAGTATTTCTGAATCTTCAGAAATACCATTAGGAAACAAGAAAAATCTATAAACAAGAAAACTATGATTTTCCTTTTCTAAAGACTATCAAACAAAAGTAATCAACACACACTGTATCTTAGATATAGACAGGCAGTCTTGGTTGTGAATCTGTAAATTATAAAGATCTCAATCTAAGGAAGTCTATATACTGAGTCTTTGTCTTCCCCTACATGTTATGTTAACATAAAATGCCTGTCTTACCATTTTAGTATTTAATTTTGGAAATAGCTTTTTAGCTTGCAGGATTCAATTTCCAATGTTACTCCTCTGTTCATAGTCATTAAAACCTCAGGGCTAGAAGTAGATGGATTATGCACTCAGTGTGGTTCTCTGTACACAAATTGCTATTGGCTGTGTGACGCCAAATCTTTTAAACTCGGACTCTATTTTAGAAAATCTAACCTAAATTTAAACTCAGGTAAATTAACAAGCCAGTACCATACATTAGTTTCCAAGTTACCCCCCCCCAAAAAAAACCAGAGCCTACCCCCAGTCTCTAGGCTCACCCCCAACAAGACCAGTGTCTCCAAGATATACCCCCAATGAGGCCAGTGTCTCCAGGTTATTACCCAAACAGATCTGCACCCTCCCAGGCTACAAGCCCACCCTCTGCCTAAGGACTTCCAATGCAGAGAAAAACAAAAATTAAGTTTATAATATGACTCCCAGCACCAGCCAATTATGTTAAAGGCAATGGTAACTCTCCAATTAGTCACTTATAGCTTTTTATAAAGTCTTGTCCCAGTAGACATTCAGGGATCCCCACCACCAAAACCATCCTATGTGATGACAGTGTACTGGGAGGCCCATGCTAGCTCAAATAAAAAGGCCCTACTATGATTGCATCAGATCGGCTCCTGTCTGGTTTTGGGGAAAAAAAATCACTATACTTCCCTGTCCCTATAGCTGGTTATTTCTTATTGTCAATTGCCTATGTGCTTATTTGGATGAATTTTGTTCATGCCTTAAAATATTAAACAAATATAAGAAAGCTATTATAACTTAATAAATCTGTGTGTTTTACCTACATACCATCCAATCCTATTCTACTCCTTCTCCTCAGAGCTTCCTCCTCCCAGATGCATATAAATATTGAAATTGAACCAATTGATAATGCTACAATAATTTCTATGTTAGTGTAAAAAGGAAGAATCACTCATCTTTAGCTTTCAATCAAAAGTTATAAGTGATAAACTTTAGTAAATGGCATGGATGATAACAGCCAAGACATCACAAAGTTAAACTCTTATGGCAGTTAGCTAAGCTGCAAATGCAAATTAAAATTTCTTGGAGTAAGAGAAAAGAATTTCTTCAGGGAACACATAAATGTAAAACTAAAATAGCCTTATTGTTAACACAAAGAAAGTTTTGGTGACCTAGATAGATGAAACCAGATATAGCCTTCCCCTAATCCAAAACCCAATTCAGAGTGGGAACTTGAATTTTTTAGGTCTATGAAAACTAAAAGGAGTATTAATGATAAAGAGAAAATGCAGAAGCTATCAGAGTTTGGTTCAGAAAGAGGAAAGATACACACCATCTCCATAAGATGAAACATGTGGTGAGTTTGATGGTGTTGATATTGAAGTTACAGCAATTGATCCAGAGTTTTAGGATAACTAATTGCATAAAATAACTGCTGTATCAGGAATTTATACAACTAGTAACTTCAGTCAAACTAATGCTCATTACTATTCTCTGCATTCCAGAACTATTAAGAATTAGGCTAAATTTGTCATACTCATGAACCATAATGCAAAAACAACACTTGCATAATGGTGCATCTGTTTATTGGATGGGTTTATTGAGGAATTAAAATTGATGTTGATAACTATCGTTCAAAAACCAGAATCTTTTAAAGATATAATTGCATGAAGATGATTCATTTAGTCATTCACGAGCTCTGATAAAGACATAAATTGAGGATAGAACTATTTTTACAATGTTAACATAACATCCATTTTTTCAGCTTGAACATCAAGGAGTAATTCCAACTTTTAGGTTTTATTGTGGCTGTCACAAACTTCTTCTGGGAATTCTAAGTAAAGCAAGTTACAAACCTTTGTAGTGGATTTACAATCCTAGATTCATTAAGAACATTTGTAATTCATGAAAGGTGGTCAAAATCTCAACAGACACAGGAGTTTAAGGAAAATCTTACTCTAACATTTATGAATGACTTTAAGGGGTTCATCATTTCAGTGGAGGAAGTAATTGCAGATGTAGTGGCTACTAAGAAACCTAAATTTAGAAAAAGGAGCCTGAGACAATAAATGTGGAAAAAAGTGATTCCCCACTTAGCAAATGCAAACCAAGTCTATACTGAATTTCAACCTCACCTCAGTCAGAATGACTCATTAAAAAGACAAAACAGAATATTCTGGATCCCTGCTGGCAGCAGGGATATCCAGTGCTGCCTGCATTTCCAGAGGTCTCCTAGCACCAGGAACAACCAGACCTACTAACATTTGGGACAACCAGGTAGGACTCTGACACAGGCTCCTTGCTCACCAGGATCCTTTAGGTACAGCAAGCAGTTGCAAACTGCATCCTGTCCTCTGCACACTATTTCTCACCCACAAGTCTGGCTGCATTCTCAGAGGCCAGCCAGCAGCTGTGGCTACCAGGGACAACCAGATGGCTAAAAGCCAGCACAAGAACACAATCAACAAGAGCCATGTACCATTATGTTTATAGCAGCCTTATTTATATTAGCTGGAAGCTGGAAACAACCCAGATGTCCCTCAACAGAAGAATAGATAGAGAAATTGTGGTACATTTCCACAATTGACTACTACTCAGCTATTAAAAACAGTGACTTCATGAAATTAGCAGGCAAATGGATGGAACTAGAAAATATCATCCTGAGTGAGGTAACCCAGGCACAAAAGAACACACTTGGTATGTACTCACTGGTAAGTTGATTTTAGCCCCAAAGCTCAGAATACCCACTATATAACCCACAAACCATATGTAGCTCAAGAAGAAAGAAGTCCAAAGTGTAGATGCTTTAATCCTACATAGAATGGGGAATAAAATAATCATAGGAGGTAGAGGGAAGGAGGGACCTGGGAGGGAGAGAGGAAGCAGAGGGAAGAGGTAGACAGAAACAGGGGTTGGAAGGGACAGAAGTACAGAGGGTCAGGGAATTGAGTAGAAACATGCACATAGGAAACTGGGAGTAGTCACTAGAAAGTCCCAGACTCCAAGAAAGCAAGGGGCTCTCAGGAGCCAAGGGCTATGACTTTAGTGGACATACCCAACAAAGGGGAGACACAACCTGTAGAGAAGACCTCCTGTGGATAGGCATGGCCCCTAGTTGATGGATGGGGCTACCTACCCATCTCAAAATTTTTAACCCAGAAATGTTCCTGCCCAAAGAAAAGACAGGGACAAAAAGTGGAACAGAGACTAAAGGAAAGGCCATCCAGAGACTGCCCCACCAAGGGATCCATACCATCTGCAGACACAAAACTCCTACACTATTGCTAATGCCAAGAAGCACTTGCTGACAGGAGCCTGGAATGGCTTTTCCCTGAGAGGTTCTACCAGCACCTGACCAATACAGATGCAGATACTCACAGCCAACCACTGGACTGAGCCCAGGGACTCCAATGAAATAACTGGGGCAAGGACTGAAGGAGCTGGAAGGGATTGCAACCCCATAAGATGAACAAGATCAACTAACTGGACCACCCAGAGCTCCCAGGGACTAGACCACCAACCAAAGTGTATACATGGAGGGAGCCAGGATTCCAGCTACATATGTAGCAGAAGATGGCCTTATCTGACATTAAAGGGAGAGGAGGGAGACTTGATGCCTCAGCTTAGGGGGATGCTAGAGAAGAGAGATGGGAGTGGCTGAATGGGTAGAGTAGCTCCCTCATAGAGGCAAAGGGGGAGGGTAGAAAGGTGATGGGATGGGGGATTGTGGAGGGGTAATTGGGAAGAGGGATATTATTTGAAATGTAAACAAATAAAATGATTAATAATAATAATAATAATAATAATAATAATAATAATAGTAATAATAATAATAATTTGTCTTACTTAGGGTCTCTATTCCTGCACAAACATCATGACCAAGAAGCAAGTTGGGGAGGAAAGGGTTTATTCAGCTTATACTTCCAATTGATGTTCATCACGAAAGAAAGTCAGGACTGGAACTCAAGCAGGTCAAGGAGCAGAGGCTGATGCAGAGGCCATGGAGGAATGCTGCCTACTGGCTTGCTTACTTTGGCTTGCTCAGCTGGCTTTCTTATAGAACCCAAGACTACCTGCCCACAGATGGTACCACTCACAAGGGACCCTACCCCCTCAATCACTAATTGAGAAAATGCCTTACCGCTGGATCTCATGTAGGCATCTTCTTAACTGAAACTCCTTTCTCTGTGATAACTTCAGCTTGTCTCAGGTTGACACAAAACCAGAAAGTATAATAATAATAATAATAATAATAATAATAATAATAATAATAATAATAGAATAAATCTGTTCAGGACTTAAAAATGGAAATAAAAGCAATAAAGAAAGTACAAACTGAGGGAATATTGAAGATGAAAAACCCATGGAAGGGAACAGGTGATGAAAGCATCACAAATAGAATACAAGAGATGGAAGAAAGAATTTCTGGCATAGAAGATATGATTGAAGAAATTGATATATCAGTCAAAGAAAATGTTAAATATAAAAAGTTTTTAACACAAAATATACAGGAAATCAAGAACACTATGAAAAGACAAACCTAAGAAATATAGAAATAGAAGAAGGAGAAGATTCATACATCTGGGACCCAGAAAATATTTTCAACAAAATCGTAGAAGAAAATTTTCCCAAACCAAATTAAGAGATGCCTATAACCATACAATAAGCTTACAGAACATCAAATAGATTAGACCATAAAAGAAAATTCTAGAACTATAGAAGATACTAGTAGAAAGACCTCCAACCCAAGGAGGCTAACTACACCCAAGGAAATACAGAAAATATATAAGCCTATAACAACACCACCAAAAGAAAGGAAAAAACAGAGAGAGAGAGAGAGAGAGAGAGAGAGAGAGAGAGAGACTGAGACTACCATCTCATCAAAATAACAGAAATTAGCAATCATTGGTTATCAATATGTCTCAACATTAGTGGACTCAAGTCCCCAATAAAACAAATAGACTAACAGAATAAATGTGAAAACAGGATCCATCATTTTGCTGCATGTAAGAAATACACCTCAGAATCAAAGATAGATATTAACTCAGAATAAATGGCTGGAGAAAAAGATTTCTGAGCAACAGACTGAAGACGCAAGATCTAATCCACTCATGATAGATGGAGAGAATAAGACAGTCAAGTTTTAAACAACAACTGCAACAAATATTTTTGCCTATGGTGATTACAGCCTGTCCTTTGAGAATTTAGACTTAATCTTCCATGCAAAGATATTTGAAAGGCAAACTAAATGAAAACATTATAATCAATTAATTTATAAATTTTAAGAATATATCACCACAAAAGAGGTAGATTAACATGTAACTTAAGTTTTGAATAATTTTAATTGCTATATATTGATCCATATTTTCAAAAAAATAACCTTAAAGTAAATATCACTTGCAAATATGGGGTGAAAAAATACATTGCCTATGTATTTAAAATTAAATCAAAATCAGGTAAACATTTGAAATAGACACATATGCCTTAAGGAAATAGAAGTAGTCATTAAAATTCTCGCAAGCAATGGGAAACCCAAAGGAATGGTGTTCTTTGCTCAGAGTGAAGCTAACATATCTTCAAGGGATAACATTGGAGGTATTTGAATTTTATGGTCACATTAGGGAGGTGAGTCCTGTGTATTTTAGAAGACTAGTATTTATTTTCTCTGAACTTAGTCAGTTGTCAACTTATTTCTAGTTGAGTGTGACAGTAATAAAGTTTTCAAAACCTACTGAAAGCAAGTAACATTTAACCTGTGATTTAGGAGATTAGGTTGTGTGCTAATTTGACTGAAGTCAACTTTCCTTTGTCATTTCAAAGGAGAAAAATGAATGGCCTATAAAACTGTTAAGAGTTAATCTGTCAGAAATAATTTCCAATTGCATAATGTTTATACAAAGTGATTTAATTTATTTTAATCACATTTATAATGTGAAAATATAAGATGATGATAATATTGGCTTCGAAAGTTTTAACCTAGAAAATAGCATTTTAATTATTATAGAAATGTCCTCAAGTAATTTCATAATTTATTACTTCTGTATTTAATTTTGACATGTTTCTCATAATTCACCACTGTATATAATACTGTGATAAATATTCCACAGTACATACATATTTCTGTTAACAAAAATTCCTAGAAATAAGTTTACTAGATAAAATTTTATGCACAATTTAAAAAAATAGATAAGCTTACCAAACTTATTCATAATTTCAACTCTTCCTATTAATACTATGTATACATAAAGACAACTGAGAGTTTACCAACCTTTGGCTAGAGAGTATCAATCAGTAAAAGTTATCAATTTGTCACCAAGAATGTAATTACCATAAGAATGCATTAAGCAAAAAAATTAACTATTTTATATTTAACAGATTATATTCTAACCTCAGACAACTAGATAAAGAAAAAAACTTTCGCAATAAGCTGAGATCTAGTTCAAAGATCACTGACTTTGACTGTTTTTTTTGTTGTTGTTGTTGGGTTTGTTGGGTTTTTTGTTTGGTTGTTCTTTTTGTTTTTGTTTTTTGTTTTGTTTTTGCTAAATCTAAAGGAGGGTTTTCACCTGAACTCAAACAAAACTACTTTTAAAAGAAAAAAAAAATTCTCCCAAGCAAAAACTAAACAAACAAAGAAAAACCCAGCACCAGATGACTTTAGCACAGAATTCTATCAGATGATCAAAAGAGAGCTAATACCAATACTTCTCAAATTACTCCAAAAAAAAAAATAGAAACAGAAGATCTAATACATAAGCCACAAAAAGGCTCAACAAAGAAAGAGAATTTCAGACTATGTACCCTTATGAACACTGATCAAAAAATATTCAAAAACATTCAAGCAACCCAAATCCAAGAACACATCCAAAACATCATGTTCCATGATCAAGTAGGTTTCATCTCTGGGATGCAGAGATGCTTCAACATACAAAAATCGATCAAAGTAATCCACCATAAACAAACTGAATGGAAAAAAAAACCAAAAAACATGATTATCACATTAGAAGTTGAAAAGCCTTTGACAAAATCCAAAACACCTTCATGATCCTTGCAGAGATACAAAGTCAATATGTAAACACAGTTAAGGCAATATACAGCAAACTGATAGCCAGCATCAAATTAAATTGAGAGAAACTAACAGCAATTCCACTAAAATCATGGACATGACAATGATGCCCACTCTCTCCATATCTATTCAATATAGTACCTAAAGATTTAGCCATAGCAATAAGACAACTAATGGAAATCAAGGGGATAAAAAAATGAAAAGTATGAACTCAAAGTATTACTATTCACAGATGATAAGACAAAATACATAAGTGACCCAAAATATTCTACCAGAGAATTCTTACAGCCTATAAATTTCTTCAGCAAAGTAGCTGAATACAAAATTAACTCAAAAAGTCATTAGCCATACTTTACACAAACAATAATTAGGTGGAGAAAAAAGTAGAGAAACAACACTCTTCAGAATAATCACAAATAATAAAAGTATCTTGTCATAATGCTAACCAAGCAAGTGAAAATACCTATAACAAGAACTTCAAGTCTCTGAAGAAAACATCAGAAGATGGAGAGATTGCCCATGCTCATGAGTCAGTAGGATTAACATAGTAAA
The DNA here is from genome assembly GCA_019843965.1 of Rhynchomys soricoides. Classification (NCBI taxonomy): domain Eukaryota; kingdom Metazoa; phylum Chordata; class Mammalia; order Rodentia; family Muridae; genus Rhynchomys; species Rhynchomys soricoides. The sequence continues at coordinate 22,712,317 of JADRCH010000011.1, forward strand.
ATTGGCCATCTTACCAAAAGCAATTTACAGATGCATTGCAAGTGCCATCAAATTCCAACACAATTCTTTACAGACCTTAAAAGAGCAACAGGAAACCCAAAAAACCTAGGATAGCTAAAAAAAACCTGTACAATAAAAGAAATTCTGGAGGTATCACCATACCTTATTTCAAGCTTTATTAGAAAGCAGTAGTAATAAAAACTTCATGGTATTTCCATAAAAACTGACAGGTTGATCACAGAAATAGAATTGAAGACTCAGAAATAAACCCACATACCTATGGACACTTGATTTTTTGACAAAGCCAAAACTATACAATGGATAAAAAGAGAAAGCATCTTCAACAAATGAGAGGAACTAGGAGGAGAGGGGGGAAGGGAAGCTGTGATTGAAATGTTAATTAATTAATTAATTAAAAAGACAAATAGTAATAAATACGGGTGAGGATGTGAGAAAACACTTAAACAATGATGGTAGAAATGGAAATTGGTTTAGCCACTATGGAAATGAGTATTTGATCCATTATACCACACCTAGCTATATATTAGAAAGATATGAAGAGGACATACTACAAAAAATTATCCATATGGTCACATATGTCATGGGACTATTCACAACACCGGCTTAGATGCCTGGCAATGGATGAATAGATTACAAAAGGATAGACCACACATAATCACTATGTTATTCAACCACAAATAAGGATGAATTCCTGTCATTTAAAACAAAATGTTTGTAACTGGAGGTCTTTCTGAAAAATGGAATAAGCCAGACACAAAAAACAAGCATTGTATGTTTTCATTTAATATTTAAAAAATATTTTTTTAAGTAGGAGAGATACTAATAGATATGATAGGGACCAGGAAAAGTAGAAAGAAGAAAAGAATAAAAGACAATATAGAGGAATATGTTCAGAAACTAATTTCCATTACTAATATGCACTAATAGCCATAAAGAGAAAGAGAACATGAAATCAACCATAAGTTGAAATTTTTACATAAAATGCTCTCACCCACTTCTTAGACTATGGAATAATCTGGATAAATTTTTATATGTACCAAGAAACAAGCAAAACAGTATGACAAAAAATAGCCTTATTGTAGTGTCTAGAATTCAACCCACACTATCTATGAAGTTTGTCTATAAAATAAGTAATAAGTTATCAGATAAAAACAGATAAAAACAGTTTGCAGAGTCAAGTAGTACAAAGTTTTTTAACTTTGTCAAAAGGTCTGAATTAGAATTTATATTCCTCTTGCCTTAGCCTCACAAGCATTGGTATTATAGACTTGTGCCATGTCTGGCTAAGTGTTGGGTTTTAGTATGTTATACGCTGGATGGTGACTGTATTATTAGCCCCAGTCCTTTCTTTAGCATACTTTTTGTACATGAATTTATTTTCCCACTCTATTATTTACAGTTCAGTCATATGATTTGTTTTGGGCAATAGAATGATAGCAACATGATATATTGGTTGTGGTTAAATATTAAAAGGCTTTGTATGTTTCCTTCCTCCCTTTTTGCTCTTATGAACAGAAAATATCCTGCAAAGCACAGAATTCTGAAAAGGACGACAGATGAATAGTTGCCTCAAGAACTGCATGCTTTTAGTGTAAGTACTCTGACCCCAGATTTTGTTAGCCAGCTAGCCAGCTGAAAGACATGTGAGTGATCCAGAAAACGCTACCTAGAAAAGCCCAACTCCATCACTGATTTCCAACTAACTACAGACAACTCAATGGTAACAAGTGTTCCATTTTTACTAGCCACTGATTTGGGGGGGGTCTTTATAATTAAGTGTTTTCATAGCAATAATGAACCAACATGACTGACAGTTCATAATGCTTCCATAAATATAAACCACAAAATGTCAAAATGATCATCAACATAATATAGAGAAAAAGAATGAGACCAAGGGGTCCATCCTGTGGCTTGGTTCCAGTTCTCATCTTGAGTGAAATGTGTGTGACTTTAGTTAAAAAATAATTAGAACAAATAAATTACTATCAACATGTGATATAGGCAAAGTCATGTTTAGCACAATTTGGCCCATATATGTTCAAAACATATTATTCATTAGTGTTCATTAGCCTCATTCCTGGGGACAACTTGATAATCTGCTGAAGCCCAGGCAGATAACAGCCAGTTATGGCATTTATGATATCTGGCATACTGTACAATATATGTAGTTCTCTATAAAGATTACCTCCATAAATCTCCATATGGCCTCATGGGAGCAATGTAGAACAAGCCTCTCAAGCCCATCTTGTTGTGACTTACTGACTTGCCCACAAGCCATCAGCCAATAAGTAATGGAGCCAGTCATCCACTTCAACTCATCTTGCATTTGGAGTCCTTGTTCTTTGGCATTATGACGCTGTTGATCCTTCTTTTCTTAAAATCAACAGTGATATGATTGTCAAAAGAAAATAATTAAGATGGTAGTTGTTTTTAGATAGATACTCGTTCAATTATATCTTTATTCATTCAAAGTTCTGCTATGTGATTTTTGTTGTTTTGTTGTTTTGTTTTGTTTTTAGCATTTTCTATGTCAACATACAGAGATTAGAAGGGTTTAATTTCTGCCATTGAGCTAATCACATTCAAAAATGACAATAACAGTTTTCGGCTAGATTTAGCATAAAATTCAGCAAGGATTATCATAGGCAAAATAATCCTAAATGCACAAAAATATTTTCTAACGAAGCATAAATTAGTGCTTTTAATGAAACTGTACATAAAATAAGCCTCTTCAAAGTTGAGAGAGAGAACTGGCAAGCTGTGTCCCATGGTCAGGACATATGCCTAGTGGCTGTTTCTACTTCAAGTACTAGGTTAAAGTCCACAACTGCACATTATTGGAGCACAGCCTTGACATGGCCATTCCAAAACTTGGTTTTCATATATGGCTTAAAATTTGATAGTCTAAAACTCAAAATTTACTCCTCTTTGCATATAGCAAGTTAATATGAATGGCAATCAAATAATTTCAATTTCTACTTATAGATTGTTATTTAATAGACCTTTGATTATAATTTATCTAATTAATTTATAAAATCAATGAACATCTATTGAATTATTATCTTATATAAAACATAGTTGGTGCTAGGAATATAACAGTGAGTCAAATCAGTATCTACTTCCAAGGAGCTTACAGTCCATATAGAAGCACAGAAAGTAATGAAGAAGTCACATACCATTATGGTAAGCAGAATTTGGGAAATGCACAACCCTAACCCTAACCCTAACCCTATAATAAAGGCACTTTCCCAGAACGTGGAGCTCAGGGTTATTGATGAATTGGGCAAGCATAATGTTATTGTCCTAGGATCTATATTAAGAACCAGATGATTGATGCTTGTATTTTGACAAGAAGAGCAAACATGACTCTTATTGTGTGTCAGCCATTTCTTACTTTGTAGTATTTGTTAGGATTCTCCAGGGAGTAGGGGGAATCAGGAGAGGGCGCTCAGGGAGATTGAAGTATGTATATGGAAATGACTCATGAATTACAGGCAATGGATTCTCAACTTGTGATCTAAACTTTCAGACTCACTTGAGACTAAAAAACAAACAAAAAAACAAAAAAAAAAACCCTGCTATTATAGTTCCAGTTGAAAGCCAATGCATGTATATCCAGGAAAGTCAATGATTCACATGAAGTCCAAAGGCAAGATTCTGGATAATTTTATATTTTTCAAGCAAAACTAGAAATTTTATTTAGATATTCAATGGTGTGGATAAAACTTACCTACATCATAATGAGTTCTATTCTACTAATTAAAATGTTAATCTAAGGCTTTAGAGATGACTCAGTGGTAAAGGTACTTGCTACCAGGCTTGAGTACCTGAGTGTCATCCTTAGAACTCGTGTGGTAGAAGGAGAGAATCAACTCCAACAAATTGTTCTCTGATTACTACATGCATGCCATGACATATATTCCTGTTCCACAAAATGAATATACAAATGTTAAAATAATTTTATATGTTAGTCTTATTTAATAGAAATGGCTTCTATTTCAAATTCTAATCTCATTTGTAATCCCCTAGATAAAACAACCAGAATAATATAGACAAAATATCTGGATAGTTGTCAAGATGACATAGAGAATTAGTTATCATATACAAATAAATTAGTAGAAGCATCACACTCTTGAAGTTGATCCAATTACTTTTGTCTCTGTTTACAAAAGATGGAAGAAAAGAAAAGCAAGGGTGAAAATGAGAGAATGCCTTTTGCAGTATTCTCTGCTGGGTTCCCCTGCAGGTGCTATTTCAATGCTTTGTTCAAGGAAGCTCTCCTAAGGATCCACTATGAAGCACCCTGACTGAACTGCATTTTCATTTTTCTTTCCATTTCATTTTCCATTCCACATTTATTATCAGTTGACAAGCTCTCTGTGGTCTTCTGCTTCTCCCACATATAAAACAACACTGAAAAGAGGAGGTTCTTGTTAGGTAATGGTAAATGTCATCCTTGGGTTTATTCTCATTGTATAGATGTAGAATAAGGTTAAGTTTAGTAACTTGCTCAAATTCAAAATGTTGTATCTGAGAAGATTGAAATTCAAACTTAAATAGCTTGCTTTGGAGTTTGTATTCTAAGCTATTGTAGTCAACCTCTATTCTGAACATTCATTTACAATAAAAACAAAAAAACAAAGAAACAAACAAGAAACTGTAAAATATAAAGACAATCTTTTTAAAAAATCAAAGAAGGTAATTATAAGTTTAGAAAGTAGATATTGTTTATTGCAACATCAGAGCAGTCTTCTCAATGCAGTTACCATAACAGAAAAACCCAGAACAAGAAGGGAAGCAAACAATTCTCTATACTCTAATCTAACACATCTACACAGAGTATAGAGTCATCAATAGTGCTGTGAGGGGGAAGGAATCAGAACTCCAGAGCAGAAGCTACAGGAAGGTAGAAACCATGGGAGAAATTTTCTGAATCACTAACACTTCAGAGGACAAAAAGAAACAGAAGAAGGACCACAGCAAATAATGATGTCATGTTGATCTAAGAAATGTTGAATCATTGTCAACTATTAAGACAAGTTCAGTAAACTCACAAACTAAACATAATATGTTGGAGAACTGACTAAGGGACAAAGCACTACAAATGCATTTTCAGATGAGGAAGATAAGAACATATATGTCTAAGGTTGGAAAGAAACAATTCAGAATAAACTTAAGATGATAAGAGATGATACAAGTTCTAGAAGATAATAGAAGCTAGTCTGTAGATCAAAGAGTCTGGGAAAGAAAAGACTTAGCCTTGCATGGAAGAGGATGGGGTGGCAATTCTTAGTGTGGTCATATGGCAGTGTTCCTAAGGGACACCTGTGCTAAACTGATTTAAGTCTTTATATGCATTAATTCATCATATCCTCAAAACAGTACTCCAAAAAGTCCTGTCAGTGTCTCTGTTCTGGGAAGACATGGAAGCAACCAACTAGAGAAATCTTGCAGTTAGGCCTCATTTCTAATGGGTATATTAAAGTAGAGTTTTAAACAGAATGTAAGGTATTATAAACATGTACTTACCTAGGTTCCTCTAAATGTCTGGTACATCCTTTATTACCATATTTTCCAGGAAGAACATAACTGTAAATGCAGGGACATGAGCAAAGGTCATAAACTCCCCATAATATCCAACAAACCTCTCATCCCTGCACAAAACTCATCAACATAGGAGTTGCTTCTAGATTCACACGAAAATATAAAAAAATGTGAATTAATTTGCTATTAAGACATTTGTATATTGAAATGTTCTGGCATTCATACATTGGCCCTCCTGCTAAAAACCCTCAACACTGGATTGAGTGTAAAACTCATAACACTGGAGCCACAGTTGAAAGTACATCCTTTATTATCCATCAATATTATCCAGAATATTCTAGTGAGTAAATGGGCTTCTCTCCGTGGCCCAAGAAAAGAGCAAGCTGAGCTTAGTGAAAACAGAGAAGAACTCTTATAATGATTGCCAAACCCATTTCAGGAACATTTCTAATATCATGTTTAAGAGTTCATCCCATATCCACCCTTAGGCCCTCCTGAATATTGACAGAAAAATCAACAAAATGAGGCTTATGAGTAAAAAATATGGAGATGAAATTTTGATTCCCATTTTACTATCATTATCAATACTTGTAACATGCACGTGCTTGTGCACATGGAAATATGGACCATTTGCCCACTTTAAATAATCAACCAGTGGTGCAGGTAAAGATGACTGTGGTTTGAAAACTAGCTAAAGAGAAAAACTAAAGAGAAACTAAATTTTACTAGATACTATATATGAAGATGCTTCCAAATTCATATTCTCTCTCTCTCTCTCTCTCTTGTTCCCCTGGTGAAAATTCTTCCTAAAACTAATGAAGGGCATAGCAGGTGAGCATGCTGGCCACATTTCAAAGGCACATCTTCTACTCAAGTTCTGTGAGCTGTATTTAAAAGTGTGAACAGTCTTCAGATATTTGGAAGGAGTTCTTTTATTGAAAAACACAAATGTCTTTCTGAACTGGTAGTTCAACAAAATCATTATTTGAAATATTGATAAGCAACTAGGCATACAGAAAAGTGTTCTGTCTAGCATATCTATGGATTTTCTTGGAAATATAACCATCTGATATAGTACCAAGATGTATTCCAATATACAACATAAGAATATAGAAGTGGAAAGATGCATCAAGTGTAAGTTAAATATTATAACTGGTAAACTTCAGTGGTCCCTTGATTGTTCTGATGGAAAGTAATTCCTGTGCTCAACATTGGCATCAACTCAATTCCAAACAAGACATAATACCAGTTTTTAAAGGACACATAAAAGACATTAAACTATTTGAACAATCTGTATACAGTTAATGGTGGTACTACTTGGAAAGGTTATGGAATCTTTAGAAGTTAAAGAGTCCTTTGGAGAAAGTACCTCACTGAGGGTAAGTTTTCCTGACTCTTGCCTGCCTGTGGATTCTGTTCCCCTGATTGGGCTTTCTTATCTGGCTTCAATGGGAACAGATGTGCCTAGTCCTGCAGTGACTTGATGTGCCAGGGTGAGTTGGTGCCCAGCCCCTCCCCTGCCCTACTTCTCAGAGGAGAAGGCCAGGTGATAAGAGAAGGAGCTATGTGAGGTGGGGGGGGAGGGGTGAGAAGAGAAGGGAGTTACAATTGGGATATAAAGTGAATTAATAAATAAACGAAGTAATGGGGAAAACAAACAAACAAACCAAACCAAGTGCAAGATAGCTTATGTTACTTGAGTAGCTCTCTGTGTTACTTAGAGAAGTCAGGGCTTACAAAAGCCCAATGAGCTATGGTTCTTTGCTGCTTCTACCTCTCTGATTCCACCTCTATACAATCTTATCATTACTGGCTCTAGTCTATACTCTTTCTAGTCCTCAGACACTCAGACATAATTCTCACTCAAGGACTTTTCACATGGTTTTATGCTGTAGTTCTACATTTTTTCATTGAAGGAGTCTCTATCAAATATAACTCTTTACAAGGGGTAATTACTTTAGCAGTCTACATAAACCAATAACTCCTTAACCTTCATCTCCTTTGGTGGTTTGAATGAGAAATGTCCCCCATAGGTTGCAGTTTCTGGTTTCAGAGGAACTCAAGTAGGCATGTCAGCTACCACAGCAAAGTGACTTAGACTTAAGACAGGTAAACATTTTATTATGAAACAGCAGCCCTAAATATCTCGAAAGACCAAGTCGTGACTCTGCTGACACTCTTCCCCCTCTGCTATATCAAGTGGAACCAAGAAAGAAGAACCTCCACAACTGACCCTCTGGTATTTTGGTTAGTGGGAGGGGAGACCCTTGGGCCTGAGGGTGTTCAATACCCCAGTGTAGGGGAATTCCAGGGTGGGAAGACAAGAGTGGGTGGCTGGGTGGAGGAGCACCCTCATAGAGGCAGGGGAGGGGGAGGGTATAGGGGGTTTTCAAAGGGGAGACCTGGAAAGGGGAAAATATTTGAAATGTAAATTTTAAAATATCCAATAAAAATAAAGGAAAAAATGTTATGCTATATGAATGTTTTTGTTTTAATCCTGGGAATGGGTTATAGGGCTGCTTCAAATTGTGCACAGCCTGCTGCAGATAGTTCATGTTTCACGGTACTCCTGAAAGAATATAAATCTGTAAACTGTGAGAAGGTGTGTGATGGCTGTTGCTCCCCCTGCTGCTGTCCCCAAACCCCTGCCTGACTGCTGCTTGTTCCTGCAGCTGCATTTGCTATTGTTGGATTGTTGGATTTCTGTTTTTGCTGTTTTGATTGATTGCTGGTTAGAGATATCCTGATGAAGGAGATTGGACTTGCCCAAGAACTCAATGCTGCTAATCATCAGGAAGTAGTCTAAACCAACCTTTGCCTCCTTTTCCCTCTAAGTTTCTCTCCTACCTAGTGTTGGGGAGTTGGAAGGGATTAGGGTAGAATAAGGATTGGAAGGGTGTTATATAATATGACCTAATAAAGAGGCCTTTAAAAGTATACCTACCCTCCTAGTCCAACTTCTGGTCTTTCCTCTGCCATTTCAAAAAGAAGGAGTGTATTTATCTTCTGGAGAAGATTTTACTTATGGATTTTTATATACATTATTGACTGAAGAGCAGAACTTTATGGTTATGTTTGGTAAGAAAATGTTAGTGGTGATTTGTAGGTTAGTTTTCTCCTTGCCCTTTCCTCTGTACTTTGTAATGTCAATATTTATATGAATATGAACTTGCTTTGATTTTCCAGAACAAAGAGTAAATAAAGATAGAAAAGAAAAAAGAATAAGGTATCTTTGAAGCATTCAGGCTTTGCTGTGATTAATGGGCATTTAAATTACTACCTTGAGAATGAGTAGCATTAGATGAGGTGAGAAAAGAAACTGAGTGAGATGGGTATAGATTGTGCCATCAAAAAGACACAATCACCAGAGTGAGAGAGAAAATCTGAACTCCTAGATTTTTATGGTGTATAATTCTCTTAAGATAGTGTTCAAATTTTCCTGCTGTGTTCATATTAAAGATGACATAAAAGAGCCACTAAACTACATTTTAAACAACTCTCTATAAATTAAGTCTTCATTTTGCAGAGATATGGCTAATTACTCTCTGAGACCCAGTCACAACATTTCTGGAAAGTCTAGAAAATTGTAGGGGCTCCTTCTAGAGCAGTGGTTCTCAACCTCCCTAATGCTATGACACTTTAATACTGTTCCTAATGTTGTGGTTACTCCGGTCACATTGTTGTGGTGACTCCAGAGGAGTCATGACCTCTGGGTTGAGAACCACTGTTATAGATGTTTGTTTTCCCTGAATTCTGTAGTCTTGCTGACAAAGGAAGCTTAATCAAGCCAGTCCTAGAATTTCAGGGATTCTTAAAGCAAGCTGACACTGTATATCACAGATGAGAAGTATATGGCATGGCAGAGTGCCACATTGGCATACCATCCACTGTTGCTTCAGATAGCCTGTCCCTTTATCTCCATAAGCATATTCATCATTCCAAACCCACAGGCTTTGGACTAAACTTTTTAATACCCTCAGGAAAGACCAAGTACATTTCTCTGATAACTGTTTCCAATCAGAATCTTCTCTCTGGGACTGTCAGTCATATGAAGTACAATTATTTGTATTTGTTTTTAGGCAGTACATCCTCCAGGCTTTGCCTTTCAGATGAACATTAGATGATAACATTTTATTAGGTACATGGGAGCATTTGTTCCATGTCAGGTACTACATGAGTATCACCAATATAGTTGTAATTGAAACTTCGGCCCTGTCTCAAGAAAAGTTTAGCTCCAGAAATATAGAAGTCAAGCCTCTAAGCAGCACCATCACTCAGAAAATTGCCTTCTCAGGATATATACAAAAAGGCTTCAGGAAGTATAATATGTGATCTAGTGTTTATAAGGTGAAAAAGTTAATGGAGGTTTCCTTAGGATAACATTGCTGTGAAGAAACACTATGACTAAGGCAATTCTTATGTAGGACAACATTTAAATGAGGCTGGCTTGCAGTTTCAGAGGTTCAATCAATTATCATCATGGTGGAATTCATGGCAGTATGCAGGCAAACATGGTACTGGAGGAGCCAAGAGTTCTACATCTTGGTCCAAAGGTAGCTATCAGGAGACTGTCTACACAGGCAGCCATGAAGAAACTCTAAAACTCCAGGATGGGTGGGGCTTGAGCATCAGGAGACCTCAAAGCTCACGCCCATGGTGATACACTTTCTCCAACATGGCCACACCTACACCAACAAGGCCATACCTCCTAATAGTGCCACTACCCATGGGTCAAGCATTTAAACACATGAGTCTATGGGGGCTAAACCTATTCAAACAACCCCAGAGGTGAAAGAGGAATATAAGAAAACCAAGAAAAGAATTGTCACAAGTAGACAGTATAACCCTAGCGAAAGAGAGAAAGCTGGTCCAAGCTACACTAAAAGGACTTTTGTTTTGTTTGCTTGTTTGCAGTTCTGGACATGGAATCAGTTCCCATGGGCTCTACACATAATTTCTACCACTGAGCTACATATCTCCAACTAACACTTCTTTTATCCCTCTTAGGACAATGCAATCTATGACATATTTTAATCAGGTGAATACTATGGCTTTTTACTTTATAACAAACTTTCCCTAATGTATCTAAAGAAGTAGACACTGAAAATAATACTGGAAAAATCTCTGGTTATAGCAAGATTCCCAGGTGACACCTATGCATACAATATATGTGAGCTAATGTTTCAATATGAGACAAGGATGGTATGTACCTGGTATGAGATATATGTGGAGGAAAGGCCAGTGTTGTGGGGGAAAACAATGAAAATGTAACAGGGAAGTAACCCTATCTTTAGGAAATGATAAGGAGGTAACCCTATCTTTAGGAAAGCAAGCCTAAGTTAACAGATCTTCCAAGATCAAGAACAAAAAATGCAGAGAGAGTTGTCTAAATTCAGGCCTCAAGTTTCTCAGCTTCTTAAGGTTATTCCCAATGACAGAATTTAATATAAGCTAATTTATTCACTGCTACAGTACCTTCTTTTATGGTCTGAATAGTTGATCTCAAAGTTCTTATACTGAAATCCTAACCCTCAATAACTCAAAACATAACTTCATTTGAAGATAGGATTTTTAAGAAATTATTAAGCTAAAATGAGGCCATTAGCCCTGGTTGAAATCTAATATAACTAGCAACTTTACAAGAGCATGAAGTTTTGATGTCCAGTCAATGCCTGTGTCTATACACAGTTGTGGAGACAGAAAAGTCACTATGCTGACTCCTGTGTCTAATTATTCTCTGATACCTAGTTCCAACATTTTATAGAACTAAAGTGTAGAAAATGCAAGGACTCCTTCTAGATGGTTGTTTCACTTGAGATCTGTAGTGCCTGATTAATACAGGCCTAGAATTACAGGGGTTCTTGGAGAAATCTCTGGTTATAGCAAGATTCCCAGGTGACACCTGTGCACTGTAGGCTTGCTATATTTGATTCACAGGGCTGGTATAACAAATAATACCACTGACTATTCAGCTTAAACAATATAAATGTATTCATATAGTTATGGATGCTGGAAGTTCTAGAGTTAGATTAGTGACTAGATAGAGAATTCTGTAATCTTACAAGCTCTCAGCCCTATCCCCAATGATGGTCAAGACCACACTTTGAGGACCAAGATTCTATGGCTGGAATACAGACACACTCTTAATACACACCTTTAATCCCAAACAATGAAGGTAAAGTTAGTTTGTAGAAGGAAGGAATAGTATTTGGAAATGATGTCTAATTGAGGGCAGACAAAGTGACAAATCAGAGAAAGATTTGACGGGATGAGTCAAAGATAGGATATGCCCAACTCACATGAGAACAACATAGGAGAAAGAGCCTACTTAAGAGCAGCAGCCACAGTGAGAGAGAGAAATGTGGTGGTAGTGTGTGTGTATGAAAGGTTTGTGGAGACAATTTTACAGAGACAGGTTACAGAGTGAACAAACTAGACACAGGAAGACAAAACAAGCCAGAGAATGGCTAGGAATCAGAAGATTAAAATATACTGCTAAATTTGTATGAGGCCAAGGAGAGCAATTCATTCAGAAGCAAAGAGAAGTTGGATTGAATCAGTCAGCTTGGAAGATTAGATTGTATGGAGGCTAAACATTTCCATGCCTAGGCCTAGGGATTATTAGAACAGAGAAAAAAACTTTCTGAGCTTAGACACACCCATGTATTTGCACAGCTTGGATACAACACTCATCCCATTCCTAAATCTGAGAAAATAAACATGACTTTTAAACTTTATGTAGGTCTCTTAGACACTCACATTTAACAAAAGTTATTTCCTGAATGATGTGTAATTATTAAAGGCAAAAATCAATGTCCTGATACTTTCTTCTCTCTTCTTTTTTTTTCTGGCCTTCAAGAGAAAACTTAGAAAACTGAGCAGCTGATCACAATTAAAAGTAAATCACAGATGCAAAAATAGTTTGGAGAGAAGCTTCCAAGCTTTTAGAAGCTTTGTTCATATAGAAACTCTTTTATCTGTGGGGTATTTTTGCTGAACCTCTGTTTCTTCCTTTATAAAATGGTGCTTTCCTAGTTTTGAATCACCGAAACAATTACATGGACTTATATAAATCTATCACTAATATCTGAAGAGAAAATATAGTGAAAAAAAGGTAAACCTTGTTTGACCAGTCATAAAAGAAAGCTAAGCATTATAGTTAATCCTGATCATCAATTGATAGGATTTAGACTCATCTCACAAATAGTCCTTTAATCATTTCTATTAGATTTTATCTAGATTAACTTAATTGAAGTGGGAACATACACCTTAAATGTGAATGGCACCATTTCCCTGGTCAGGGGTTTGTGATGATCTCAAGTATTCATTGTTCTCTGTTTCTTCATTATGAATTCAGTGTGACTTTCTACCTCCTGCTTCTTCTGCCATGATAGAGTATGTCTCATGGAACTGTGAGACAAAATAAATTCTTCCTTAAGTTGCTCTTGTCAGTTATTTTGTCTTAGGAAGTTAAGGAACAAATACATTATTCCAAAATGTCATCTTACTTAAATGGAGTTGACTACGATAGCAGTTGCCAGCAAAGTGATATATTTTTTGGTTGTCAGCCTAGCCTGTAATAGCTGAGCCATCTCTCTAACCCCAGCAAGGTGATACCTTAACACTTCACAGATTAGTCTTGACCAAAGTACAAGCTCTGCAAGTGGAATACATATCCAGAACCCTATCATGAACATACTGCAGCTGGCTTGTGTTTCCTTCTTAAAGAGAAAAGTAATTTTCCTTTAACAAGCTTCTCCACAGTCTGAAGATTCTGGGAACATTAAATATTTCCTCTGCAGAATTAACAGGATTTGTGGTTCCATAGTAACCACAGCTGAATCATTCAAACTGAGAAGCTTGCAAAATGGCCATTAACCAAAGGATGTTTTTTATAGTCTGTTATGTTATAATCCTAATGAGAGGACTTTTCATCAAAGCTATTATTATTCCAGGAACAAGAGCACGCACACACACACACACACACACACACACACACACACTTTTCAGTATTTTCTCAGAGTACTACAAGAAACAAGAGAAAAGAAGAATATGTATACATCATCAGCACTGTATTTCCTTTCAATTCTTGAAATAGAGCTTCATTTTTAATTCTAATACATCTGTGGTGTTGCCAGAGAAATAACATCCCAATCAATAGAAACACTGTACCTTTAATGCCCCTCAGACATGTTCCTAGGCAGAGAGCACTCATATCAGCACATGATGTACACAGCTTTCTGAAAGAACTCAAAAAATACGCTCACAATCCTTATGCACCACAGTCAGCAGGAGATATTTTAAATTACAGAGTAGAAGGTTCTACCCTTATTTTTTATTCTGTGTATCTGAAGTAGAGCTCAGGAGGTGGTATTGTTTTAAGTTTATCTTGGATGATGTGTGGTAAAATTTGGCAGTCATTGCTTCCATAGTTCATGTAGCACTTCCTGAATTAAAAATGACTTTCACTCTTTCTGACTGTGGCTTGTCCCTTCTGCAAGCCTCTATGTCAATACTCCTTGAAGACCAGGTCTCTCTGAGAGGAATTTGGGTTTGGAGAACTGTGGTACAGGGTCAGCTCTGGGGTGCAGACAGAAACCAGAAGGATCCTGTCCCCAGCTGTCCTTTGGTTCCTGTGTCCTGAAGCCTCTGCAAAGGTCCCTCTTGATCCAGTGAATTTGAACAGAAGTGGTGGTCTTGCCTGTGCTCGAAGGTATGTAGGCACTCCTAGGATACCAGCTCTCTCCTGGCACTATTTGAGTATGGAGCCCCGTGTCACAGGATCAGCACCCCGGCCGCGGAAAGAAACCAGAAGACCACTCCTCAGTCCCTGTATCCTGGGGATTCCAGGTGGGTCCCTCTGAGCAGACAGGCTTGTCCACACTCCTGTGAGTCTAGTTTTCTCCCAGCACTATTTGGCTATGGAGCCCTGGTGGCCCAGGCAGAGGTCTCCAGCCACAGATGGAAAACGGAAGGCTCCTGTCCCCGGCTGTTCCTCAGTCCCTGTGTCCCTGGTAGTCCAATAATAGCTGCCTCATAACAGAAAAGCCAAGAATTCATTACTTGTTCAGTCTATGAGGTGCCTCAGCATTCACAATCTTGTGCTAAAAGGTTGGAAGATTCTCAAAAAACTGCTGGGTTTGTTGTTGTTGCTGTTGTTGTTGTTGGTGGTGGTGGTGGTGGTTTTGGATATGTTATAAGAGCAGAGAAGCTCTTTCTAATAACAATGAATCTCTATACCATTGGCAGGCAGTAATAAGGAAGATGAACTTACCAGTAAAAAAAAAAGGGGGGGGGGACAAAGTGTTTTTTTCTCCCATGTCCTTTATTTGGGTCTAATCCTGAAGGTGTCACCAGCATTCAGGGTAGGTCTTCCCATAATGAATAATCTCATCAAGAAAGTCCCTCTTGGGGGTTTGGAGAGATGGCTCAGTGGTTAAGAGCACTGGCTGCTCTTTCTGAAGTCCTGAGTCCAGTATCCAGTAACCACACGGTGGTATATAACAATCTATAATGGGATCTAATGCTCTTTTCCGGTATTTATGAAGATAGAGCACTTGTGTACATAAAATATTTTTTTTAAGTCCCTGTTTGGAATACCTAGCATCTTTCAAAAACAGTCAAGTTGAAAATCAATTAACTATCACACACAAGAACACGAGGATCTCATAGTACTAGATTCTTTTTTAAAAAAAAAAACCTAGATATTATATTTATTTACATTTCCAATGTTATCCCCTTGCCGGGTTTCTCCTCCAGAAACTCTCTATCACATTCTTCCTTCCCCTGCTTCTCTGAGGGTGCTTTTCCACCCACCCACCTAAAGCTGCCTCTCTGCCCTGGAATTCCCCTACACTGGGGCATCAAGCCTTCACAGGACCAATGGCTTCTCCTCCCACTGAGGCCAAACAGGGCAAAGTTTGCTAAATGTGCTGGAGCCATGGGTCGTTCCATGTATGCTCTTTGGTTGGTAGTTGAGTCCCTGAAAGCACTGGGGAATAGTGAGTCTGGTTGGTTGATATTATTGTCCTTATTATGGGGTTACAAACCCCTTCAGCTCCTTCAGTCCTTTCTCAGTCCAATGGTTGGCTGCGAGCATCCACCTCTGCGTTTGTCAGGCACTGACAAAACCTCTCAGGAGACAGCTATATCAAACTGCTATCTGCAAGCACTTCCTGGAATCCTCAATAGTGTCTGGGTTTGGTTCTATAAAGGGGATGGATCCCCAGGTGGGCCAGTCTCTGGATGGCCTTTCCTTCAGTCTCTGCTTTGTCTCCTTATTTCCTCCCATGAGTATTTTGTTCCCCCTTCTAAAAAGTACTGAAGCACGCACAATTTGGTCTTCCTTCTTCTTGAGATTCATATGGTCTGTGAATTGTATCTTGAGTATTCCAAGGTTTTGTGCTAATATCCACTTATCAGTGAGGGTATACCATATGTGTTCTTTTGTGATTGGGTTACCTCACTCAGTATGATATTTTCTAGTTCCATCCATTTGCCTAAGAATTTCATGAAGTCATTGTTTTAAATAGCTGAGTAGTATTCCATTGTGTAAATGTACCACATTTTCTGTATCCATTCCTCTGTTGAAGGACAAGTGGGTAATAAATAAAGCTGCTATGAAGACATGTGTCTTTATTATATGTTGCAGCATCTCGTGGGTATATGCCCAGTAGTGGTATAGCTGGGTCCTCAAGGAATACTATGTCCAGTTTTCTGAGGAACTGCCAGACTGATTCCACAGTGGTTGTACCAGCTTGCAACCCCAACAATGGAAGAGTGTTCCTGTTTTTCCATATCCTCACCAGCATCTGCTGTAACCTGAGTTTTTGATCTTAGCTATTCTGAATAGTGTGAGGTTGAATCTCCAGTTTCTTTTTGGAGGAAGTCAGAGGTATGAGGTTTTTCTCTTAACAGTGCTTTCATTGTATCCCATAAGTTTGGGTATGTTGTACTTTCATTTTCATTAAATTCTAAAATTTCTTTAATTTCTTTCTTTGTTTCTTCCTTAACCAAGTTATTTTTGAGTATAGAGTTGTTCGGCTTCCATGTGTATGTGGGCTTTCTGTAGTTTTTGTTGTTATTGAATAACAGACTTAGTTCATGGTGCTCTGATAGGATGCATGGAATGATTTCAATCATCACGTATCTGTTGAGGCCTGTTTTGTAACCAATTATAAGGTCGATTTTTAAGAAGGTACCATGAGGTTCTAAGAAGAACATATAGTCTTTTCCTTTAGGATGAAATGTTCTATAAATATCTGTTGAATCCATTTGGATCATAATTTCTGTTAGTTTCCCTGTGTTTCTCTTTAGTTTCTGTTTCTATGAACTGTCCATTGATGAAAGTGGGATGTTGAAGTCTCCCACTATTATTATGTGAGGTGCAATGTGTACTTGGAGTTTTAGTAAAGTTTCTTTTATGAATGTTCCATTTAGAACATAGATATTCAGAACTGAGAGTTCATCTTGGTAGATTTTTTCCTTTGATGAGTATGAAGTGTCCTTCCTTACATTTTTAAATAATTTTTGGTTGAAAATCAATTTCTTCAATATTAAAACACCTACTCCAACTTGTGTCTAGTGACCATTTGCTTGGAAAACTGTTTTCCAACCTTCTACTCTGAGGAAGTGTGTCTGTCTTTGTTTCTGAGGTGTGTTTCCTGTATTCAGCAAAAGTCTGGGTCCTGTTTATATATCTAGTCTGTTAATCTATGTCTTTTTATTGGGGAATTGAGTCCATTGTTGTTAAGAGTTATTAAGGCAAAGAGATTGTTGTTTCCTGTTAATTTTATTGTTAAAAATGGAATTGTGTTTCTGTGGCTGCCTTCTTTAGGGTTTGTTGAATGAAGACTACTTTCTTGCTTTTTCTAGAGTGTAGTTTCCTTCCTCTTGTTGGAGTTTTCCATCTATTATCCTTTATAGGGCTGAAATTATGAAAAGATATTGTGTAAATTTGTTTTTGTCATGGAATATCTTGGTTTCTCCATCATTGGTAATTGAGAATTTTGCTGGGTATAGTAGTCTGGGCTGACATTTGTGTTCTCTTAGGGTCTGTATGACATCTGCCCCAGATCTTCTGGCTTTTAGAATCTCTGTTTAGAATTCTGGTGTAGTTCTCATAAGGTATGCCTTTATATGTTACTTGACTTTTTAACCTTACTACTTTTAATATTCTTCCGTTGTTTTGTGCATTTGGTGTTTTGATTATTATGTGACAGGAGTAATTTATTTTCTAGTCCAGTCTATTTAGAGTTCTACAGGCTTCTTATATGTTCATGAGCATCTCTTTAAGTTAGGGATGTTTACATCTATAATTTTGTTGAAGATATTCACTGGCCCTTTAATTTGAGAATTGTCTCTCTTTTCTATACCTATTCTCTGTAAGTTTGGTCTTCTTATTGTGTCCTGGATTTCCTGGATGTTTTGGGTTAGGAGCTTTTTGCATTTTGCATTTTCTTTGACTGTTATGTCAATGTTTTCTATGGTATCTTCTGCACCTGAGATTCTCTCTTCTATCTCTTGTATTCTGTTGGAGATGCTTGCATCTATGACTTCTGATCTCTTTTCTCGGGTTTCCATCTCTAGGGCTGTCTCCCTTTGTGATTTCTTTATTGTTTCTATTTCCATTTTTAGATCCTGGATGGTTTTTTTTCTATTCCTTTACATGTTTGGTTGTGTTTTCCTGTAATTCTTTAAGGTATTTTTGTATTTCCTCTTTAAGAGCTTCTACCTGTTTACCTGTGTTCTCCTATAGGTCTTCAAGGAGTTATTTGTGTCCTTCTTAAAGTCCTCTATCTTCATTATGAGATGTGATTTTTAATCAGAATCTTGCTTTTCCTGAGTGTTAGGTTATCCAGGATTTGGTGTACTGAGAGAACTTGGTTCTGATGATGCCAAGTAGCCTTGGTTTCTGTTGCTTAGTTTCTTCTGCTTGCCTCTCACCATCCACTTATCTCTGGTGTTAGTTGGTCTTGCTGTCTCTGACTGGAGCCTGTCCCTCTTATGAGCCTCTCAGGCTGTGATCTTAGGTGAGTCAGCATTCCTGGGAGACCAACCCTCTCTGAGCAGGATTTAGATATGGAGAGCTATGTCACAGGGTTAGCTCCAGGATGCTGATAGAAACTTGAAGGCTCCTGTTCTCAGGTGCTCTGCAGTTCCTGTGCCCTGTGGTCTCCTGCCACATACCTCTATGGCCAGTTATTGGAGCAAAAGTGTTGGTCTCACCTGTGAACTTAAGAATAACAGTACTCCTGGGAGACCAGCTCTCTCCAGGCAGGATTTGGGTACAGAAAGCTATGCCACAACCTTAGCTCTGAGAGGAGATGGAGACCAGAAGAATTGACTTGAACCTTTATAGCAGTGTTCAACTAAAGTCCAGGCCTGAAATCTTAACTCTTTTCTTTAATCAAGGTTACCTTGAAGTCAAGGACTTCTAGAATGGTCAGGTCTATTAGTAACTTTCTTCTTTCCAATTCCAAGAATAGGGCTTAACAAATGAAATATGTAGTCCTATAACAGATTTAATCAAAGTGTTATACCAAAAAATGTGAAGAACACTACTATAAAAATAAGTAATTAGTTGTTTATGAGTTTACTATGTTACTATGTTACTGAGTTTTATATGAAGGAGATTCTGATACAATTTGATCTACAAGTTGATTTGGGGCTGATAGGCTCTGACTCAACACCATTCCAGCCAAAAGGTTCAGGCAGACAATAAATATAGCATATCCCAGTAAAGTCTAAGGTCAGATCCCATGGTGCTTCCTTATGGAAGAGAAAAATTCAGGTAAGAATGGTGGTAACATAATAAGGATGATAGGATTTCTAGTATACTTGTAGATATCCACACTAGCCTAAGCAGGTCTTCATTAAACACATGATTTAACATTTTAGTCCCAGAGTGTTATGAATTAGCCACATATATATTTTTTTCACTGGAGAACATCAACAACTTCTTACTTGTCAGAGACATAGGAGCAGGTGACATGCACAATGGCAACACGGACCCTTCAGAGTCTCAAGCATTTTAACCTCATTTTTAGTAAATGCACTGAGGAAACATAGCTGCAGATTCATCCTGCTCAATTATTTTAATAATTTAATTAATTTTCTGCTGTTTATCTAGAGACAGCACAATATCCATTCTGCCAACTTTCAATAAATTTATGCTGAATGAAATGATAAAGGTTCAATTATTCCACCTCTCTCTTGCTCTAATATTTTATTCTCTTTCAAAATAGCTCCAAATAAAACAGTTTTATTCTTGGTGTACCTTCATGATCAAAAATATGTAAAGCATATTCAGATTTGCCTTTCAAGTTTCATTAAGTCTTTTCTGTACAGTATAAATGAAACTTTTAAAAAAAGATTAAGGGCTAGTTAACATCTAACTGTTCCAAGTAAGCTACAAAGTCACAGATGAGCTACTAAGAAGAACTTTGTAGTATATGTTAGGAATTTAACATTGATTACCTTCAAAGAAATACCATACAAGCTAAGTTTACTAGTTTACCTCTAAAATACAGCATGTAGAATTTATTTTTTCTATTGCTTTCCTTTTTCTCCTTGGGGTTTGGACAAAAGCGTCTACCTACAAATAGCTTCTAATTATTTTACTCCCTAAATAGACTGTTGCTTTATATTTTCACCAAAGCTTCCTTTTCTTCTTTAGACCTTCTGAAGATTCTTCCAAGTAACAGTGAAGAATCTCCATCACATGGTGCCTCTGCTAGTTAATTTCACGCTTAGCTCTTCTCCTAGACAAGTGTTCTCTTTTCATCA
Source organism: Rhynchomys soricoides (assembly GCA_019843965.1). Classification (NCBI taxonomy): domain Eukaryota; kingdom Metazoa; phylum Chordata; class Mammalia; order Rodentia; family Muridae; genus Rhynchomys; species Rhynchomys soricoides. The sequence continues at coordinate 22,732,669 of JADRCH010000011.1, forward strand.
GAAAAATGTTACTGAGTTGTTATTCTGTTTTCTTCTTTCAAGTACATCCTCTTGTGTTTGTGCTTCAGACCGTGTTTGAGCAGGCCATTCAAATGATAGAAACAAATTTTGGTATTTTGTTTCTTTTTGTGACTAACTGCAATCAGAAGAGTTGCTATTCTATCTACATTGGCTTTCACTGCTTCCAGCATTCATCAAACAATAGAATTCTGAGTAAAGACATATAGCATGAAAAGATTTGACTTAACTGCTCTTAATATTTTATGTTATTGAATAGAGACACAGCATTTCTCAAATCCTTTGCATTTCCATAGAAGTTTGGAGATGCTAACTTTTACCTTTCTGTTTTTCAATCACATATGTTCATATTTTCAAATTTATTTGGTTACCTAATGAAATATTAATGCAAAATTAACATAATTGGTTAGCTAATTAAATGTTCTAATATGTGTTCATATGTGAAACACACAATCTGATTTCAACTGGCATAGTGTTAGCTTTATATAACAGTCAGAGAAAAAGATTACACTCTGCTTTGCCTAGAAAACGATCACAATGAAAAGTTTTTGAGAGTCTTTATGAATTGTCAAAGCCATTCTCCAAGCACTAAATTGGTTACTGGGGGAAAAAAAGAAGAATAAGAACAAATCTCTATGCTTGCAGATTATGTTACTTAATGTAGAAATGTTGAAGCTCTCATTAAACATTGACATGGAGTCTAATATTAGCTGTGGCTAAGATAAGAACAAGTAGAGAAAATTTCACGTTTGTATGAAGCTACCTGTTTTCAAACTTAGAAGAATGCCTGATTTAAGATGATTCTCCTTTTACATTATTTTTCCTTCTTTTACAAGAAAAAAAAAGCATTTGGATGACACAAATTTTTATCTAAAGAAAATATGATCTAATCAAACTTCTCTATTTTGCAGTTATATCAAAGTATCAAAGTACCCTTGAATACTGAATACCTATAGGTATTATTCACAGCAGAGAGATAATCATGCTCTAAGAAAACAGATATCGTATATTCCATATCCTAAGTGGAGAAAGTATTAAGCGAGCGAGAGAGAGAGAGAGAGAGAGAACCCAGCAATGAAGAAAAGACAAAGAAAAGCATTCACAGTAATGCTACAGTTGATAAGATTTTCACAATATTGTCACATAATTGGAAAACTGAAAAATCAAGCTAACTGTGTAGAAAAAAATTCTATCAAGCTTGCAAGAAGGAAGAGATATGGTTGTGCCCTAATGGATAGGTTTGTACTCACAATATAAAAGTCAACAAAAATAGAAGCAAGGGAAAAATACTTAGCCTGACATGTGAGTACTTTTAAAAGCCTAGGCTTGGGAAAAGTTAAAAGAAAAAATGTCTTTACCATTGTACCACAGTGCCCCGACCTGCGGGACTTCGTTATTCGTGAGAATCGAGGAGGACTAAGCCTGAAAGAAAAACGGGCGAGAGAGAGGAGGGAGGCTAGGCAAGGTTCCGTCTAGGTCTCACTTTATTTTTTACACACGTTTGCTTTTAAAGAAAAAGGAATGTAGAGGGGAGGGGAAAGGGGGCTTATGGCCCCCCAGCTGTCATGGTTCAACAAGCCAGACCATCCACGGTATCAAACTGTTTTATGATAGGTCTATTTCCAGGAGATGGGGAGGACACAACTATCTCTCAGAAGGTCACTAGGGTCAGTACCTCCAGGAACGGTGTGAAGATCCTGGCTCCAGGCATCTCCAGCTTATCTTGTGCAAACACACCTGGTCTTCAGAAAGTCTCAGATACCCAAGGACAGTGTGGAGGCTCAGACAAATTTCAAAGAGGGTGTTAGATTCTCAAGGACAGTGAGGAGGCCCAGGCAAATTCCAAAGAGAGTGTTAGGGCCTCAAGGACAGTGAGAAGGCCCAGGCAGATTCCAAGGAGAGTGTTAGGGCCTGGCTCCTAACACCACAGTCAACATTCTTCCTTCAATATGCAAATATCTCACACCTTTCTCTCTCTCTCTCTCACCCCTCCTCTCTCTCTCTCTCTGTGTGTGCGTACATGTGTATGTGTGTGTATTTCTCTGTGGATGTGCATGTGTGCAGGTGTATGTGTGGGGGTGTATGTTTATGTGTGTGCATTTGAGATCTAGAGTTTACTTCCAGAATTATTCCTCTAAAACTGTTCACCTTGTTTTTAAGCCAGGATATCTCAATGGCTTAGAGTTCTCCAAGAAATTGAGAATAACTGACTCACAACCCCCCTCCCCTGGTATATTCCTATCTCTGCCTCCTTAGATGTGGAAACACAAGGGAACCATCACCACATTCAGCTTTTTATGCATGTTTGGGAGGTCACACTCTGATCTTCACGGTTGTGCAGGAGGCACCTTTCCAACTGAACTATTTCCCCAGTTCTATGACATACATTTTAAAAACTAGTTATTGCAAATTCTCTACTTGTAATTATGCAGGAGAATGTGAGGGTAGAATTGCAGGGATACAAAAGGGGAAAGTTTTTCCATTATCTAAAAACTAGACTGTACTGACTTTTAGATGACAGGAAACTGCAAAGTTTCACTTCTGTGTAATATACAGCCAACTTCCAAGCCCACTACTATAATATATTCATATTCCTCTCTTTGGAAGTTTGTATTTTATTTCAAATTCCCTCCTGTTTGATCTGGAGTCCAGAAATGATACGCAATCTCGGTGGCTGTTTCATTCTCTCCTCTTCACACTGTAGTCCATAGTAACTTCTGTATTCAACTCCAAAGCTGGCTATTAAGAAACTCAGCACCATTTTCTTGGGTGGCTGATTATGTCTGACTAGAAACAAAAGGGGGAACCATATGAGACAGGAAGAGGTGATGATATAGGAACTCGAAAAAGTTCAGTGATCTTTTAACTGTCAACCTCCTTCACAGAAAATTTTAAGAAATGACAATCAGTTCCTGAAAAGGGGTATAAACACCCAAATCATATTAAAAGATAATGCTGAGCTGCAAACTGCAGTGAGGTCTCAGGAGAGTGTTTTTCTCTTCACCACCTCCTTCCCCTTTCTTTCTTTTCCCTCTTCCTCACTCTGGTCTCTTCCTGTGCACATATGTGAACATGCAAACATGTACATGCACACATACACACACACACACACACACACACACACGTGCTCACATCAATGCATGTACACATACCCATATGTGCATACATACATATGTATGCAATTTTACTTGGATAAATGAATGAAGAAAAATTATATTCTTTATTTGATTTCTTTCTGAAAGGTAACTGAGGATTATATTTTAACAATGGTCTTAGGTCCAGTATGTATTCCGTAAATTTTTAATTCATTCCCAGATTATGCAAAATCAAGTAACAGAATAACTGGGGAATTTGTTTTCAATCAACAAAACCTAGTTTGTGGCCAGGATTCTGACTGTAAGCTACTCCCATAGTCTGAGTCTATGTAAGGAAGTTGTTACTACTGTAATATTTAGACACTGTGTGTAGAAAGCACTGTGATGAGATGCAGAATACAATAACACTGTATGAATGCCATCTCTATCAGAAAATTCAGAGTGTTCATGTGGTGGGGGTTGGGGATCTGCAAGAGCCATAGCTTACACCATCAGCATCTCCTATATATGAACAATATAGGTCAGAGATATTGTTTTAGAAATTACATTATACTTGAAATGGAATATTTCCTCTATAAATCATTTATCAACCAGTGATGGTGGCTGTAATAAGTAAATTTGGCCTAGCAGTATTCTGGACACTGCTCACCACACAGTGAAGTTAGAATTAATTTGATGTATTATAAGAAATTCTGCACAACATGCTTTGAGGTGTTTTAGGCAAAGATTTATTGCAAGCCTCAATTCTACTTGTGCTTGTAGAAGTTTAGACTCTGCCTCGAAAGTCATTTGGAATCAACTTTATTGCATATATTAAGAAATAAATACACCATAAACTTACATCTATCCAGACCCTTGGAAGTAAAAAATAACCATTAATTTTTGTTGTGCTTTTCATTTTTCAGAAATGGCACATATAATAAATAAACACTTGAAAGGCAAATTAATACAATACAACCTTGTTATGAGAGACTCTTTTGCCCATTTTAAGTAGACAGCCATAAATACAGAATTGCCAGTTCCCTAGGCCAGAGTACTAAATTCTACATAGGAAGGCAATGAAACACCAAATTCAGTCATTAAGTAATCTACATTTCAAATGAAATATGTTTCCATTCAACTTAAATTTCACCTTAAAGGGCATAAAGAGTTAATATACAAACGATCTGTGTTGATAACATAAAAAGGAATTAAACTTTACTCAGCACTCAAATTGAAAGATTTTTACTTCCATGGTAACATGACTTGTTTGTCAATAATGTTAGAAACTATGATAGGTATTTGTTTGAGTTGAATATGAAATGTCTTCCCAGGTTCATGTGTTCCAAGACTTGATGCCAAGTGGATAGCATTGTTAATGAAAGTTTATTCCCTTTTTTTCTAATGGCTTTAAAAGATAGATTTCTGCTATATATCTCAGGTTATCCTTGAACTCACAAAATTTCTATCTTCAACCACTAAAATTGCAGGTCTATACCAGCATGCTGCCTCCAAATTTCTGAACTAATGTTTATTACCATGCCTCCATGCCATCCATCATGATGACCACAGCTCCTTTGACAAATCTCCATCTCCTCTATCCCTTTCTAGCTCTGGCCCTCTCTTGCTTCTGATCTACCCTTCTTTCTCCTTCTCTCACTCTTTGATATGACATTTCCATCTAAAATTAAGCATTTCTCAAGATTTTGTTCTTTACTTTCTTTTCTGTTTTTTTCCCGTGACAATTCTGTCCCTTCACAATTTCACCCACTAAAAGAGTTTCCTGTGTCTCTCCTACACTACAAATCTCATTTATGAAAGTTTATAACTGCTGGGGTTGTTTCTTTTTTGTCAAAACTGAAATGTTAGAGTTTGTTAAACACAGTGATATGATAAGTATCATATCAGTCTTAAACTCAATCTTCCAAGAACAAACAGAAGGAAAAAATAGCATGGAGAACAATATCCCAAAAAGAAGTAAGAAAGGACAACCCCTGGGAGGAATCACAAGATGAGAAAGAGATGGATACATATGAGATGTAATACAACATGAATTCCCAAACTGATATTTAACATAAATATGAACCTATATTCCTCTCAATATTTACATATTTAATTACCCTGAACACATAAAAAGGTAAATTATTTGTGATTTGCTGAATTAGAGCTGGAGAGATCAAGAGAGTACATTGGAATCCAAAATTGTATTATCTATTTAACAAAAATTTTCAGTAACTGGATCTAGGAAAAGCCTGAGAACAAGCCTCCAAAAATATTCTGTACAAAAACATTTGTTAGACATAATTGGAGTAAAGATAGTCAAGTATAATACATATAAAATACGCATAACATATAAAGTCTATTTAATTGAAATTGTTCAAATATAATAAATATTATATATAATGTATATTTATTATTTCCATAAGCTCCAGTACTGTAAGAAGTTTTACTAACTTCATGTTAGAGACACAATGAAGTTTATTGAGTTCATGAAGAAAAATATTAGATAGCTGAAATCCAAACAATATTTACATTTTGAAAATTGATTCTATTCTGATAGAGCTACATTCAACAGTTGCAGAGAATGTTAAGTAATGCAAACTCTTCCCTGGACAGGCAGCATTCTGTGATGGGCAGATACTGCAGGTTTCAGAGTCACCTTCCATTCTTCTGTTTTGTTTTGGTTTGGTTTTTTTGATATTTTTTTATTTATGTTTCAAATGTTATCCCCTTTCCCGGCTTATCCCCCTGCCAGAAACCCCCTATCCCATCCCTCTACCCCTGCTTCTATGAGGGTATTCCTCCATCAACCACTCCCGCCTCCAGGCTCTAGAATTCCCCTACAATGGGACATATAACCAGCCTTCATAAGACCAAGAACTTCTCCTCCCATTGATGTCTGACAAGGCCATCCTCTGCTACAGATGTGGCTGGAACCATGGGTCCCTCCATCTGTACTCCTTCGTTGGTGGTACTTTTACACAATGGAGTACTACTCAGCTATTAAAAATGATGAATTCGTGAAATTCTTAGGCAAATGAATGGAACAAGAAAATAACATTCTGAGTGAGATAACCCAGTCACAAAAGAGCACACATGGTATGCACTCACTGACTGATAAGTGGATATTAGCCCAAAAGCTCTGAATACCCAAGATACAATTCACAGCCCACATGAAACTCAAGAAGAAGGAAAACCAAAGTATGGGTGCTTAGGTCCTTCTTAGAAAGGGGAACAAAATACTCACCGGAGCAAATATGGAGACAAATTGTAGAGCAGAGACTGAAGGAAGGGCCATCCAGAGACTACTCCACCTGGGTATCCATCCAAAATACAATCATCAAACCCATATAATATTGTGGATGCCAAGAAGTGCATGCTGAAAGGAGTCTGATATACCTGTCACCTGAGAGGCTCTGCCAGCTTTAAAAATACAGAGGCGGATGCTCCAACCATTGGAGTGAGGGCGGGTACCCCAATGGAGGAGTTAGAGAAAGGACTGAAGGAGCTGAAGGGATTTGCAACCCCATAGGAAGAACAAAAATATCAACAACCAGACCCCCTAGAGCTCTCATGGACTAAGCCACCAGCCATTCTTCGATTCTTTTTTTTTTTTATTTTTTTTATATTTTATTTACATTTCAAATGTTTTCCCATTTCCAGGTCTCCCCTTTTGAAAACCCCTATCCCATCCTCCCTCCCCCTGCCTCTATGAGGGTATGGGAGGGTTCCAACTCAGTAAGAGAGAAATACGTAGCATTTTGATAGTCCCAATTCTTTCAGAGAGTCATTAAAGTAGCTAAAGTTTAATTACACCTAATGCACTTGTTTATTCAGCAAATATTTTTGAAGTACTTTTCTATGAGAAAAGGATTCGACATAACACTGAACAACTCTAAAAATGTGCCTGTTTTTAGACAGCAGCTCCTTGAGAAACCATCCACTTGAGAAACCAGGCAATGCTGAGAACACCTCTGCTTGTGAAAATTTTGTGCTCAGTTGGCAATATTTTACCATTTTACATGTGTTTTCATGCTGTGTTTATAGGAATGCTCCTCTCTCCAAACTATGTCTTACTTAAGGCAAGAACCTGAAAACTTACTTCATTTTACACCCAGGTTTTAACCACAATGGTTGCACATAAGAGAAGGTCAGTAGATGTTTGTGAAATGCCAGGGGCCATCACAGGCATGGAGGGGTCTTCTTTCTTGTTGATCCTTCTTGAGGAGGTGGAGGGGGAAGAGCATTGGCAGAGGGTAAGACTTTGTCTTACAAGATATTTAGGGTTGCTGTATAATAATAAAATGTTTACTTATCTAAGTCTAAGTTACTATGCTATTGTAGCTGACCTGCCTTTTGTGATCCTCTGAGGCCAGAAACTGCAGTCTCTGACACTTAGCACCTCATCCTAAAACAGTAGGAGATAAAGTAAAGGGTTAATTGCTAGAGCCTTTTCCCTTTTGTCCAGATGCCTCCTGCTTGTCAGACAAGGAGTAAGTTTGGAGCAATAAACTTCTATTGAACCAGGAGAAGAGAATAACAGAAGGAAAAAACATTTACATAAGCAAATATCCATAAACTTACATAAGTTCATGTACACTTTCATACAAGCTCATTTGTTCATTTCCATATAAATCAGCTGGGCCCAGCTTGCATGCATTCGCATAATTTCATACTTACACACACATACATGCATGCATTCTCACAATTACACACACACACACACACACACACACACACACACACACACACCCTTACATCCATACTTACATATACATATGGAGCAAAAGACCAAGAACCAGTGCAGGAAGAACTCACTCATTGTGGATGAAAAATGTGCTCCAATCTTTATTGCATAGTGAAAGAAAAATCTTCTACCTTTTTTATGCTAAATGAATTAAACCTATGTTTGTAAGAATAAAGCTTTGTGCTTTTTAATAAAACTAAGCCTGCCTTGTCCTTACCATGGGACCTGTTCTCACCCATGGTAAAGAGAAGCCTGCCTGCTCCTTCTGCACTCTGCAGCGTCTTCATTTTTCCTCCTTCCCTCTGCATTTTGCACATCCCTCTCTTAGATATTTTGTGTTACCTATAGTTTCTAAGTTATTCCCCTCTGCATTCACCTTCTAATCTTGGTCTCTCCTCCTGTTCTGATGTCACAACAATGCTCTAACTCTCGATATCTTTTCTCCCAATGCTGTGCCTATACTTCTAAGTTCTTCTTGGGTTCAGTTCTATCTAAAACGTGTTCTGTCTAAAAACTTCTCCTCAGCTCAGTTCCTCTCAGCTCAGTCCTTCTCTGACTTTTCTCTTTGTCCTCAGCACTTAAACATCTTTCAGAATACATGGTCACATGTTACAAAGTTCATCACAAATTCACACAAAAAAATCAAATCATAAATTGAAATAGAAGTTTACAACAGAGAATGTTTACATGCATATCCATTAAGAGTAATTTTCTGGCTAAACATACATCACCTGCTTCAGCTCCACAGGTTCATTGAAAGTTTAAAACCATAACTAAATTATTAGTGAAGTTTTATATAGATAAATCCAGTAAATATTTTATCTCCTGTCCTAGCACCTATAGTAAATCTTTAGTTCCCTATTTATGACCTTTGGTTAATTGTTTTACAACCTCTTGTAATGTGCTCTGAGTAGGAGAATGTCTGGTTACTAAGAGCAATTAACTAGTGACACTTGGAAGACTGGAAGAGTTCTCATTGCAGTTTTGACTATCAGAAAAGAATCTCATATCAGTCCCACTATAAAAGAGGTTAGTAATCACTGATATAATTTTAGGAATTTTTATAGGATCATCATAAAGACTTAAGTCATCTATGTGCATCACTACAAGACAGTACATCTTCATGGATTTGCAGAGATCTGCTCCAAAGAAGTGTGCTACTACTTAGTGATTGTTTAATAATAACATTTAAAAATAACAGCAAAAGCATATTAATAGCAGGAATCTTTCCTGAAATGAATCTCTTACATCCTTGCTTAACAAGGGCTCACCTGTCGCAGATTATATAATAATCCGAAGCAGGCCATTTCAGGATGATCACCTGCTAGTTATTAGCTTGTCCCATTATGGTTCCCGACAGTAAAAGAGTTGAAAAGATACTAAATTTCCAATTTTATAAGGACCTAGACACAGCATTTTGTTGTAATTAATTTCTGTGAGCAGAAAATATTTTTAAATTATCTTATTTAAAAATTATGTATAGAATTTATATATAATATATAAGCTATATGCATAATATATTATATAAATTATCTAAAATGTATTATATTGTCCATAATTTATATATAAATTAACAGAAGTATCAAAAATATTTGTGGAAAACCCAAAATAAGGCAAGAATCTAAGGAAAGAAGATTATTTACAATAGACCTTGAGAGCATTTACAAAACTAGGAAATATAAGCCTTTGTTTTTCAGTTCTGTAAAGTATGAGACAGAAACAAAGTCAAAGATCCATTTCAAGGTGAAGATTCCAATAGATCATCCCCCTTAAGAGAATATTTACCAAAGGATAAGAATTTCTTAATCCCATTCTAAAAATGCCCCGAAAGTAATAAATAATCTCAAAATGTAATGCCAATTAAAGAGAGATATTAAAAAATTATAAAAAGTAACACCTCATATGGTGTGTACCCTATATTCATACTGAATTAATGATCAGATAAAACTGCATTATAGAATTCCTCAGATGTAATCTTAGTCTATTAATGTCCCCAGATGAAAAGTGAACCCTAATTATGCATGGAAAAACTCACATTTATCCAAAATCTTAAAAAGTATAATTAATAATCTGGTGCCAGTAATTATTCAAGGGTAAGATATATTTTGAGACAGACCCAAGCAGAAAACACGTAACAGAAACAGACCCTCAAAAACAAATGGATAATGAAGTTAGTAGGTACAACATTTTGGCCATCTTTTTGTTCTTTATTTCTCATTGAATTTCACTGTGATCAGATTTCTATATGATTCCAATTCTTTACATTTTATTGATGGATTCTCCCAACATAATATTTTTTATTAATTATTTGGGAATGTTTTATGAAGGATCCTGTCACACCTGCTTTTCATTCCCCACAGGTCCACCTTCCCACCCCCAAATAACAACAACAAGAACAACAACTACCAACTCCAATTTGTGTTGCCTATGTACTCATTGGAGCATGTTCAAATTCAGTGAACTGTCCCTTAAAGAGGACTGTGTATGTCCCCTTCCCCCAGCAGAAGTCATCAGGTGTGAAGAGATACACTTCAGCATCTTTATCACAATTTCTAAATAGCTTCCTGCCAGGGCTGGGTTTCTTTTGTGGGAGGGGCATCACAGAAGCCTTACGTTTTCAGTTCAGAGACTGTATTTATTAATACCACTGCAAAAGAAGCTTATTTGCCCATAGCAGCCAGCAGCAGCATAGATCATGGAATTCCATATGCTTTCCAGAGGCAGCATGGATTATAGATATTAACAGGATTGGGTCAGCACCATGGACATCATGCATGGCCTCTTGAGGCTGCACGGACAATAGATATTAACATGACCTGCCGCACATCGATGTCAGCATGGTTGCCCTAGGCCGAATAGATCATGAACATCAAAATGCCCTCCAGCAGCAGCACAGATCATGGGCAACAAATGGTCTCAAGTGCCAGCATGGACCACAGAATCTTCTAAATTAAGGAGGCTTAATACAGAAAAATTAATTATTCTTTTTCTGGGATAACCTGTTGTTATACAGAGTCAGGATGATTCTGTGGCTTTTCAGAACTTGTAGAGGGGAAGGTGTTGGCACCAGAACCTGTCTAGAGTCATGAATCCAGAGATAACATCACCCCTAGTGGACAAGAACCCTCATGTGTCTGTTGCCATGGCAACTGAAATACAATCCCAATATGCACCTCACCTGCGCACCTAAACTGTGCACTGTGGTGCGCACATGTGATTACATCACAGCCCAAATAAAAGACAGAGACCCCAACCCTCTCCCTCCTTCTTCTTCTCCATCGTCCCCTTCTTTTCTCCTTCCCCCCTCTTCCCCTCAATAAACCTCTTTTCTCATGGAGCTGTGTTGGCCTGGTGTGATCTGTCCAGATACAAGCCGCCTTCTAACACAACAGAAGGGATATGGACTTGCTGGACCCGAGGAAGCTTCAGGCCACTGCACATCACCTTGCCCTGGTGCAACCACTCCACCAGCAACCAGGCCAGAAATATCTTATTTGCAACCCAAAGGCAGCCAAAGCTCCACACTCTCCTCCCCAGAGCAGGTGGCCAGAAAACTAGCCATACTTGCCAAGTCCATGCTCCCAAACTGTCACCACCACGTCATCTTTTTCTTTTTGCCTGCAATTCCATGAAACTACTTTTTTAATTAGTTACTTTATTCATTTATTTATTTACATTAAAAAGGTCCCCTCTCTCGGTTTACCCTCTGCAACCCCCTCATCCCATCCCCCTTCCTCTTTGCCTCTAAGAAGGTGTATCTTCTCCTTAACACTTGGTGGTGGTGGCAGCAGCCGCCTCTTCCTCCTCCTCCTCTACCTCCTTCTTCTCCTCCTCCTCCTCCTTTCTTCCTTCTTCCTCTTCCTTTTCCTCCTCCCCCTCCTCCTCTTCTTGTAGTAGTAGTAGTAGTAGTAGTAGTAGTAGTAGTAGTAGTAGTAGTAGTAGTTGTTCCTCCTCCTCCGCCTCTTCTCCTTCTTCTTCTTCTTCTTCTTCTTCTTCTTCTTCTTCTTCTTCTTCTTCTTCTTCT